>CAHIKZ030004626.1:5292500-5427500 GCA_903632075.3 Acanthosepion pharaonis | reverse complement strand
TTTTGGGGTCATTTTTGCTATTGTTTATTTTTATGTACATACACAACAACAAAAAAAATTGTATATGCCAAAAAATGTTGGACCAGGGTAATTCTGGAAGATAATGATTTTTAAAATGAGCAATCCTTGTAATTAAAGTGCTTGATATCAAAAGAGAGCATTAATAAAAAAAAAATAAACAAAATCAAATGTTCACTTATCTTGTCTAGTCTCAAAGTAAGTGGACACTTAGTTACCCCACCCCTCCAAAAAAAAAAAAAAAAAAAAAAACCCAACTTTCTACAGTATACACAGATAATTCATCTGAGGTAGAGAAATGAAAGAAACAACACTAATGTATACAAAAATAGTGGTTAAAGCTAAATATTAGTCAGTCAGTTATGTGACATGCGTGATACATGCTTAGGCAATCATGTATCTTTTGAGACATGACTGATAAGACAGCTTACCCCCACCCAAGTAGGTTGCCAACCAAGGCTATAGAACCCAGTCTGTCCTGCTATTTATGCATAGCTGGGGGGTTTAAAAGAGGAGGATTCATACCATTGCCAATGGTATTAGCATATAAGTGAATGTAATGGATTCGACTGGAATTCGATCTCAGCTCTCCGATTCCTCAATCTGAGCTGCTATCCATTACTCCACCTTGTGCTAAATATTAGTAATTTTTACTTGTGTATTTTACATATGTTTTTTTTATTGTTTTGACATCTACCTAGTACAAATAAATAAGTAAAGAAGGGATCCCCTTTCACAAATGCTCTATTTTGACAATATCTTCAATGATTTTGACGGGGTTGATGAGCTATTAATGTATATTTTTGACACTTAATTCCACATGACTTAAAAATAATCTTTTCACATTTGGAGGGGGGCTGGTATTTGGATTACCACTGTAACAGATGTAGATATAATTTGTGTGTGTGTTTTTTTTCCTTTTTTTTTTTTTTTGCACAAATGAAAACGAGAACAGATGCTCAGAGAAAATCCCAAAACATGCTTCCTGACAACTGGCAAAACTATTGGCAGGTGGTCATTAGACAGAAGATTCAATGCTGCTAATATTTACTGAAAGAAATAAACATTTTTCTTTTCATTTGCAGTGCAAATTCTAGAAGAGAAAAAAAAACTTATCCTGTTGATAAATAAGCATTAGCAATGATTAAGATCAACACAAGGAGTTTACTTAAACAGGGAAAGCTTCACAGGGTCTACAGATGCTCAGCATGAACTGTTTAGTTAGTTTTGCCATATGAGGGGCAATAAAAAAATAGGAAAAAAACAAAAGCAAACCTTTACTATACCAGCTGACTAAACTCCCTTTGTATTAAGCATATTTCTTTCTTTTTAGGAATAATAATAATAATAATAATAACTAGCCGAATCCCCATCTTACAAACATTTTTTTTAATAAGAATTTAAAAATAATTCAGCAGATGGTTATTTTATTTATGGTAACTGTATTTTTGGTGATTGCTTTACTTGGTTTTTATCATTTGATGCTTTGTGTCTGAAAAGTGGTGCTTTTATTGCAGTCACCATTACTTATTGGCCTTTTGACAGGAATCAAAGTGTAGTATCTGCCTCGGGTAGATAAACCTCATTTCATCTCTCAGTTTTGTGTGTGTCTTCAAACAGGGAATAAATAAAAATATCACTGAGAGTTGCCAATCTCTGTGCAACTGATAGATGCAGAGGCTGTGCTATTTTTGAACCTGGCTCAGGTACACATGCTTGGGCTCTGTACATTAAATTGAGATAATGTCACAATCTGCCAGTGTGGGGCAGCCAGAAAATACAATCACTTTTCAGCATTTTGGCTAAGATCAAAGTGTAGTATCTGTTCTTATCAGTTTAATCTGATTCTCTCTTTTCTTTCTTTCATTTTCTCACTGAAACCAAGTAGTGTCTTTTCCCCTTTTTTTCATGCAATCAAAACAGAATAGTCCATTATTTATGAGGTATTGGCAGGGCATAATGGTTGTGCAAACTAACGAAAAGAGGGATGAACACAGTTATAATAGGAAAAAAAGAAAAAAAGAAAGAATTTATTAATATTGAAATACAACGGGAAATAATCAAATATAAAAAAAATTTCTCGAATCACTTGATACAGTCATAACTAGAGAGGACATGATGGGGAATGAAATGGGAGATTTCAAACATCTTGAGACATCACTATAGGAAAATTTGTTTAATATTAAAGGAAGAGAATTATTTTGATTGTGAATGTCATAGATTCATAAGTGGTAACATCAAGTGTCATGGTAGATATGGAATACCTTGAAAAGCTTAATTTCAAATCAATCTTAACCCAATTGACCCTAAAGCTTAGTTACCTTACATTTATATTAAGAAAGGATTAAGGTGTAAACCATGTATGTATATAAATTTATACTGTTTAGAGTTTGTTATATTTAGTGAGGAAGAATGCTCAATATCAGGGATGGAGCTGACGAGGCGGTGACCAGCCAGGAGGGAGCTGACCAGCCAGGAGGAGCTGACGAGGACCAGCCAGGAGGGAGCTGGAGTGAGGCGGTGACCAGCCAGGAGGGAGCTGACGAGGCGGTGACCAGCCAGGAGGGAGCTGACGAGGCGGTGACCAGCCAGGAGGGAGCTGACGAGGCGGTGACCAGCCAGGAGGGGAGCCAGGAGGAGGCGGTGACCAGCCAGGAGGAGCTGACGAGGCGGTGACCAGCCAGGAGGGAGCTGACGAGGCGGTGACCAGCCAGGAGGGAGCTGACGAGGCGGTGACCAGCCAGGAGGGAGCTGACGAGGCGGTGACCAGCCAGGAGGGAGCTGACGAGGCGGTGACCAGCTAGGACAGATTAATCAAAGTCTCGTGATGATCTGAGGATTGCTTATAGCATGAAATAACCAGTCATCCTGCAGTTTGGATTTTTATGCCCAAACTGCTTATCCTTTTTCTCATATTCTTTCACATTCAGAAATCCCTTGTGCCTAAGGGACTTTATTGCTTTGCTTGGGGTGAAATAGTTAAGTTAGTTTTGGGGGAACCAATTGTAATGATAAATGTATCATCCTAACGACTAATTACACAAAACTTATTTATGACTCAAACCAATATAATCCCTCACTCCTTTTGTCCTGAGCAGTCTAAATTATTTTTGGATATTAAATTAAAATAACCAAAAAATAACAACAGGTATAGAGTAGATTTGTATAATAACCTACTTCCAGAACCATCTGAATTTGATATCTATAATACATCTACAAAGAATTTTAGGGTTAATGGTCAAGATAATAACACAGAAGAAAAAAAAAAGAAAAAGAAAAAAAAGACATATTGGTCAAGTTTATCTATCCACCCAACCCTCTATAACAAATAATTTTTAAGTAACATATATAACTGGGAAAAAAGCTTATTTGTCTATATACATGACAGGTTTCCTGTAGAACCCACAAATTTCATATGAATACTTATCAGAGGAGAAATTTATAAGGTAAAAAAAATACCTCAGGGAGAAGGTGTGAGAGAATTTACTTTATTTCTGTTTAGCAGAAATCTCTTTCATAGTAATAATTACTGTTTGTAACCATTTTGTATAAGACTATACTTTTTATTATGTATGTCCAAATCAGAAAAATATGTGTGCTTTGAAAAAAACAATTTCCCTGTACAATAAAGATATTTCCTATTTTTCATAGTATTTTCTTTTGATCAAAATTTACCAGATATATATACAATTTATTTTGTTCTTTTAGGCGACTAATTCCTATTTGACTTACTAATTGATTTATGAAATGAAAACAACACTGACTGGTATTGCTAAAAATGAACTTTGACAGACATGAAAACAAATTTTTAATTAACAACAAATGATTGCAAAAATAGTTATTTCTTAGTTAAACATTTCTTGTCTCACTTTGGGATAGACATTTAGTAGGTTGACTTTTCAAGATTGAGGAATCGTTTTACAGTCATTAATACTCGTTTCAATCTGAGTCTTGACCTCTTACTCACAGGGTAATTCAATTTGTAAATGTGATAATCAAAACTCAGAACAAACAAAAATTGCATTGTTAATAACTGTATTTATCCAATAATAATCCAATTCAAAAAAATAATTTGGTTGATTTTTTGTCTACAGGACATAGTAGTGTAGTGGTTCCTAACCGGTTTTGTTTTTTTTTAGCTCATGGCCAACTTTGAACTCAGAATTTTTTTCTGGCCCATGAAATTATTATAGTGTAAAAAATGATTCCATTTTACATAGAATATATCCAATTATAAAATTTCTGTGGCCCACCTGAAATTTGGCATGGCCCATTTTGGCTATAGGTCACTGGATTATTGGATTAAAGAGTTGGTGCTTGACTTTGGTGATATAGTAATTGTGAGTTCAATCCCTGTTCAGGGCAATGTGTGCTTGGACTCAGTAGAAATAGAGTGAACAGTAGTAAAAATAAGAACTAGACAATGGAATGAGAACAGTCTGTCCCCATAGATTAAATAAAGGTTTCAGTTTGGAATTCCCTGTAAGTTAATTGGATTGATATACAACTGATGGAGACCAGACAGCACAATGGTGAAAACATGATAACAACAAAGATGAGGACAATAATCCCAATATAAATAATTTGGTTGAATTAAAATAAAATTCTGAATACTTGTAAAATCAACCCAGGAAGAATTTAAAAGTAAAATTTAAAAAAAAAAATCCAAAACAGTTTGGAAAGAAGAGAAAAAATATTTTCTAAAATAGCAAGCTTCATTTTAATGAATCACTAAAAATCAGAGAATCAAACATTGCAGAATGCCACCCCACACACAGACAACTGATAAATATATTTTGGGCCCTTTACTGCCGTCTATTAATGAGATATACATTTGGTATGATTCTTATCAGGTTTAATGAAAGGTAATTTTAAGCTATATGCTTTGAAAAAAAAATTACTTTTTTGCTTGGAAAGTAATTTTTTTTTTTTTTTTAAAAATGTTCATTTTTTTCTTTTTCAAATTTAAAAAAAAAAAATACTCTTGAATGATTCTAAAGAATAAAACCCCACTCCCATACATATTTAGCCGGCACATGAAAATATTAATCAGCTGCATTCTATGTAAACAGATTTACACGTCAAGAATTAGTTTACGAAAAGAATTTTAAATAACAGTACTAAGAATTAAGAAGTTGCTTAGCATAACTCAATCTCAAAACTGAAGACACCTAGTGAGGATCAAATTTATTACTTTGTAGTAATGAAGTACAAGACTAGCTTGCAAGTTATTGCATCATAATGAGCTTCTCCTTGCCACTAAAACACAGTAAGATACAAATGCCAAATTCCAAGAATGATTTAAAAGAAATATATTAAAAGGATTAGACAATAATAATAATAATAATAATAATAATAATAAAGAAGGAAGGGAAGAAAGAAGAATAAAAATAATAATAAAGAGAAAAAAATAATAAGAAGAAGAATGCAAATTGTGAAATTACATAAATAAGATATTGGAGAGTGCCGATCTCATATAATGAATTAAAAAGAATTGTTTAGAGAAGAAACAACATGTGAAAAGTCAACAGTTTTGTTTCTCTAATTCAGTGCCTTTTAATTAAAAAAAAGAGTTTACTTTAAAACAAAGCACACAATACACCATCAGCCAAACCCATCTCTACTGCAATTTAAAAAATAAACAAATATTTGGAGCCTGTTTTTTTGTTTATTTTTTTAACTTAATGAGAAAAATGATCTATTTTAAAAGTAAATGCATTTGTTTTGTAGACAAAAATACAAGAAAGAAACATCCACAGCAAATAAAGTGCAGTGTGTGTGTATTTTGTGTATGTAATACTTTCTCCCCGGAGTGCACAAATACTACACACATTCTTGGCAGAAGTGCTGGGAACAACATTTTAGTACAAATGCTACTCTAATCTGATGCAGAGTGTTAGGTCATAACACTTTAATCCAAGTCAAGATCCTATGCTGATCCAAGGAAGAAGTGCTCATCTATATAATTCTATCATTTTTTTTATTTAATGATACTCTAGTAGTATTTGAAATGTTTTATAAGAAAAAATGTACATACCTTCAAATAAAATACATAAGAATAATGAATTTGATAGTTAAAATTAAAAAATATTTAGTAGATACTCGTGTTTGAAATAGATGCCTCTATAGCATGAGGAATGAAGAAAGCTCTGGTCTCTGCTAGTAATCCATTTCTCAAAACACTACATCAAACCCAGACTAATGCACATAGAATTCTGTTATTTCTCATTTGTGTATATATTTCTTAATTGTACATTAAATTAATTAGCCAAGTATCTCATTTTAATTAGTGATAGCTATGTTAATTTCAAAATACATAAAATCGAAAGGAGGTGTATTGGAAGAGTGATTAGAAAGCATTAGCTAACAAGAGAAAATCATTTGCAAACACTAAATGGCACATACTTTTTTGATTTCCTTTAATGAAGAGTTAGGCAATGATTTTTCTTCATGCAAACCATCACACCTTGTCAACAAATAAAATCATTTGTTTCTAGAATACTACTCGCAGAATTGTAACACAGGTTTTGTTATGAATGGAAGATTTAGAATAACTTGCTCCATATCAACAGACATTTCATTGACAAAGAAAAAAAATCTTAACTAAAAATATATTCTTACCTAACACATGAAAAACACACACATACAAACAGCTTTTGTATTACTGCCAATTTGAAATATCAGGAAACAATGTAGTTTCCATTTCACATGAATTATTTTTAGGAATATTTTTCCTTCCAAGAATAATAATAAATAATTACAGCAATAAAATTATGGATATGGACATTATATATATATATATATATATATATATATATATATATATGGATATATATATATATTTCTAAAGAATTAATGGATTTATTTTTATTCTAAATGTTTATTACTTCAAAAGTTATTTAGTAGATACTCGTGTTCAAAATAGATGCCTAAGTTTTAATTTAAACTGTGTTTAGGCATGTATGTTCACATTGAAAATCTTTATGAAGAAAATGTGCTCTCTGGCAAGGATGAACATGTTTAAAAATAAAAATGTGATGTTTTCTATTTCAAATATGTGCACTTACTATAAGATTTTAAGTAGTAAAAATTTGCGTTTGAGAAAAATATCTGTATGAGGAAGTTTGCTTTCCTTAAAGGGGAAAATAGAAACTTGCAGGTGTGTGACACTCCCTGTAGCCAAATGGTAAAGCACACTAGGTCAAGTTGTGTTTTCTCTTACAAAGTGGGGACATAATACTGATGGAGCTAAAATAAAAAAAAGCAAACAAATTTTTTTTCAAGATTTTCCTCTCTCTCTCTCTCTCTATATATATATATATATATATATATGGATAGATATCAAACAAAGGGAATCAATAAATCTGAAGCCTAACAGTTATTAGTAGAATTTTGATCTAAAATTTTGTATAATACTCAACTTATATGATGAATATTCAACATTAAGTGCACTGATGTGTACGCATGTATATAAAATTTTAATTGAAGATGAGTCATAAGGCATAGCTATCAAGCACCATTATTAAATTTTTTTTTTATTCATAGACGTGATTATTAACATAATAATAAAAAAGAAGCCAACTCTCAATAATATCAATTATGAACCTGAACACAATTTCCTGACCTTGTTTGGAAGTTAAAAATATTCTCATCCCTATATATACATATAAAATATGTATATATTCAGTTAAACAAAACGCATGATTGATAATGGCTAACAGATTAGCTAAAAGTGCTTGGATCCAGAGATCATTTGGCCAGTTTTTACACACTATGTCTAGAAAAGCAATTACCTGGATGAATTAAAAAAAAATTTAAAAAAAAAAAAAAAGCATAGTTTCCATATTTTTCTTCTCTTCAACACTATTGGGCGTGCATATATATATATATATATATATATATACACTTTAACATTAGAACATATAAGTTACTACTACAAAATTGTACATTTTGTTTCGTCGTTTACTAAACAATGTCTTATCAAGTAGTTAACAATAATGGTTACCATCATTTTCAAATAACTGATGAGATGTTTATTAAACGTCAAAACAAAATGTACAATTTTGTAGTAATTACTTACATGTTCTAATGTAATAGTGTATAATAAATATTTATTGCTCTACTCTTGTATTGAGCCCTGTTCTAAATTAATGTTTTGAACATTGGAATTTTATTCTTTGTTCTTTTACATTTGCAGATTATATATATATACACACACACACACACATATATATATATATATATATATACAGGAAACAATACTATCACCTTAAAAAAATTGAGAGTCTATAATCAGATATTTTAGCAACTACTATTACTGAATACACATAAATACAGTCATTATAAGTGTCCTTTTCACACACACACACACACACAGAGGAGAAGTGAAGTTCATCTTGTATCACTATGGTTACTAGATCCTTGTTATTGCCATGCCAAGCATTCTACTTGCATGCTCAAGACCTCTTCATCACAGCAGCAGCAGCAGCCTTTGTTTAAGCCAGGCATCTTTCCAGTGTGTACCTTGACCAATGGCTGTTTAGCAGGGACACTTCTAGATACAGTGGGATTGTCTTAAAATCAGGCCACACAAGAGTGGATGAAAATGAAAGTGAAGTCTTATTTTCAGCTTACAAGCACCAAAATATTTAAAAACCAAAAAAATCTTCACATTAATAACACAGTAGCTATTGTCTAAAGGTGGGCACAATTTAATTTAATTAAAAAAAAAACAAAAACCAAAAAAACTCAAGCATTTAACTGAGATTTAAATTATGATAATGCTCCAGAAATGGGGAATATAATCACAGCACTAATCAAAAACAGCAACAAGTTCCCCAACCCCCACAGATTTAAATATTCCCCATAGAGAAATAAATCTTACTTCAGGTCAGCACTTTTCCTGATGATAAATTCTTCAAGTTTTCATTAGCAAAGCTTTCCAAAACTTTGATGTCAGTTAAGCTACAATAAGAGATCAAACTTAAACCCAATCACCCCCCACCCGACAAAATTATGTTTCCTCGGGACAGAGGCAAACATGGCTCACCTCAAATTCCTTTTTATTTATTCTCTATAAATTGCCATGACTTCCTGAGGAAGATAGTGAAGTGATTGCTTTCTCCA
Organism: Acanthosepion pharaonis; assembly: GCA_903632075.3. Taxonomy (NCBI): domain Eukaryota; kingdom Metazoa; phylum Mollusca; class Cephalopoda; order Sepiida; family Sepiidae; genus Acanthosepion; species Acanthosepion pharaonis. The sequence goes on along the minus strand of CAHIKZ030004626.1, from coordinate 5,418,356 downwards.
TGGTTTTTGAATTAAGAGTAGTTGTCCATTTGAAGAGCTGCCACCCAAGGCTATAGAACTCAGGCTAACCTACCATTTAATCCATAGCTGGGTAGCAGAAATGATGAATTTATACCTTTCTAAAGAGCATCAGTGCAAAAGTGAATGCAAACAAACTAGACTGGAATTTGTACTTGGCTTGATGATTCTATTTTCTCGTTATGCTATCTGATCATTTAAATAAAGAACTGTCAAAAAAAAAAAAAAAAAAAAAAAAAAGAAAGGGTCTGTTTTATTTACCTTTATATCAAAGTCAATTATTTGAGTTATTTCTGCTCTATAATAGCGAATAATCAATATTTCTTTCCTCCATCAAAGACGATATTTATTCCCTAAAATATCATGAAAATGTACCTTGGATTCTTCAGGCTGAACGTATTTTTTTCCCTACTTATTTTTTTTCTTTTTAATTTTGAAAAAGAAAGATTTGAAGTGCATCTTTATGGTTGGAGCTATAAATGTCCAGGGGGGGGGAGGGGAGAAAAGGTCATTTCTTGGACCTAGGCCTGTCTGAAACTCCTGTGGATCTTTCTCAAATTTTAAAATCTAATTTCAATTGCTAATTTTAAAAATCTAATTTAGAAAATTCTTTAAAATGTATCTAACTTTCAAACATATTTTATACATAATTCTCAAAAATTTATCAATTATTCTTTTATCTGATGATGAACATGTTGAGGGTTGGTTGATTTTGTTTAATGGCACATTAATAACTTCTTAAATTAATATTAATAAACTCAAATTAAATTATCTAATACTGAAATCTAAATATTTTGAACACATTTTTATGGCTTCAACTAAATATATTTTGAGGGCAATTGTGTACATTCAACTACAGATAAAAGGTATTATTGGTAATTTTTTTAATATGAAAAATGTATTTTTAAAGATTTTCATAGTATTTTATTTATCCATAACTAGAACCCTAACAGGTGTTACCACCCTGGATCAGGGTTAACCTGGGAATAAAAGCAATTAAGAGGTGGTTCCACATTCCTCAAAATCTCCAATCTCCCTATCAGAGAGACCTTGCTGCCAGATGTAGTTTATTGTCATACACATTTAGAAGGATATATAAAAAAAAAAAAAAAAAAATACAAAACAAGATGTGAGAAGTGAATTTGAAATTTAGGCAAATATCAACAATTTTTAGCAACTTTACATTCAAGATTTTACAACTAACATTACTTGGTACTGTGGGAAATTTGATCTAAGCTACCTGATGAATGAACCGTGTTAACCGATTCTATGGATATCTTCAAGGTAGAATTAAAAACATTTGAGATAATATCTGTAAAATCATCATTGAGTTAAAACCCACCACTTTAAACTAAAAGGTTAAAATTGCTATAGTCCAACAAGGCAAAATGAAAACAGAAAGATCCCTGGTTGGAAAGTTTGTTTTTTTTTGTTTTTGTATGTTTCATGCAAAGATGATCTTCAGGTGGTGAGTAAGGATATCTATGCCTTGATGACTGGATAAAGAAAATGCAAATTTGGAGTCTGTGAAATTTTAATATAATTTATCCTCTATCATGCAATTCTACCTAATCTTTCTGCACGATTGTGACATTCTGCAGACTGGAGCTACGTTCTCTAATAAGTGTCACATATATTCTTACTTGATATCTGAAAGATTGCCCTTGTGTGGATCTTGGGGCCACAGAGCATAGAAAACAAAAAAAAACTTGCTGCATAATTTTGTGTGTGTATATATATATATATATATATATATATAGGGGCTTCAAAAGTAGGTATATATTAAGTAATACTATTATTGATATGTTTGTATAATCAATGGTTTGTGTGCACATTACTGTATACCTACTTTTGCATTCCCATATATATATATATATATATATATAAATAAAATGCAAAATAAACAGCCCATGTTAAATAAAATATTCATCACAGTAGATATCATGGCATGTATATTATATATCTTATTAGTCGGGCACCTTGAGGTGGTGTAATAGTTAGCAAGCTTGTCTTACTAGAACAATTACGAGCGAGTTCGATCTTCCCTTGGTGCCCAATAATTTTGGCCTTGTGCCACATCTAAGCTACGCTTGAAAAATCAATATCTTTTGCATTAGTGTGTTTGTGTAACAAAAAAAAAAAAAAAAAAAAACTTGTTTTCGCCTCACACCCAATAACCATTACATAATACATCAATTTCAACCTTTCAGCGTTCCAAAGAATACCAGGATAGTGCCTACCACACAGGCACCCTTGAAAATGATTGAAATTGAGGAAAAAAAAAAAAAAAAAAAAAAAACCAAGAACTTTAAATAGTTTATCCACAATTCAAAACACCTGATTCGAAAATGGGAAACACACAAAATTAAAACACAGACATATAAAAATAAAAGTTCCACAGTTTTCTAGGCAACAATTCCTCTTACATGTTTCAATGAACAAGTTTTGTTTTTTTTTTTTGTTTTTATTATTATATTCTTCTTGTTTGCATACAAGTGCCTTCTTTTATGAGCTTAAAGATATGCACTTTTCACAGGAAAAAGCATTTAAAAGTGATGGAAGCCCTAATTATAAAAGCAACAAACCCAACTTTTAATAGCATCAACTATCAACACGGGCCCCAGTGTACTTGAAATTAATGTGTACTTACAGAAACTTTTTATACCATCTACAATACCACTTACACACCATTTATTACAGTGGAATAACAAAATACAGAAGAGAAGACAGATGGGCAACTGAAATGTAGTTCTACAGAAGGATGCTGAGAATATGATGGAAATAAAAAGATAATTATGCTCAAAATCAGTAACAGACCACCTATCTGGCAACCTTTTGGGAATGAATGGCAGAACAGAGGCTTTGCAAAGAGATAAATATTGCTCATGGCTACAAGGAATAGGAGGTTGTAAAAAACAATGATCACCTATGTCCATGGTATGTTTGTTTATTTGTTTGTTTTTTGTATCACATATCAACCTCAATCTCGGAAATATTTTTATTGCTGGTAATATTTTTTCTTCAAAACCCTATTTCTGAGAATATTTTTCCTTTAAGAAATCTATAGCTGGTAATGTTTTTTTTTTTTTTTTTAAATGTAAATCTGTTTGTATTGCTGATAATTTTTCCTTCAAAAATTATTGTTGGTAATTTTTTTTCTTCTTTTCACAAACTATTTCTGATATTAAAACTTATTTTTATACAAGTCTGGGTGTTAACTATTTACCCATAGCTGGGACCCTAGCAGGTGCTACCACCCTGGGTCAGGGTGGACCTGGGAACACCAGCAATTAAGAGGTGGTTCCATGCTCCACAAAACCTCCTGATCAGAGGCCTTGCTGTTGCATGTAGTTTATCGTCATACCCGGGACGAGGGACATTGTATGTAGAAGATGATGAGGATAACCCTTGAAAGCAGTTTAACCAAAAGACTCGGATTCAAAAAGGTTTGGCATATTTTTTACATTTATTAAGTCTAAAGAAGACATTTATGAATACAAGAAAAACAGAAAAATCAACCAAAAGTAGTTCCTTATTGAAAAAAAAACATATATATGTAGTGGACTCTTCCGTTGGATTCAACATATGAGGGTCAAGCAGTTCAGTTCCTAGACACCAGCAGATATGATTTTGATTATAGTGGTGAAGGTTTTGTGCAGAACCATCTACACTTTTTGAAGGGCCAAATACAGAGACCTGGTGCACTACTTGCCACAAGGTCCCCAAATGACCCTCCGCAGGTTTTGAATTCAGAGTTGTCCATCTCCTAGACCAGTTGCCATCCAAGGCTATAGAACCCAGTCTGTCCTGCTATTTACCCATAGCTGGAGGGAGAAGCAGAGGATTCATACATTTCCCAAGGATATTAGCATGTATCCACTACTCCACCGTGCCTCCTATATATGCACAATTCAATATATCATATACATTTCTTTAGCTTTGTACAGGTTCCCCTTATTGTGAGGCTCACTGAATTTAGAGTAAAACATTACAATTTTTCTGGATCAGGGTGGAGATGCAAAATAACGAACTGTATAAAAATATCCTTTTTATATTTTCCTAACTATTTTAGAATACCTTTATGTGCTTTTCAAACACAAAACAAACAATCTTTTTTGTATCTTCATTAAAAAAAAGAAAAAAAAAATATTTATTTATCTGAACATTTCAGTAATTGTAGCCTTGAAAATGCTCAACCCAAATCTAAAATCTTAAAACTAGATCTCTTCTAGTAATTTTCAACAAGCATGCAACTACTTTTTAGATAGAGTTAAAATCACCTTTATATCTTTAAAAGGAAAAAAGATAAAAGGTGGGGAGGAAAAAAAAAAAGAAAAAGAAAGGAAGAAAAAAAAAGAAAAAGAAAGGAAGAAAAAAAAAGAAGAAAAAAGGAAGAAAAAAAAAAGAAAAAGGAAGAAAAAAAAAGAAAAAGGAAGAAAAAAAAAAGAAAAAGGAAGGAAAAAAAAAAAAGAAAAAAAGAAAAAGAAAGGAAAAAAAGAAAAAGGAAGGAAAAAAAGAAAAAGGAAGGAAAAAAAGAAAAAGGAAGGAAAAAAGAAAAAGAAAGGAAAAAAGAAAAAGAAAGGAAAAAAAAAAAAAAGGAAAAAAGGAAGGAAAAAAAAAAAAAAAAAAGGAAAAAGAAAAGAAAAAAGAAAAAAAAAGAGAAAAGGAAAAAAGAAAAAGAGAAAAGGGAAAAGAAAAAAAAGGAAAAAGAAAAAGAAAAAAAAAAAAAGAAAAGAGAAAAGGAAAAAAAGAAAGAGAAAAGGAAAAAAAAAAGAAAAGAAAAAAAAAAAGAAAAAGGAAAAAAGAAAAAGAGAAAAAGGAAAAAAGAAAAAGAGAAAAAGGAAAAAAGAAAGAAGAAAAGGAAAAAAGAAAGAAGAAAAGGAAAAAAGAAAGAAGAAAAGGAAAAAAGAAAGAAGAAAAGGAAAAAAGAAAGAAGAAAAGGAAAAAGAAAGAAGAAAAGGAAAAAAGAAAGAAGAAAAGGAAAAAAGAAAGAAAAAAGGAAAAAAGAAAGAAGAAAAAAGAAAGAAAAAAGAAGGAAAAAAGAAAGAAGAAAAAAGGAAAAAAGAAAGAAGAAAAAAGGAAAAAAGAAAGAAAAAAGAAGGAAAAAAGAAAGAAAAAAGAAGGAAAAAAGAAAGAAGAAAAAAGGAAAAAAGAAAGAAAATGCTGTTTTTCTATCTTTATTATCATTTAAAATCTTTAGCTCTAAAAACATGATTGCAGAATCTAAAGTAAATCCTTGAAAGTACTAAAATTCAAAGGAATTTTAAAACCAGAAAACAAACTGGAAATAAAAGGGACTTTGATTGAGAAGCTGAATGTCCCAGAAAATGGCACGAGGTTTAATAAACAACACTTAAGTAGAATCATGGCTGCATTTTCTGCCAACACTTCTCTCTCAAGAAGAATACTTGTGTTTGCCCGGCAAAGTTTATGCTAGAACCAGAAATGTCATTATGTTCCAAATGTTTGAAAAATAAATAGATACATCAAGCCAATTTTTTTTTGTCCCCTCCTAAGGAAAAAAACTTCAGAAAATGTTTTACATCTTTTTCTAAACCTTATCCTATCTTATAAGTCCTTCTAAATGTGTGTGTGTGTTCCTACCAATATGGATGATGTATGTGTATTTCCCTGATCTTACAGCAACAGGAACGTGTGTGTTCTGCTTATAATGTGTCCAGGCTATCTATCTTTGTAGTCTATCATTCTAGAGGGCCTGTGTCATCCTTCCAACTTCCCCCCCCCGGGTCGGCCTTGTACGAATAACTGATTGAAAAGAAAGAAAACACAAACTACTCAAGGTGGGAGAAAGGAAGAAAAAGAAAGTAAAAATGAATAATGGTCATGAACAGAGCTGACAATAAATGTGAAAAGTGTTTCTGTTTGAGTGAGCAAGCAACAAGCCCCCTACCCCCCAAATAAAAAGGAGGAGTGAGTGAAAGATGAGGGTGATGTTGTCAAGAATGTAACAGCATTTGAAAAGGCAGAAAAATCAGGGTAAGGTTGACTAAGGAATGCACTTAAAATAAAATGAATAAATAAATAAGAGAGAATTGAAAATTATCATCAACTCACTTCAACATTTAGTAGTAGATACGTTTCTCTTATTATTATTATTATTATTATTATATATGCCATCAATCACTTTGTGCAGACTTGAATTTACACACACACTTTTTTTCGGCAGAATTGAGTGCAGTAAGAGTGATGAATGCTTAGGTTAATAAACACATTTACTTGTAAGCAACTGGTATCTATAATCAAAACGAATAAGTTAAAAATTGAATCAGAAGGTTTGAGAAACAGACGGGCAGGGAACGACCGAGATGGACAGACGGGCAGGGAACGACCGAGATGGACAGACGGGCAGGGAACGACCGAGATGGACAGACGGGCAGGGAACGACCGAGATGGACAGACGGGCAGGGAACGACCGAGATGGACAGACGGGCAGGGAACGACCGAGATGGACAGACGGGCAGGGAACGACCGAGATGGACAGACGGGCAGGGAAATCGACCGAGATGGACAGACGGGCAGGGAACGACCGAGATGGACAGACGGGCAGGGAACCGAGATGGACAGACGGGCATGGACAGGGATGGACGGGCCAGAACGACCGAGATGGACAGACGGGCAGGGAACGACCGAGATGGACAGACGGGCAGGGAACGACCGAGATGGACAGATAGGGAACGACTGATATTGATATACTGTTGTGGTCCTTCTATCAGATCGAAAAGGAAAAGTGATCAACCTGCAGTCCAGTGATATGCTGAAAGATAAATACAATTACGAAAAATTGAACTGACTTTTATAAATTCATCTCACATGAAGGATGTACTTGTATGTACCACAGACAATCATAGCTCTCCACAACTTACTCTCCCTTTTGGCACTTAGCAGTTTGTCCCTTTGCCAAACTTCAAAACCCCTGTTCTATAAATGATTTACACAAGCTTGTCAGGTAGGTAGTTCGCTGTCTTCCTTTGTCCATCTTGCTCTTAATATGCCCTTTGAGTGTCAAATTCAAGCCCTCCTTCATTATATTTCCAAGAAATTTGGCTGTCTCTATCTGATTTGAGGTATAAGTGTCCTTTTTGTTTCTATTTTTGTTAAGGCTTCCTTGTTGCTTTTGCGTGACGATTTCAGAAGACATTTTTAAGATGAAGAATGATGTGTGTTTAAACCTGTTGATCCTAATGAGACAATTTCAATGATATTCAACAATAGGAGGAAAAAATTTTTAAGAAAAGTTTTATTTCTAAAACAATATTTATAAAAAAAAAAAAGGATATATATTTTCTGTTATATATTACGTTATATAAACAGAAAATATATCAAATAATTGTTGGACTTAATCCATTATAATCCGCCAATATATAAATATTTATAGATCCTAACAAATAACTAAGACCTATCATCTATTATTGAAAAAATTCAAAATGTCTAATCTAATTCTTAAAAATAATTCATCACCTCAAAAATCTAGTCTATGTAAAAATAATGTTGCTTATCAATTTTCCTCATGTTCTCTGGGAGATGATATCTTCAACACAAACAATCAACATTAAATTCTTACATTGGCTACACATGCACCATACTCTCTTATAGGTTAACTTGTCATTTGTCAAAATTTAGTGGAATTATGAACATATGACAAATAAAAAAATAATATTAACATTAGACAAATTTTAGTAGATAGCACCAAGATTTTATACAAGACACATTGCAAAGGAAGATTCCAAATTCTAGAGGCTATTGTAATAAAAGAGAAGTAGCCAACATTAAATATAGGGGGGGGGATCTATATTGAAGTGGATTTAATATAAAACACACATAGACAAATTTCAGTTTGATCATTTATATGATGTCACCTTGGGTGACTTGAAATTTGTTCCATCAAACGTCAGAATGCCAGAATTAAAAACTAGTTGCGTAGCTATGCACAGAACAATCTCTTAAAAAGAATGTAATGAATATCAAAAGTACTTGTGAGAAAAAAATAAAAAATATAAAATAAAATAAAACCTAATATGAATTTTGGTAAATTTACCGACAACACAAACAACTTATTCAGAAATTAGAAAATGTAATAAAAAAAATTGATAGACAGAACTTGTCCATATTATTTAACGAAACATGTTTGAGAATTTATGCTGCTGATATATATATATATATATATATATATATATATATATATATATATATATATATATATATATACACAGTGTAACCCGGATATAAGAGAGAATTTCTCTGGTCCCAAATTAGAGCCTGTGTTAATGTATATAAAATAGACCAAACCCGGATATAAGAGACTTCTTCTCCAGTCCTGACAACTCTTACATCTGGGTTACACTATATATATATATATATATATATGTGTATGTGTGCATGCATGTGTGTGCACAATAAAAATATAGTTCTAAGGTATGCCATATTTAGGGAAAGAGCATATGTAAATAAAAAAGTGGACACTGAGGTCAACAACCAGTGATGACAGTTGGTTTCATGCCTTAACACAATCGTACTGACAATTGCATTTAAGCATGAAACAGACTGCTTTTTATATATATATATATATATAGCTGGCTACTCAATATTTGACAATACCTGTCTACTATTGCAAACTCTCACTCGGGCACATTTGTGTTTGTTCAACACCCACGGAGCCCACCTTTGGTTTATACTGCAACTATGCTGAACAGACCTTAGTTACAGTTTCTGAGGGAGAGCATGTTATCTAGAATGATTAGCAATCTGAACAACACCACATTGATTCTTCCTCCTCATGATCCTTTCAGTGAGCTTTGACGACGCTCATCTCCTCTCCAAGCTCTTGACTGACAACCAAATACCATGGAATATGGTGTGGGTTGTAGTCTGTAAACTAGGCTCTCAGGTTTTGAATCCAGTGTTGTCATCCTTCTCTGAAACCGGTTGCCTCTTAACTATTTATCCATAGTTAAAAGATTCATACCTTTCCCAAAGGGTATAAACATATAAATGAATATAATGAACTCAACTGGAACATTTTTCTTTTTACAGAAAGGTTCATCTTGTACAATGACTGAGGGGAGGGGTACTCAAGGTAGAGGGTTACGTTAAGGGGTAGTTTATATGTATAAGAGGGGAAGATAATGGTTGACTTTAGACTTGAACAGGTTAAGATTGTAGTGATTGGAGAAACAACCTCTTTGGAGTCTTTTCCATAGGGCCAGTGGTTTATGAGAAGAATGTGTTTGAGTGGAACTTACTTCTTGCCGATGGAATACAAAGGGATTCTGGGTGGTTTGCTACTATGTAAGTGACATGATGGGTCAGACTTAGTGGAACCAAAGAATACAGTTCATCCAGGCACTTTCCATGGAAGTAGTGAATCGATCAGAGAGAGACAAATAAAATAATTCTTCTCTAACAAGGACTCTTCGATTCCTCATTCTGAGACATTATATAGAAATGGGTTATTTGCCTATATTGATAAAGCGAACTCATTTGATGGCATACAAAAAGGTCAAACACACATGTATGTAGGTAGTTAGGTAGGTATATTTAGCTTTATCCAAACTTGCTTCATTGAATAATTGAATAACAAACACCAAATGCCATTTTGCTTTTCTACCAGTTCATGGTCAGCTCCTTTATACTGGGACGCTAGTTTTACAAAAAATTACATAGCTACAACAGATAAATTTTAAATTTAAAATAATTCTAGCAGAGCATGATCACACATGTTTTTTAAAAATCACTATCACAACAAAATGCAGAATTTGTCAAAATTACACAAAGTTTGTCTTAGTAATTTATCTCAGAGGAGATCAAAAGTACTTGGGTAGGAAAAACTATGTCACCTTCTTTGATGAATTTCATCTTAACATCAAGAAACTGATTAGACAACTGGAAAAGATCAGTAAAAATAGACATAATATGTCTATATTATTCAATGAATATATATATATATATATATATATATATATATATATATATATATATATATTTTTTATTTTGTATGTGCAGTACTTAATGGAAAGTGATCAATATTAGTTTGTTTGATGATCGCAAAAGTGTGAAACCCAGTCACAAACTCATATTCATACAACTGAGAGAGAGAGAGTAAAGGTTATGAATCTGTTTGTATACAATCCAAGTAGATTCTAGTAATATAAAATATTAAAACTGATCCACAAAGAGCTCAATGTATTTATTATTACAGAGCAAAAATTAATACACAATAAAATCCAAAATCACCTTATATGGGGAATAAGCTTACTTTGAGATGCAAAAATATAATTCATCTGTCTTATCAACCCTGGTACAGATGGAGATTGTGTCGGAAATATTTTATTTATTTATATATATATATATATATATATATATATGTGTGTGTGTGTGTGTGTGTGTTGATATAATAGGAAAGAACTGTTAGATTGATGATCCTAAGTTCTTTAGTATTTTTGTTTTTATTTTTAAAAAACAGTGCTTGATACAGAGTAGAGCCTAAATTATAATTTTTTTTTTTAAATCATGGAATCATATTTTTTTTTTAAATAATTATAATACATATATATATATATATATTAGATATTGTGGATGTTTTTGTTCAAAAACTGTCTAACAGTGTTTTGTAAGAATTCAGCTGTTACAAAAATTGCCATCAATCAAAACTTTCATTGTTTTTATACTACTATTATTTATTATTATTTATTACTAATAATAATAAATAAATAATAATAAATAAATAAATAATAATAATAAATAAATCCTCCATAAAAATAGATTGATTAAAAACTATTGCAAACAACTTGAAGGGTGTCATTTGTCAAAAATCTAATATACATTTAGTTGGGGGGGGGATTAGATTTTAGAATTATGTTTCCAAAGTAGATAGAGGTCAAGATTGCATTAATAAATTAATTAACGATCTATTTTGGCACCTCATTAACCTTTATTTTCAGTTCTGTAAAAGTATATATTGTTTTGCATCAGGAACATCACCTTATTGTAAATTTTTATTCCAAATCCTAAGAAAGGCTTGTTGCTTATAATCATATCTGTCGTTGAATTGTTCTAAGATAATACGTAATACTTATCAGTAAGCTTTAACATACTTGGTATTTACCTGAGCTCTCCACAAAGTGGGATGTGGCACAAGACCAGTTTTTAACTGGAAGCTTTCCGAGTGTGTACACTTGGGCAAAAATTTCCCCACACGGGAATCTACTTTTCTCCAGACAAGACTGCCTGTAGGGACAGCCTTGTCTGAGTTACTCTCTGTCCAAAAGCAGAGAGTCTGACAAACTGAGCCATAATGTACTCTGCATATCAGCAGTTCTCCTGAATATATATGTTCAGTGCAAAATCCATTAATGGAGGGGGGATGGATCATAGTGCAATATCTAGATAAAAAAATCTTGATCAATTGTGCAAGAGTCACTATAAGAAGTGAACTATGAGGAAAAATATTGGGAGCCAATCAGGGGAAGTTTTTAAAAGAATAGGAAAACATTTTTGGAAAATGATATTCAGTATTTTAAAGAATTATTTTGTATATTATCAGATGGAAATTTTCTCATGGTGCTTCATTGATGTGGCCAAGGAAAAAATAAACAACAAGGGTTGGTCTATAATCTGGTTCACATTTCATCCTGAACTTTTGAAAAAGCAGTAGAAATTCTTCTCATTCTCTTTCACTCTCAGTAGCCCTTATCATCTTGCTTGGGGTGAATTGATAGATAAAAAAAAAAACTAAAAAAAAACCCCACCATTCCCCTACTACCAATACATTTAAGTGATATATATATATATATATATATATTTTCCTAGCATAGCTGAGATGTGGCACAAGGCCTGAAGATCAATCACTAGATATGAAATATCAAATTCAGTTTAAGTTTGCTATCAGCTCAAAAAGAAGATTTTAAACTTACAAAATTCAATTTTCAATATCATTCAAAAGGAAATCCTTCAAAATATTTACCTATCTAAGAGGAATATTATCCCAATTATTTAGGGGTAAAAAAAAAAAAAAAAAAAAAAAAAAAAAAAAAAAAAAAAAAAAAAAAAAAAAAAAAAAAAGAAAAAAAAAAGAAAAAAAAAAGAAAAAAAAAGAAAAAAGAAACAAGAATAGTTACTGGTAATTCTTCCCACAAAAAACACACTGAACAGAAAGCCCAGTCTATATTTACTATCAGTTCCAAAATATTTAACCCATTTTAGGGAAGCATTAATGGGTTATAATTTAATTGTTTTTTGTTTTTTTTGTTTTGTTTTTTTTTTTTACAACCGATTTGCCAGAAAATAGTTTTAGATTCTAAGGACTTTTTTTGGGGACTTAATGATACAACTAATTAATTAACCCATAGGTAGAGGCAAAAGAGGTGGATTCGTACCTTTTCCTATTTGCATAAGTGAATATAACGAGCCCAACAATAATTGGAACAGCCTCCAATTTGGCACTGCTGTACATTACATCACCTGGTATACCTATCTAGTTACTGACCAGGCTCAACATGGCTGAGGGCTATAGAGAGTAACCTATAAGAAATACCAGATTTTTCTAAACTGATATTACTGTATTTATTACTGTATTTATTTATTAAAAACCCATAATTAATATTGGAATTTTTACTTTTAAAATTAATACTATATTTGACAGCAGGCATTAATGGGTGAAAATCTTCAGGATTCAATTGGTTCAATGGAGAAGAAATCCAAGAGAACAGCTTCAGAGGAATGTTCTTCTAATTATTTAAAAACAAAATATAAAACCATAAAATATCCTTTTATAATAACAAAGCAAATCTTAAAAAGAAATGAATGGAGAAAAGATAAAATCATTAAAAGAGGAAACCTAAGACATACAAGAGATATTTTTCTTATTTGTTCCCGATTCTAACATTGACACCAACCATCTATTATGATGAATGTATTGAGATATTTTTCCATGAAGGCTGCTTGTCATCGGATTTCTAACAGTCGATAAATCAATGTAATGACAGGTACGCCAAGATAATGCTGAGGAGAAGGAAGGAAGGAAGGGGAACCCCCCCCCCCAGCTGCTACTTTGTTAACAGATAGAGTAGGGGTTGAACTCTGTCAACTTTTTTAAGAAATTCAACCAAAGAATCAACAAATAAGATGATTCATAGAATAGAGGAGAAGAAATTAGAAATCAAGAGCTGAGATGGGACCTGGTAATTAAAGAGTAGAGCTGCCACATTTTTATCTATTTATGATTTGTGACTAATTAAAGGTTTTATTATAAAATTCCTGGACTTGATTGTCAGAAATTTTATCACAAAACATCAAAGGCATGTACAGAACTACCATTTAAGAATATGTTAAAGGAGTGGGAGGAAGAAAAAAAAAAAATCTGACCGATTTCTAAAAATCAAACTCAGATTGGGATTTAAAAGTATATCTGTTCTTCAACCGGTCTGCAGTCTAACGGGGAGGGGGGGGATTAAAATATTTATTTTTCAATATAATCTCCTTCCTTGTTAATGCACTTAATCCAACAATGACACAAATGAAATATTATACAGTAAAAAAAAACCCTGGGGCAAAATTCAGTTCATGACTGTGTCAGCTACAGACTTATTGATCCAACCCTAGATATATGCTCTATACATGATGGATCTATTATATTTATTGATAAGAATACCTTCTTGTAGCTCAAGTGCGACTTCAAGGATCATTAGTAGTGAGATTGATTCTCACTAAGTGCACTGTGGTTGTGGCCTTGTGCCAAAACCAAGCTAAAAAAAAAAAAAAAAAAAAAAAAAAAAAAAAAAAAAAAAAGGAAAAGAAACTATCATATTTTATGGCATGTCAGAAACACCCCCTCCACCCAAATAATGCAAAGGTCAAGTAGGCTAATGTTTAACCCAGACAGTGTACAACCAGTACTTGTACCTAGCCTAACTCTAATACACTGTAATTTCTCTCTTTCATATATATATATATATATATATATATATAAACAAGTAGGAAATCTTTATGAAATTTTTACATGCTTTGCAATGTATTTAGCTTCATAAGAAATTTGTGTGGAGTGAAATAATAACAGAGTTAGAATTCAATTTTTAAATTCTATGTTCTGTTTTTACTTCTTCCTTACTTAATTGTGTGTGGGGGTGTTAAGTGTTTGTCCGTCTATCTACTTGCTATACACAGTCAAACCTTTCATTTGGTAAGCAAATTTGACCCAGGAGAACATTACAACTACTTCTTTTTTATTATAAAAATACATTTACAAATAACAATTAATGTTTGATACTCTTTGGCTACAGACTACAATTTTTCACATTATTAATGGACAAGAAAAACATGTTTGCTTTAAAGAAATAATTTTTGCTGCAAAATGTATATCCTACTTTTGATCAGAAACTTAGCAGAACAAACAGAATTCATTTTGTTTTTCTTTTAGGCTACATGGCATTGCCAATATCCATGACTGGTTACTGATGATTGCTGCTGGCATACTCGAATAATAGCAAAAATGAATTTTTAAATGAAAGAAGAAATTTCTTTATTCTGCATTCCATTGCATTGCCATCTGCATGGAGCAACATTGCATTCCCAGATTGCTGTTGTAGAGAGAGTTGCTATGTGGCAGAAAATATCAAAGCCAACCGAAGAAATGATAAAAACAAGATGCAATCAAAACTAACATCCACTGATGCAAGACCAGACTGAAAAAGCTAGGGGAGTGTTTGGCTGACTGACCACGACGGTGTACCATTGTCCACCAACCCTCTGCCGAGCATCAAAAAAATCATTACTCAAAGAGAACAGTGCCACCATGAAATATCTGCTTTGTCACAATCACTGACTTTCAGTGTCCCCCACTATTTTAAACTTAGTGTGTCCTCCAAGCTTGGGTTATGAAGCCACCTCTGTATCAACTGACGAATTGAAAAACAGATTCAAAGGATCATGATGTGGGATACATTTCATTTGTTTTACCTTGTTAAAAGGAATGAGTGATATAAGACTATTTTTGAAAAATATATAACTCCAGCAGTTTGATATAACTTGACTAACCAAGTTAATCATTAAAGAGAAATTGTTGTTATAATTAGCTTTGATCAACGACAAACACTTACTAAGCATAAAAGAATACTTCAGCTACTTTTTAAATAAGGGAGGTCTTGTTATCAAATCCAAGTTGTTAATTTTTATGACTTTTGGTGGAAAAGAACACGAATGCTTCAAAAATATAAGTACATTTATTTTAATTATAAAAAGATAGTTATGATTTTCAACAAAAAAAAAACAAAAAACAAAAAAAAACACACACAAAGAAACATGATACAGAGGTGGGAAAAAAAAAAATGACATTAAATATTTCTCCAAGTAATAATTATTCATGTAACAATTTTTATAAAGGTCCCTGATACATAGTATTCGTTTTCCCTCAACGATAAATCTACTGCTCCTTATTGATTGCAAGGATGTGTGGATAGTGTAATAGTTAATGATTTGGAAAGAGGAATTAGTGAGACAAATTTGGACTCAAAGATTGCATTAATTTTTGCACAAATACCATTGGGAAAGGTATCTCTTCAGATCCCAGCTATGGATTAAATATAAGGCTGAGTGAGCTCTCGCTTCTTGAAGTAACAACCAGTCTAGAAGAAGGAAAACTCTAAGGCAGACTTAGCTTTCTTGGATTGAAGTAACACCCAGTCTCAAAGGAAAACTGAACTGCTGTGGATTAAATAGCAATGTAGACTGGGTTTGCTTTCCTTGAGGTGGCAACCAGTCTAGACAAAAGAAAACTGAATTCAAAACCAATCTCCTGAAGAATAGGCTCCATCAATCTATCTTGCCCTAGACACACCACTGCTGCTGCTATGGTAGCAATACATGTGATACCCTTACAACCCTAAAGTGTTACAGGACTTGTGATTTGATGAGGGAGTCAAAATTCCAATCTTAATATTACTGCTAAAGCTCATTTGAGATGACAGGGAATTAGTTCTGAATGCCTATGTAATTTGTAATGGCAACATTTGAACACATCCTACATTCTTCTTTGAGAATCAACAGACAATTATTTGATTGAAGATTTTTTTGCAATTTTGATATACAGCAATGCATCAAATTCCATAAAGTCCTACTTTAGTGAAAATTTAAAATTGCAGAAGACAAGAACACTGGATTTATTTTGACTTGAGTGGTTCTGCGTTTGCATATTAACAGCCCTCACTTAGCTAATAAAATCCATTTAATGATGATTATGAATACAGTGGGCAGACAATCATAGAAGATTCCTAGTAAATGATGTGCTAGAATTCTTGCACTCTACTTTTCCAGTATGCAGCCTGTTGGCCACAGAATTTAACTGACTGAAAATTCAAGAAGAATTTACTTTTGTTGAATGAGAATCAAGAAAGAGAAGAAAAATGTTAAATGGAGATAACAATTCCATTCTATTAATAAATAAAATGAAGAAAATATGGTAGAAAAAAAAGAGAAAAAAAACTGGAAGGAGGAGGATGTGGATGATACAAAAAAAAAAAAAAAAAGAAGAAACTTATTCAAATTTAATTTTCAAAATATTGAATTTCAGCCAGTACTATTTTGTGCATGGAGAGGAAGATTATTCATAGCGCACGAACAAAACTAGTTTGGAAGATTTATTTAATTTACCGTAAAGATTTGAAAAGAATATAAAATAG
This sequence comes from Acanthosepion pharaonis, assembly GCA_903632075.3. NCBI lineage: Eukaryota > Metazoa > Mollusca > Cephalopoda > Sepiida > Sepiidae > Acanthosepion > Acanthosepion pharaonis. The sequence goes on along the minus strand of CAHIKZ030004626.1, from coordinate 5,401,650 downwards.
ATATAAAAAAAGATACTTTTAATGTGCCATGTCCCTTCAGGACATGGATGATAAAGGTCCTCTACAACTTCCTATTTTTTATAGTTCTTTGTAAGGTTTAATTTTTTTTTGCTAAACTTTCCACCCATTTGGGAATATCAGGTGCTGTAAGCTTGGATGTGTAGTCAGTATAATAGATAATGCAGATAGAGATGAATTGAAGAAGAAAAGAGGGAAGAAGAAGAAGAAAAGAGGGAAGAAGAAGAAGAAGAAGAAGAAGAAGAAAAGAGGGAAGAAGAAGAAGAAGAAAAGAGGGAAGAAGAAGAAGAAGAAAAGAGGGAAGAAGAAGAAGAAGAAAAGAAGAAGAAGAAGAAGAAAAGAGGGAAGAAGAAGAAGAAAAGAGGGAAGAAGAAGAAAAGAGGGAAGAAGAAAATAGAAAAAGAAGGGAAGAAGAAAATAGAAAAAGAAGGGAAGAAGAGGAAGAGAAGAGGGGAAGAAGAGGAAGAGAAGAGGGGAAGAAGAGGAAGAGAAGAGGGGAGGGAAAGAAAGAGAAGAGGGGAGGGAAAGAAAGAGAAGAGGGAAAGAAAGAGAAGAGGGAAAGAAAGAGAAGAGGGAAAGAAAGAGAAGAGGGGAAGAAAGAGAAGAGGGGAAGAAAGAGAAGAGGGGAAGAAAGAGAAGAGGGGAAGAAAGAGAAGAGGGGAAGGAAGAGGAGAAGAAGAAAGAGAAGAGGGAAGAAGAAAGAGGAGAAGAAGAAAGAGAAGAGAAGAAGAAAGAGAAGAGGAGAAGAAGAAAGAGAAGAGAAGAAGAAGAAAGAGAAGAGAAGAAGAAGAAAGAGAAGAGAAGAAAGAGAAAGAGAAGAAAAAAGAAAAAAAAAAAAAAAAAGAGTTAAAAACAAAACAAACAGCATGCAATTCCAACTGTCCCATTTGTAGCATGCATGTTAAAAGAAAAGAAAATTAAAGGGAAAAGAAAATTAAAGGGAAAAAAAATGGGGGGGGGAGATAGTCAGGAAGAATTTTGCTAACAGTAATTTTTTAGGAAGCAGAAAAATCTGAAATATGAAGCATCTCAGAGTTGAAAGAGAAAACTAGGCAGTTTTGCGATTAGCTGTAGGCTAAGAACCGATAAGAACTTTAGCAGATCACACAAACCTAAGTAACATCAGTATCAAGCTGTCCAAACAGATTTGACTCTAGCTGCATTTGTTCATCACTTTTCCCATCAAATAGAGAGAACAGTAAGAGAAAGAGAAATGTTTATAACATCACATCAAGCCCCTTTTGATTTGAAGTAATATGGACATCAGGTTAAATAGGAAGCAGAGTAGAGAGAAAGACAGGCAACAGTAGTAAATGGCAGTAATTTATAAAGAAAGATAATGGCAGAAAGAAACCAAACTGTATTGTTGCATGGACCATTTCTATTTTAAGGCTGTCTCTTCTGAAACACCAAGTGAACATGTGCCTATGTCTATTTATGCAGAACATAATGCCTAAATAATGGTAGCCTATGGATTATTTGATTACAACTGTATTTTAAGAAACAGGTAGCTGGTATCAAAAAATCTACCTCCTGAGAAACAATTAGAAATCTAGAGCCTGACTAGTACACATTTTTTTGAACAGGAGTAGAGGTTCATTCCTTGTTTCCTGCTTAGGACTGTGTTTCCAGTTTCTTCTAAAGTCTTTTTCTTCTCTATCACTAGCCCCTTGCATATCATTGCATTGCTTGGGGTGAACTGATTGAAAAAAAAAAAAAAAAAAAAAAATTAAGCAATCATTCATATGGGTGTTAATGTTAAGGTATATCCCATAATAGGTAGTGCCTTAAGTAAAAGCCCAATTTTATCTGAGAATTAGTACCTTTTATTTATCCAGAATTAATTTCTGATAAAAGAAGAACAATGAATATCAGCAACAAGGCTGAAAAACTTTTAAGGATAGATATTTAAAAAAAAAAATAAATTAAATAAATATCATCTGATATAATTTGTCTAATCAGTAAATTTCAGGCTTCATTTTGCACATACAGACACTACAACAAGCCAGCCAGCAAAAATAAGCAATCAAGAGGTTAGAACCACAAATAAGCCTCAGCAGTAGACTTAAACTAAAGACAGTGGAAAGAGATGGCTTCCTCTTCTGCAACTTTCCTTAATCTCCTAGTGACCTATATACACTGCCTGTTAAAGGGGAGTGGCACTTGGTCTGAAGATCATATTGAGGCATGAAAATAAATTACCATACAGTGTTGCTTCCTATATTCACATGCATAATCTCACACTCATTATATATATATATATATATGAAAAATGGAAAAGTTTCATGAAAGATTTGATAATGCATTTCACCATTCAAAGCTTCAGATCCAAAAACTAATTTGATACAAAATTCATTTTCAAAACATTTCCATTTCCAAGTTTTTCCAAAGTTTTGGTTTGGTACAGTAGACTTACACCTTTAACCCCCCCCCAAAAAAAACACAGGATGTTAAGTCAGGAATCCTGGGTGGCCACGCATACATAAAAATAGGGAGTTACTTTTTAATCACTTCGTATATTGCAGCAATCAATGTGTAACCTGTTATTAGTAAAATTTTGATCTGAAATTTTTACTGCTTAATATTCGATATATGCAATTAAAAGAGAAGCACTGAATTAAGGAATGTTATGTTAAATAATAAACATTTATGTGTAAAATAAATGCTTTTTTTTATCATTAGTATCCAAATCTATTGATGTGTGTGTGTGCAAATATATAGAAAAATAGGAAAGAACCATTAGGTTAATAATAATAATAAAATTATATATATATATAAATTCAAACACACACACACACACACACACATACATCAAAGTGTAGGAGAACGAACAGTAGGATTACAGCGTTCAAAACATTAATTTAAAAACAGTGCTCAATGCATAAAGTAGATCCGTAAATATTTATTTATCTTATGCAATGTTACATTAGAAGATGCACATATCCACTACTACAATTTTGTAGTGGATATGTGCATGTTCTAATGTAACACTGCATAAGATATATATATATATATATATATATATATATGTATGTATGTGTGGACATCTAAAACAGCCTATGTCTTGCTTAAATGCAATTGTCAGGCAACGTACCTGATGATTGCATGTAAGTATGAAACTGCTGATGCGGGGGTGTTATCTTCAATGTCCACTTTTATATTTACTATCCATGCTATTGAGCACATTAACCCATAAATATAGCATACCATGAAATTATTTTTTATCATCATATTTATATATATATATATATATATACACACACACACACACACATACATATATACATATGAAAAGGGAGAGGGAGAAAGAAGGGAAGAAAATGGGAGAAATGAAAAAAGAAAAACAGGAAAAATAAAATGAAAAAGATAAAAATAAAGACAAATGAATAAATTATAATCAAATTTTCATCCCTGATTGCAAAATAATCATTTCCAAAAGGATTACATTGTTGTTTGTGTAAACATGCGTGCGTGCACACACACACACACACACACAAGGTGGCTAAGGAGACAATATTATTTTGCTACTGCTTCAATAGGTATTGTAGTTACAAGGAAGTTTATGCAAGTTCTCACTCATCTATTCTTCTGTCTACCACCATGGCATGCCAGTGACAAGACATTATTTCAAAGTATTTGGTAATGAGACAGTGCAGTGAGAAGTGAGATTCATGGGAGCATATTTCTACCATGTGAACAAAAGCATCCAAATTCAACCGAAATTCAAAAACCCCATTTTATTTTCTGTTTAGACATCATAGCACTCCTTGTACTTATCTCTACCATTGTGATGGTAATTTTTGCTATGTTTCTTATAAAAGTGCACCATTCCATGTACTCAACAGTGTGTGTGCGAATTATATAAATTGAAGCATCCACCACAGTACTCAGAATACATACACACATATCTGCAGTACGAATGTACATGTTACTACCTGTCTATATAGTATTGTCCCCATGTCTTCCCCCCCCCTCTCCCTTACAGGCTCCCTCTTTCACCTTAGCCTACCTTTGGTTCCCACCCTACTTCACCAGAGACCTTCTTCAAGGCAAACATTCATTGCAAAGATATAGAGGTGGTACCCACTGATTATTACTTGTGTTTTCTCCAACAGCCACTTGGAGTTCTTTTGCCTGTCGGACTCGCTTCACCTGCAAAATATAATAGAAAAGACTCTTAACATTTGGGTTTGCAAAAATAATATAGTCTTGCAGCCACGCACATTATTAAACGCACACAATAACACACACACATACACGAGATGTGATATAAAATAGCAAAACTAATGAAACCAGTAGAACTCTTGGCCCCTCAAACAGAATGCGGGAGGAGAAGGGCTAATATACGAGTGTGGATCCTTTCTTCTCCCTGAAAAAAAAAAAACCATAAAATAATTCTATCAGAGTTGTATTGAAAAAGAAAAAAAAAAAAAAAAAAAAAAAAAAAAAGAAAAGAAAAAGCAACCTCCATCTAATACAATTGAGGGGAGACACAAAGGCTGCTCAGAAAACATATAAATACCAAGTGACAGGTTCCTGTGGGTCTATTAAAAAAGTGTTTGGGCCAGAGGAGGAGTGTGCAGAAAATTATAATAGAAGCATAAATTCTGTGTAGCCTTTATCTTCACATCTCTCTGGAAATAAAAGGACAAAAACATTAAGATTTTTGATCTGGTCGCAAACAACTACTTACGAATGAATTTGATAATCTTGTTAAATTAAAAAAAGAAAAAAAAAAAAAAAGGTGGCACTTCTCTTATATTTTACAATTTACAAACAATACCCACAAAATAAAATATTGATGGCCTGTGTGTGTGTGTGTGTGTGTGTGTGTACAATACAAAGATGAACGAACAGGCTGATAGCATTAAGCAAAGGACATAAAACTGTAACAAGTTATAAACAGTTTTACATCACAAAAATATCTGGTACTTTGATTATATTAAAGTCGATAATGTTTAATTTTAAACAAAGTGTTTGACATTGAATGTTTCTGATTACATTTTCAGGAAAGGAATTATAATAAATTACTTCCTTTTTCTCGTGTGTGTGTGTGTGTGTGTATATACACACACACAGAAAGTGGGTGATGAAAACTGAGAATGCCTCCCCCATTCAACACAAATTTTTAGCACCCCTCTCTCTCACACACTATGTATATGTTTTGTCAATGTATTTATTTCAGTTTTGAATATCAATGAGAGATGGAACATTATAGACTGAAAATTTCAGATCAAAATTCAGATATTTCATGGATTTACTAGCCCATCTCTGTGTGAGTATGTGTAAGTATACATACACATTCATAAACCATAAAAGTAAAAGTGCATGAAAATTATTAAATGATAAGCAGTTGGATAACTCCATAATACTTGAAAGGAATTATGTTTTTTTTTTTTTTTTTTAAAGTAAATAAAAGTAACATTATTTAACTTTATATTTTTAAAAATTACTTGAGACATGATGCCATATTGAAAATTAACAGTTGAAAAAAAATTACAATTATCAGCTTCTATTGACTTTTTATTCAGTTCTTGTTTTTCATTAGCAGAAATATCTCACTCTTTTGTCTTATTGGGATCATTTTTTTTTTTTTTTTTTTTAAATATTATTTCTAATTTACTGTATTTTCTTTGCCTCAGTTCCGTTACTTTTTGCTCCAAATCAAAAGATGTAATAACTTGAATTTTTGTGAGATAACATGTACACCATAATTGACTGAAAACAACTAGCATTTATCACAAAGAATCTACACACAAAAAATAACCAACAAGCTTTGAGTGTCTTAAATATCTTTAAAAACCTCTTAAACATTACAAATATTTTAGAAAAAGAAAATGCAGTGCTGGAAAACAAAACCTGTACTAATTGCTTCCTTATTTTAAATAGCTTTCTTACACTTAGTTCTCCACTTGAACATTTACAAATTTATCAAAAACGTTTTAACATAGATACATGCACCAAATTGTTTGAACTGACAGCATTCAGAAAAAATAAATATTTCTGTAAAAGTTTCATTCGTTTCAAAGAAACGATTAACTTTTATTGGATTTAAAATTAATTCAGCCACAAAATAAATTTTCTACAGTATAAGATACATGTCCTACCCTTCAAAAATACTCCTTGTACCCTGACAGGTTACCAGAACTATACTAACCCTCAGATACTCATGGTGCTAGAATAAAACATATAGTATTATAAATCACTGAATTAGGATTACAAATCAAACTATATATAAAACATTACAAGGTTTGACATGTTAGACTCTTGATAACTCTAGAATGAAATATATAGGATTAAAAATGATAAAATATATCAAAAAAGAAAACAAAAAAAAATGTAGATGTATGGATGGGTCATAAGTTGAATATTATTCATTATTTTTTTTTTTTTTCAATATTCCTTACCAGATACAGTGAAAAAAAAAAAAAAAAAAAAAAAAAAAAGGGAAAAATAAAAACCTTCCTACCTTTATTAAAACATGTCATTAACTTTAAAGAGCAAAGCTTCAATTTTGGGGAGCTAAACTTTCAGAAAAGATATACCTGAATGTAAATAAAGACCTAATTAGAAGTTTTTAAAATGGTGTGTGAGAGAGAGAGAGAGAGAAGCAATCAAATTACATAACAATAAACCAGAATTGACAAAATATATTTTTGCATATAAGTTTTCATTTTTACTTTTAATCTTTTAAGGAAAAAAAAAAAGAAAAAAAAAGTGCTTCCTAAAAATTAAAATTTATTCATAAGTCTTAACTACAAGAAATTCAATATTCAAAGTCATCAGCATCTAAAGAAAAATTACATAAGAATCAATCATTATCCCGAGACTTAGTTGAATTTTCATGTAAATTTTTCACTGTATAATTTTGATGAATGTGATTAATATTCACTGCTGAATTAAGTGCAGTAATAAGAAAAGTGAAAATGTGAAGAAAAAAAATGTTTTTTTTTTTTTCATCATTAAAGTAAATACTTAGCAATACACCTGTTGTGCAGGCAGAAAATGAACAAAAATTAATTATTTTTTTTTAATTATTTGTTCTAGCAATTTCTACTTGAAATAAAATTTATAATTAAGGTGGCACTCCACGGTCCATTTTTAAAAATGTGGGCCTATTGTTTTTGTTTTCAATTTTGTGTCTATCTATTCAGTTTCATTGTATATAATAAATAAACCAAAGAATAAAAGCAGTTATAGATGAGGGTGGATCAGGAAAATAACATGATGACACTTTATTTTGACTGATGCTAGAGAGGTTGAATTGAGTTTAGATTTTAATTTTCATAATCCGTAAGTACTTAGAAGGAAAAAAAAAAAAAAAAAAAAAAAAAAACTTGCTCAACATAATAGAATCTTTCATCATTAAAGCCTTTTTATTACAGGTATTCAATCTTTCAGTAGAATAAACTGACTTCTAATCTATGGGAGTGGTGATGAAATGCATCCAGACCCCACACCCAAAAACATTCCGAGCCACAATACTTCCTGCATTCTATTCTATATATTCAGTTAAACACATTGTTCAATTCAAACAAGTTTTCAACACCAAGTTATTTTGGGTAATGAAGTTTTTCAACTGCTGAGGAAGCCAGGTATTTATTAAGGGACTTCATGTTTAGGAGTTGCCAGGAAAATGGAATTGCTTTCATTATTTTCCATGGTACCAGTTTGCTTTATTTCTTCTCAAAGATCCTGGAAATAATTTTTGGGAAGTGAGATTACCAAATAGACCCTTCTTTTTTTTTTTTTAAATATTTGAATTCATTCTTTTTGCATGATTTTTTTTAAGGTTTCAACATTTTGACCGAGTCACTATGATCTTCTTCGCATGTATTGCTAAAAACAAAATAATTTATTTTATAAGCATTAGCTGGAGAAACTGATGCAGGTACTTTGACATCTCCACCATAGAAAGCTGACTTGTTGTTTTACGAAGATGGGGGTGGATTTTTGATCTAACCATTAACACTACTTGATAGAATTTATTAAGGCAAAATCATTTTCAAAATGGAAACAACTTGCATCATTTTTTTAAAAAATATTTGAATTAATTCTTTTTGCAGGTTTTTTAATGTTTTGACAAAGTTTCAGGTGATTCACCATGATCATCTTCAGTTCTATGACATATGTAAAGTGAAAAAAAAAAAAATGAAAGAAATAGAATAGATTTATTTTTGAAGTTTGACGTAGTATGCCTTTGGCTGTTGAACAAGGAAATGGAATGAACTTTGTTTATCAAAGAAAAGAATTGAGAAACATATCCACATTAAAAATTATTGAACAACCTGTACGGTATGTGTTGATTAGAAAAAATAAAAAATGAAGAATAATTTATATTACAAGCATGAGCTGGAGAAATTGATGCAGGTACTTTGACATCTCTACCATAGAAAGCTGACATGATGTTTTACGAAGAGAGAGGGGAGAGAATTTTTTAACTAACTCTTAATGCTACTTGATAGTTTTTATTATGGCAAAATCGTTTTTAAAAGAGAAACACAACCTGCGTCATTAATTCCAAAGTGGCCAAATTTTAACTATTTAAATGAGAGCAAATTAATATAAATTATTTGTTTTATATATTAAAAATAAAAACAAAAAACAATTCTTGTAATTCCTGCTTTTGACTAAAAAAAAAAAAAAAAAAAAAATACCGGCATAATTATATAACTTGCAATAAATAATTAATAAATTAAAGTAACTGAACAATTGTTTAAGTAAATTTGATTAATTAGAAACATGAAAACCACATATAAATTAGTGAGTGTTTGAGGTAAAAATTATTTTTGTTCTTATTTTGGGTCACATTGGGATGCCTGGTTTGTCTGCTCATATATTTATAAATTAACTGATTTAAAAATATGGTTTCAATCCTACACAGAAATTACCATGTTTCAAAAACAGAAACTAAAAACTTCAAATTCAATTAAAAATTAAATCAAAAGCATTAGTTCTGTTTCATCTTCAAGTGAATTTTATATATGTGTGTGTGTGTGTGTGTGTGTGTGTGTTAGAGGTATTGGGGTCTGCAGGATTTTAAATCAACCAACTCCATGTAGAGTTGTAGATACATGTCCTTATCACCACCAACTCGTATACCACAGTTTGCTATTGTTGTCTTTGCAATGATTGGTGATTTAACATATGGTCCCTGGTTTTACACTTACAGTTTTGAACTGTGAGATCAGCACACTCTCATTGTATTTCCTTCTCAGTGAATTCTGTTCTCTCTTAATCAGACTGGAATTTTTTAAAATCAAAACTAATCAGAAGTATTATGGTGAACAAGTGCACTTAGATCTTTTGTTGTGTGTGTGTGTGTATATATATATATATATATATATATATATATATATATATATATTTTTTTTTTTTTTTTTAAGCATTTCACCCCAAGCAAGGTGGGAAGCCACTAGGACGCAAGGGGTTACAGAAAATTTAGAGCACACATATATACAAGTATATCTCTCTCTCACACACACACACACACACTGAAATAGTTGCATATATAAACTGTATATAACGGCAAAATTGTCAAAATTGTAACAGCATGGGATAATTGTCCCATCCCACAAAATGTTTAATACCAAAAACCACTAATCTAATTGAGTTTCTTTTTCCAGGTTTTCAGATAAGACATTTAGCCATTTTGACACCATTTTTTGTAAGAATCACTGAAAAACACTTTGAATTATTCAGTGAGAAAGAGAACAGGTTAAAATTGTTTTGTGTCAGCCCCACTATGTCTTCTGAACTGAGCAATGGTGAGGCAAAAAAGTTCATTCAGGCCTTTAGTAATGGTACCAACATTCATACTCTGGATTCCAACTTCAAAGTCCATTCAAGAACCATCAAGAGAACGGCGAATAAGTTTTAAAAAAGAGGGAACAGTAGAGAGGTAAACTGGATAAGAATGTCACAACAAGAGGATCATCATTTCAACTTAGAGCTAAATTGTTATTGCTGAAAGTAGAGTCCAATAGTGTTATAAAAACCTTGGAGAATTCCAGTAAGATATCTTTAATCATTTCTAAGATACAATGGTTCAAAGCTTAATCTAACAGCTGGACAATTTTGGCGTTACACCCAGTATATAAGAAATAGTTGTGCGCATATATAATAAAATAAATAAGTAATAGTTGTGTGTGTATGTACACAAATATACATTCTTATTTTACAAACCAATGAAATGCTCACCACGATCTTTATTTTCTTTTTCAGTCCAAAGTACCGATAATCCATTTTTAACTTCTTGGATGATGGAACAAGGTTTAGGAGAGATAACAAAAAGACAAAATTTATTAAGAGCTACAAAGTACTGGAAATTGTGGAGAGCCATGATCGCCAATGTCCTGAAGGAACAAGGTACATAGAACAAGACTTTTCAATATACAGAATAAAAATGAATATTTTCTTTTTGAAACAACTACTTTGTTCAGTCATGCACACAAAGTTCAAAGTCCACAAAGCCTCAAATTCTTTAATATTAAAAGGAGGAGGAGAAAAAAATAAGCCCACCCTGATCAAAGGTGATTTTATATTCTTCTAAATACTCCTTTGGGACTTTGCACACTTATCCCACTATCTGTTCCATTTTTTTAAAAACTATCTGCAAAGTTCTCTTTTGGGAATACCATCAGCTGACTCGCTGAATTCTCATTGACCTTGTTCATGCTATCTCAATTGTGATTTTAGATTTTCAGGGAAAAGCTAGAACCTAACCGGGGAGAGTTGGTAACAGACATCAGTGATGTAAAGCAATATTTTCAGGAGGGGTGGGGTAACTTAGATGAGAAGAATGGGTTGGTACAGTGTCATGACGAATATTACCATCATGCAGTAAACAAATTCACTCAGTAGTGTTTCAGTACTGATGGAGTAACCTCATGAAAGAGTTCATTCAAACATATGCAGTCATTTCCCCCTCTCTTTAGTTGCCAACTTACATCTTGACTGAGCAACCAGTTTGAGACATTCAAAATGACTGGATATTTTCCGGACATGCTCATAATAAAAAAATTAAAAAAATTACATTTTACGTTTAAAAGAAAATAAACTGACTTAGAAAGTGTTTTTCATATATCTTAAATAATTTTGCTAAGAGACAAAAACCTATACATAATCAATGGTTTTGTTTAATTCACATTTTTTATTGTCATAAACCAATTTTTCAACTTTATATTTTATGTTCAATGAAAATTCAGTGAGAAAATAAATGTATAAATTTCTCATGCTACAATATCTGTTGTAGCATACCTACGGACAATACTGGGTATGTCGCCATTAACATAAATACAGCAGTAAATACTGTATGTTGGCCTGCAGTTGGAAATTCATTGTAGAATTCAGTTGACTACTTCTATGTGCCACTGGTGAATCTTATATGTGCTGTTCTTGTCCTAAGTATTATTGTTCATTACCAACCTTCGTTTGATTATTCTATTCAGTAACCTTTCCTAGGTTACAACAATATCAAACCCCAACAAAATCATACTTTAGCATCAGATTGAATTTAGCCTGCATGGTTAAAATATTTAGTCATGTGGTGATTCAATCCAATTCACTATAGATACCCCTTTTTTTCTTTTTTTTTTAAATCTCAAGTCCACCCAAGAAAAATCTCAAGAGCCATTCAATCGAGAGTGTTAATGAATGAGGTGTGTGATAAAATAAGAGAAGGAAGTAGGGAGTGAAGATTATGAGTATATGGCAGATAGATAATAACAGAACTGAACTTAACGTTAAAGAGGTCAAGATTGTAACATTCATGGAAGCATTCACATGAGAGTTCCATAAAGAGTTTTTATTTTTTAATTTATTTATTCATTCATTCAGGAGATAAAAGTTACAAGTTTTATTATTTTTCAGTTTTTTTTTTTTTTTAAATCATTTCGCCCCAAGCAAGGTAATAAAGTCACTAAGATGCAAGGGGTTACTCAGTGTGAGAGAATATGAGAAAAAAAACATTAAAGGGAGAGAACAATAAAAGAACAGAAATTAATAAGACAGAAGATAACGATTGACATTACATTTCAATTTAAAGATTTCATTTAACTAATATCAAATTTTCAAGTTGATATTAATTCCTGTTCTAACCTAATATTAATTAGAATGTAATAATCTTGCCATTCTGAATCTTTCTTAAAGTCAGTTATCAAAATACTTATTTTATATATGACATTTTAATGCTGGGAATATACTTCCATCATTAAGCACTATAGAATGTTTTGTATCAGATTTAATTCAACGTTCAAATGCAGTTTTGTGAAATCCTTTACAAACCCTTTGTCCACTCAACATGATTCAACGGCAACCTAATCAAAATATTCTTATGGATATATTTAGCAAAATTAATTAAATAAAATTGTAGTTGTACAATAATAGTCACTGCAAACAGAAATTTATTTTCTCATATTACTGTATTAAGAACTACAGGTAACAAATATTAAATTGAATTGTTTCCTTATATAATGAAAGTTAGTTTAAGGAAGGAAGGCAGGTTTAGTTTGCTATGTCAATTCTATGTAAATTGCCCCCACCGATTTTTTTTTTTTTTTTTTTTTTTTTTACGCCGGTTGAACATATTGGTTTTGGCTTCCGTAGGGTAATGAATTTAATTTACATAGCAAACTGGACCGTCTTGTTAATATTTATTTTATTTATTTTATCTTTTTATTTTTTTCAATATTCAAGACTGAAAAAAAAAAAAGAAGATAATTTCTGGTTCATTAAGCAAAAAAAGAGAAAAGAAAGTTTGCTGATGAACAAAAAAAACAAAATAGTAGATTAAAGTATTGTAAAATGTTGATCTCATGGCCATGAAAATATATTTACGCATTTTTTAAGGTATATTCCAGAATGATGACCTTGTACGTATGTAGTTAGGAAACAAAAATAAAGCGTGTCAGTAAGAGAGGTGTATGAGTAAAACATGCTTTTGTTAGAGAGAAGGTGAGAGAGAGAGAGAAAAAAGAGAGTCAACGATCAAGTATATAAAAAAAGAAAAAAAAAAAAAAAAAGAAAGAAAAACTAGTTTCTTTATTCAGAGTCAATGTTACTGGTAGATTCAAGGAAAAACACATGGGTGGAGAGAGAAGAGATGGAGACGGTTGCATTTTCAAAATTGCTAATTGTGGCTTTCAGGCAGGCAGTGTTAAATACACACACGCACAAAGGGCCGGCTTTTGTCACCGCAGGCTGCTTCAATCCATCCAAACAATCCCCTAAACCCACTGTATATAATCTTTTGTATTATTCTCCACGAAGTGACTTCGACTTAAAAAAAAAAACAAAAAAAAAAAAACGTGTGTGTGTGTGTGTTTTTTTTTTGGGGGGGGGTAGCCGTCATGGGACAATATCGAACCACACACACACACACACACAAAAGACCCCCGCTTTTATTCCCAAAAAGCAACTGCCGTTTTTCAAAGCCCCTTTGTTGCTATATAAAATAAAAATCCATTCATAAAAAGAGGAAGACAGTAGAGAGCCTTCCTTCCTTATATATCAATAATTGTACTATTGATTTTTATCTCATTGATGTTTTTATCTATCGATTTCTCTCTCTCTCTCTCTCCACACACTGACTTCTCTAATACTTTTTTTTATTTTTTTTTTACACAGTGCACAAATACTACTCTCCCATTCGTGGCAGACGTGCCAATCAATACAAAAATTATATACCATCATTTTTTTACGGGTATTATGCTAGTAATTAAATATTTAAATAAATTTTAACATATGGATAAATGAATTAAATTATAAACAATAATTTAAATAATTTCCGTACAGAGCGAATTTTTATGATTAATATTTTTCGCCGTTTCGATGACCAGTTACACTTACTTGACTATACACAGGTAATTTTTTTCTGGACGGGCGTTAAAATTTAAAAATTCATGAAAAGGAAGAAAAAAAAATCAAGGGCTGCACTGTTCATACTCGACTTATACACGAATATATACAGCAAACAAAGACTTGTGCACAGACACACACAATATATAAAAATAAAACAAAAGGAAAACTTTTTATAAAAATTTTATGCCAGCAACACGTTTCGTTTCTTGAGGAACTTTACTTTATATATCGACATTTTATTTGGTAACCTGTATTTATACACAGAAAACGTAGAGAAAATATCGTTAAGTTTTCAAATTTTGAATGAGAGCGCTTTCTCTATAATTTTATACAAGAAGATTCTAACGGAAAGACTAAAATCTTGTACGACACTCCAGTTTTCTATCGTTGCTTATCGCTAGCAAAACAAACATGGCTAAAGAAAGATGACATACCAAGTTTTTTGATAAAGACAAAGAGTGAAAATTGTATCATTATTCACTGCTGTTTATGATTTTAGTCACACAAGAAGAGGAAAGCGCTGTTGCTGCCGAGTTATGGAATGTTGTGGTTTTCATGTCTTTCCGGCTAAAAAGGAAAATAAATAAACCTTTCTAGTATATATCATTAAAAAAGAAAGAAAAAAAAGCTTAACTAAAATTCTGACAGACAGAATTGGAATGGCCAAACTGCAAAGACAGAAACTCTTCAAGCGATTCAGTTTTTCCTTTGGGAAGCCTCCCCACCTCTCTCCTAAAACAAGTTCAGGACAAAATCTCTTTTAAAAAAAATTAAGCTTCTCAATAAGAAAGATGAATAACTGCACAATAATAAACTTGTCTTTTAATTTATCAGTTTTAAAAAGAATATTGTAGATATTAATTCTTCTTTTATGCTGCGTCCCTCCAGGACGCGAGCGGTGATGGCTCTCCACAACGTCATATCCTTTGAATAAGCAATGTTTGCTCTCTTACTACCCATCCCGGCCCTTGTACTGCCAGAAGCTCTTTAAATAGGTTACTTGCAATTTCCCCCTGCACTTCTTGTCTTTAACGTCTTGTGAGTGTCAAATTCTCCCCGCCCTCTTTCCTCCAGAATTTGTAATTGCCTCTTTTCTGATTCGAAGCACTCGTATCTATTTCCTTGCCATTCTTCTTAAAACTTCCTCATGCTATGGATAAAATTTGTGAGTAACGAGGAAGATTTTAAGAATCTTGCAAGAGAATTTGATAAGATACTGAAGTAGAAATCTTGTCATTGGCGAAATTTTCTGATCCATGATTCTTAATCGACGCTGGGTGGATTATTACAAACAATAAAAAAAGAGGAAAAAGATAAAAACTTGCCAAAAATTAATAATGAAAATGGCTCATTTAAGAAATTCAGAAAACTTTATCGCTATTCAGTATGATCAATAGCAGAATCATCAATCCGCAAAATACTTGTGCAGATTTCGTTCCAAATTTAAATCCAAAAACGGTTATAAAAAATAATCAACTTTGGCTTGATTTTCAGGAAAATATAAGCGAAATAAATATTTTCGTTAAAATAAAAAAAAATATTATTATTTGAATATATTTTATAACATAATTAAATTCATATTTTTAAACTGAATGCTAGCAACAATAAGCATCATTTCGAATAAAGAAATATTTATGATTTAATTAATTTGTTAAAAAGCAATGCTTTTAACAAATTAGTTAATAAAATTAAAGTATTTTTAAGGATATATTAAATAAAATATTACTTGTTAATAAGAATATTCGCCTATTTTAAAAAAGATATTTTTTCTGGGCATTTTCCAACTCACAAAACGAAAATCGTACCTTATATTTCTCGTCTTGCTTTTTTGTTTAAGGTCACCCAACATGACTATTTTAGTTAGAGAATTTATTTGAAAAAAAAAAAAAAAATGAATTAGCTGCAATCAAAGATTTAATTTCGAAGTTGACTCAAACGCCGTAGGTCATTAGTAATTGTACATGGTGTGTAACTCCATACAGCACTTCATCGATTATCCGGACAGCTTGCGACAAGGGTTGAAAAAAATGTTCAGAGAATTTAAAATTCCGGATAACTGAATACTTAAATTATCGAAAAGGAATGAAGAAAATAATATTTTCTGAAATAAATCTAACTTTTATTATCATTTTCAAACACTTTGTTCAGCTTAGGTTTTTGTTTGTTGTTTTTTTTTTTTTTTTGTCTAGTTTATTTTTTATGGAAAATGCGTCATTTTTTGTCCGTTTTCGACTGCCTCGCATTTTTCCGTAGTGAAGTCTGGATTTAAAACTAAAGCTGTTATAATTCAAAATGTTCTTTGTATGAAAACAAAAAGGAAATTAACAAAAATTAACTGAACTGATTTTATCAGTGTTTTTATCAAACGTTGAGTATGATTTTTGTAAAGGACTTGTACGAGATGAAATGTTAGGGTGTGTTTAGTTCGGATAATAAAAAAAAAAAATCTTCGGATAATTTCAATTTTTCTTTTCATTTCACATCCGCAAAACAGGTAGGGATAATCGAGGAAATAGTAGTGTATTAGTGTACACTTAAAAAATATAAGCGTGCGGACTTTCAATGACAGCAATAATTAAAATAACTCTAAGACATTACTTCAAACAAAAGGTTAGGAAGGAAACTCCCATAAATACTGAGAAAGCAATAAGAAGAGAAAACTATTTCGCGACTAATGCAAATGAGGAGTTGTGCAATTTTTTTTAAACAACTATATATAGAGATTATATCATTATTATTATTTTAAATATTTTTAAAAAAATTATTATTCTGTACTAACAGCTACAATCTTCCCATAGTCAATTTTCTATAGTTGGCTGCTTCTTCTAGGATTAGGGTTGATCTAAATTTAAAAATAATTAGTCATATACTACTGACTGAAGTGTCACATTTATAAATTTTAACTAAAAATAGTACAGACTGCTTGGTCAATAACTCCGAATGTTTTGATGAAACGGCTAAATTAAACTAGACAAGGCTCATAACAATATTTATCCTCAGCAGATATTTTTTTTTTATTTTATTGCTTAAAATCCTGATAGTCAAAATATTGATGCACTTTTCTAAACAAAACCATTAAAAAAGCAAATAATCAACGAAAAAAAAAAAAAAAAAAAACTCTTGCGTACTAAATAATTCCCCCTTCCTCCTCGGCACGTCGCTTATTATAACTCAAATAATTCTCTCTTCGGCACGATTATTTCGTTCTTTAAGCCTGTATTAAATTGGCTGGTACGATGTTTATTTGAGCCAGCACATTTATTTAAAAAGTTGAAAAATTCCTATCGGTATGACCATTCCATATGGTATTTGTACGTGCTATATATAAAAAAAAGTATACGACTCTTCCTTTCAATGTTTGCTAACATTACAGAATACTAATAATTCTTCCTTTGGAAGAAGGGGACTTCTTTGGGGCCCCTTGCTTACATACACAGCGATGACAAACAAATATTTTTAAGTTGCCACACAGATTAACATTTTTTGACTGCTTTAAAAAATACAAACTTAAACACAGTCCCCACATCAATTTTAAATGTAACAACTTAGTTTTTTTTTGTTTTTTGTTTTTTTTGAAAATGACATAAATCCCAAAAAGCAATTCATTTCAAATATAGCCTGAAGGTCACTTTGTAAAAGTTACATAAACAAAAACTTACAGCAAAATGTGTCTCCCCCGCTACCTTCTCGTTAAGACAACTGCTACCGTTTAGTGCCCTATTAAAGAGCCTTTTAAGTTTCTCCTAATCAAGTTATAAATGCTCATTAAAAGATTAAACCGATATATTAATACTGAATTAGGATACAAAAAAGAAAAAAAAGAAAAAGTTTTTAAAGGGACCAATAAACACTTAGGAATTTTAAAATAAATCATTCTTTTCTTTGTCAAGTACAAATGATAAAATTCTGTTTATTGTGGACGTTTCTTTTTTAAAAGAAAAAAAAAAATAGTACTTTATTTGTACTTTATGAGATTAAATCATTTACATTTAATATCAGATTTTATTTATTTTTATTAGTTAATTTTAACCGAGTTTGGGCCTGCTTGCCAATGTCTCAAGTTTGAGCCTTATTTCATCAGGCTTAAGCAAAAAAAACAAAACAAAACAAAACAAATGTAAATCAACTCCAATCAATATAATTTCTATTTGAAATACACCAGAATATTTTACTTACTGGAAATAGTAAATTTAATCCTTTAGCTTTCAATTAAAGCTAAAATGAAAGCTTCAAGAAAGACTTAATTTTTAAAATTAATTTTAAACCTTTGGTATCGCAAATTAGTGGAGGTATAACTATAATGACAGAAATTACAGTTAAAAAAAGGCTCAATTTTTGGACTAGTCTGAGCCTTTTCCATGCTTATATTAACAGAAAGAAAGAAGGAGAAAGTGCCTGTATAATGGAGTTACGTAATCTACAAGTATTGGTAGTCTACGGCATAAAAGCAGCCTGATACACCAACTCCACAAGAAATGGTGGACATTCTTTAGCCACTTTTTGAGATTTAAAAAAAAAAAAAGGAAAAAAAAAGAGCCTTATATGCCATCAGTTATTCAACAAAAGAAACATTTTCAAATTGTCTTGTTGAATTAAGCCAATTTTGATGTGTCCAATGTTTACAGAATGCTGGTAATATTATTTTGAAATCCAAGTAACAGAATGAAATACAACGGGCTTTTAGCTAAATAGAAATATCAAATCCCCAAACATTTACTAGAAAAAGTAAAGAAATGCAACTTTTGTGAATATGAAGGAACAATGTGCTGATTGAAAGCCTTTTGCACAAATTGGTCATGAGAGAAGTAGAATTGATTTATTATATGTAAGGTTTAATCTTAAGTTTGTAAACTTTTAGTGTTCAGCTATTCGACATTTGTTTTCTGCCAGCCTTATTTTGAAATTAAAGATGCCATAAGAATTGATAAAACAATTCTTTTTTTTTTTTACACAATTGTAAACACTTGAATACCAGTCACAATTTTCTTTTGGCCTCAGGTTCTACATATACTTAACAATCCACAATGTTACTTATAACCTAACAAGGGCAAAATGACTCAATAAACAAGGAAGGAGATAAGATTCTTACACAAATTTACCCTGACTGTAATAGTCAAAAGATGAAGTCAGATACACTTTTTATGAAGGTTAATTCAAAGATATGAACAAGAGCAGGATGAAAAAAAACAAACTTAAAAGCAATTAGTACCACCAAGAAAATGCCCATGTTAATCTATATTACTAGATATTACAAACAATAGTCAAGTTAAGGGATGAGTTGTATAGGGGTGAGAGGTCAGAGGATAAACAATAGACTTAGTCCAGAGGTTACCAGAATAGAGTAAAACAAATTACACTTGAAAACATGATATACATTCTCTGATAGTGAAAACAATCTAAAGAGAAGGGCGAGACTCATAAACCAACTAGCCAGATCCTCTGGATTAAACAAAATAACATACCATGTCCTAGATGAGCTGATAGCCTTAAGAGACCCACTCACAAGATTCATGGATACTGATATAGCCCAATATTCAATAAAATCTGATAAAAGACCAAGGCCTCTTTATTCTCTGCACTCAAAGCCATGTGAAGAAATGAACAAAACTGACATTTGTTTTTCGCCCACAGTATGAGAGACTTCAAAAGTTTAAAATTATCAAAATGATGATTATCTTCAAACAAAATTATATTTTGACATTTATTTATGTGTTGTGTTGTGTTAAGACTTGCTCAATTTGTGTGGGTTTATATTGAAAGGGGGTGAACATATGCACACAATATCAATTACAATAATGCAAGCATGTACATGCAAAGTAAGAAATGCAAACACTTGGAATGAATAAAATGAAAGAAATACTAGTCAAATATTAATAATAATGACAATGCTTCAAGTAAGAAATACAGACAACTTAAGACTATTACATCTACTTACTACTACTATTAGTAAGAAAATAAGTTTGAAGAAATACTAATCAAAAATGAATAATAATGGCAATGATTCACTGAAGAAATTCAGACAACTAAAAATGATTACAAATCATAATTACTCCCTAGAGGAAGTCATATCAATGGAGTTAGCATATTTGATGACCACAAGGCAAACGTTTTTACTAAAAATATCTTTTAAAATTCCCCTGCATCTTATATACCATATATAGGTTTACTAATTTTACTAATTACTCATTTTTTTCTTGATTTACCCTGCTGAAAGTGGGGTGCGTCTTATATGCCATCAAATATGGTAATTATATTGAGGCTGCATGGGTCCTTCAGATTTTACAAGAATACAAATTTATGACTAACATTGAGCCCAAGCTGTATAACATCTTGACAGATAAACAACAGCAGCAGCAGCTTTTGAAGGCAAAAAGGATGCAAATTCTAATCTCATTGGAGGTTTATTCTTCATTATCATTTCATTCTAATAATTACTTGATAATAGTTGAATTATTTCTGTTCATTTTGATTGCAACGATGAGAAAGTGAGTGAAGTCAAGATGTCAAATCAGGACCCAATTACAGTGTGGAACCTTCTGTAGCCAGCCAATAGTTTTCATTAGGTGCTTCCACAAAAATGCGATACCTAACGTATAAAATTAATTTTTAATAATGAAAAATCTTTCTTGAAGTTTTTATTTTAGTTTTAATTTCAAGCTGGTAGATTAAACTTAATAAATCCAATAAGTTAAATGCTATGGTGTATTCCAGAACTAATTTAAATAGATTGGAAACAGTTTTGTTTCGAAATTTTTTAAATTTCATGTCATTTTTAGCAAACTTATAAAAATTTATATCTCTTTAAAAAAATCTTCCAAAAATAAAATATACTTTTCTGAAAATTTATTTGAAGAATATTAGCTGATTTTATTCATAAAAGCAGTTAAAAGCTTTTCTAATTAAAATGTCTTAGTTTTATTTTATGATCCAGAGCAGATTTTCAGTAAGATGGGGTCCAATTTTACAAAATAATTGGATGATTTAAATTCTCTAAAGAGATCTGTTCTTAATTAATATAGTCACTACAAATTATCTCCTTGAATTTCTAAAGTTTTTGTAGAATTAAGCAAGGGGGGGGGGGTTGTTGAAATAGATATATAGAAAAATATTTTTATCAAGATTTTCTGAAAGAGAACATTTCTAAAATAATTTCATTCATATCTGAATAATCCTGAAAGTTTCATTAAAAGCTGGCAATTATTTGATTTTTGCAAGAATTTCCAAATTAGTGCGTTAGGGGATACAAGTTTGAATCTTGCTGGAAGTTTATTATCTCCAATCTGTACTGTTATGATGTTCTGAGAGATGTAATAAAAATAAGATGGAAAAAATACTAATCAATAATTAACAACATTTGACAATATCTCATGTCGTAGTGAATTTAATATAAGAGCAGTTTTAATTTTTAATTCAGTTTGTGAATTTCTTTCAAGACTATTGTTCACACAATTCAATTTATATTCAGTGAAATTGATTTTTATGGCTGAACAGATACCGCTCTTCTAATCTGGACAGAAATAAGTAAACATTTGAAGTTCACACAAATTTCACACTAATTCACTAGGCCATCACAGGTTGTGTTACTTTTAATAATAGATTAATATAGGTTCCTGATACTGTAGAGATACAAGATGTTCATAATTAGTGGGTCATGGGTGTATTATTGAATTTTTCCTGTTTAACTGTTAACTGTAACCGTAAGTTCTATGCTAACAATTTCTTCTCTTGCACTTCTTGCTTTCCAGTCAAATTTGATCTTCAAAAATTTAAATGCAATGTCAATCATTATCTTCTTAATTCCTGTTCTTTTATTTCCCTATATCCTTAATGCCCCCCCCATTCTTTCACTCTTAGTAACCCCTTGCATCTTAGTGGCTTTATCACCTTGCTTGGGGTGAAATGACAGAAAAAAAAAAAAAAAAAGACTAATTCACTAGACAGCCACATTGTTATGTGACTTCTGCTGGTCTCACAAAAAGGTTACTCCAGCATGGATCTGGAACCAATAAAATTAGTAATCTCTCTGTATTTGAAAACAATTTTAAATTTTAAAAGGTAAGATTTAAAATTTTCTTATGATTGACTAAAATCTAATATGCCTAAATATCTAAGTTGCTCTTTAAGATTTAATATATCTATGAAAAAAAAAAATAAAAAAATAAAAAAACCAGCGAGGAATGAATAGTAAGACAATAATTGATACAAATGAATATTTTCTCATCTCCATCCATCTTTTTCCTTCCATTGCATTAATGTGTGTTAAATATTAATGATGATCAGAGTAAAAGTAAAGGGGGCAACATGAAGTAACCTTGCTAGTTTTATATTGTGTTTGGAAATAAGACTATCTAATGCAATAATATCAAGTAGACAAACATAGATAAAATTAACAAGAGGAGTTGTTACAGTCTCCAGATCTTTTTCTTCTTTCCTTATACAAATCAAATTCATTTTCACTGGACAATATGCAAATGAATATGTAAATAGCACCATGTTTCAAAATAATGAGCCAAGGAAATGCTAATCAAAATACTGAAAAAAAAACCCTGTAAAGCTGAGAATAACTGACCAAAGAGGTCAACAGCATAAGATTTATAATGAACAGGCTAAAAAGAAACAGAAAATTATAATGGCTTAGAATTTATCACTTCTTTCTTCAAATCGACATTGAAATAAAATATCATGAAAACACCTTGGATTTTGTTTATTTGACTTTAATGCACAGAAGATTTTAGTACTGAAGTCATGTTATGTGGAAGTTGGTTGTTCTACTCAAAATATATGAATGAATAAGAAAAATAAAGAAAATATGTAGTGCTATGTTGTATGCTTGAGAAATCAATAAAATGAGCTTTGGAAACATTTTGGCTTAATTTATTTCTGTGGGAAAATAAACTGGTGCTTTAGAAACAATAATTTTATTTTTTTAATACAAGAAAGGTGAACAAAGAAAATCACAAACATTTAATTTCTAGCCATATAATGAACAGGTACATGAATATCATGAACATGTAATTTGTTAAGAAAAATTTTTGAAAAAAACTATCATCTTTTTATTTTAATATTTTAACAATATTTGGATATGCAATTATAATTTAATCATTTATAATCTTATATACAACAGGGTGCTGAAAATGTTTTTGCTATGACTAAAGATATTAAGCAAAGTTAATTTGGAATATCATTTGAAGGTATTAGAATCTGTTTACAGTCCTATCAGCCATCTCTCTGTAAGCAACAGGAGTACTTGGTAGGCTTAAAGGTAATTAGCTTGTAATTGGTATATCATATTTGTCTTTTTCATGACATTTATATCCTGGTATTCATTTTTAGACATTGCACATGTTTCATCATAAGTCTTGGGTCTGATTTGAGGATGGATGAATTGAATTCTTTTTATTTTTTTTTTTAAATAGTGCTGTATTTTGATGTTACCATTTTATGGTAATAATTTTTTTGTTACCACTCTTTCTTTGTTATAAATTTTGTTTTTAAAATGTTTTTTATCAATAAAATATCTTTAATAAAAAGGGATAAATAAATTTTGATATCTGATCATTTGGTAATTAGTTTGAGTCAAGAACATTTTAGTACCTCTTTGTATTTCATTATGAACTCACATCAACAGACGTAAGTATCAAAAGGGAGTGTTTAAGTGTTAGGCTCATACTAATAAATCAATCATTGGAGTATAAGAAGCAAGGTGATTTTTGGAGGTGTGCATTAAACTTCTATAGTTCAAATTTTAAAACTGAATTTGCCACTAGAGTTCAGTTCAGCCTCAAACTCAAGCCATTAAAAAAAGTGTGCAAAATCTAAACTGCAGTTTCAAACCAAATTGAAAAACTCCAAATTTGACAATATTGAATGCTTATTTCATTATAAAATTAGATGTGCATTGATTACTTTTTTGAATATTATAATGGAAATATTAGTGATTTCCTTATATGAAACACATTTACTATTCAGCCAGTGCTACTTTCAGTTGAAATTTATAAAATCTTTCTATTAAAACAATTTTTCAGGAAAGTAGGTTTCTAAAGTCCATCGTTATCACTTTTTCCCAGTATTTTGATGGGAGTTACTTTATTCCTAACCTTTTGTTTGAAGTTGTGTGGAAAGTGAAAATCTTGATTATGTCATGTTTTTTTTTGAGTTACACGTATTGATTTTAGTTATTGCTGCTGTTATAAATTGTTATGAAAACAACCAATTAAAAACAAATAATTTTTATTATAAATTCATATTAGATAAACTATTGTTATCTTGTTCTATTTTTCACACCTCTACAATTTTTGCCAATTTTTTTTTTCAAAATGTTATATTGTCTAACAATGGCCATGTTTCAAACCTGACCAAGTAGTGTGTGTATGTGCATATATATATATATATATATATATATGCAAAAATTCTAAGAATTAAAAATTTAAAGACAGCAAAAATTTTTGTCTAAATAATTAGAATGAAAATCATAAATTAATTAGTAAATATCCATTTACTATAATTATGCATAATAGCGCTCATCATCAAGTCCAGAGGGTCTGATAAATCTATTAAATTATTACCAGATATCATATTTATACTTTTCAAAATACTAAAAGCATACGAAATAAGCAGATGTTAAAATTTACATTTATCTTGTGCGTAAACAAATGCAGTGAATTGATAATTTCCAATATACCCATGTCTTAGTATTAAAAAGGAAAGAAAAGGAACAACTTATATCTGTATATTAATTTTAGAAGGTTGCCTAGAAGGTTTATATTTTGGCTCAACAGTAAAGAATTTACAATAATGTTTGAAGGAAAAAAAAAAAAAAAAAAAAAAAAAAAAAAAATCACTCCCAGGAATATGAATGAATGAAAAATTCCCTTTAGAACATTTGAAAATAGAATCTGATTATTTAACAACATCAATTTGCAATTTTCCAGTTAAAATTTGTACGAACAATTTTCAGCACTTAATTTATATTGTCCATTAAAACAAATCAGGAAGAGAGATTGTTAGTGATCAGGAATTAATGTAATTATTTCTGACAGTATCAAGTATTATGAAAGGATTATCAATGGTCAGGAAGTAATACATGTACTACTCGTACAGTATTTCTATATATAATGTAAATGCTATGCTTATTGTTTTACTAAAGAAATGCATTAGAAATGAGAGCAAGAGTGTCAGTCGTTAGGAATTAATGCAAATGTTGAATATGGTTATTATGTAAATAAATTACCCAGTCAAACACTTTGGTTACACAACACACACACACACAATTTTTAAAAAATTAAAAAACTAGGTAGATTTACAAGTAGGGAATGTCTTGCTTCATTTTCTTTTCAGCTGATTAATAATTGGTCTGTTTATTTATTAATTTTTTTTTTTTTTAAACAGGCATAAAGCAATTTTGACTGAAAAAGAGAGAGTTAATCGACATTCCTTGACACTTAATTACATGTGCAGTCAATGTTATAAGAGAGGACAAACGGCCACCAACCACGGCAGCAAAAGCAATTAGGCAAGTGCATATGTATGTATTTAGATCTAAGTCCCTAAATTACAGTCTTTCTCTCTCACACACACACACACACAAAAAAACTCAATTTCACTGTCCAGAGAATATAAACCAAATTGTCTTGATTCTAACATAAGAAATAGTAGTTTAGTTTACTTCATAACAACCATTTGGTCTCAATGGTACAAGATGTAATGAATGAAAAAAATAAAGTTTTGAATTTGCTCTTATGGTAAGATGTAGCACAAGAAACAGATGTTAGCAAAGAAATGTTATCATTTTAATAACTGCATTGTCTCCAACATAATTGCATGAAGAAAAAACACCAGCCAAAATGAAAAATACTCCAACATTATGATGATTTAAACCTTACTGGGTACCCAATAATTGTGGCCTAGTGTCAAATTTAGATTAATAAATAAGAACATAAGGATTTCAGCAGTTTTAAAGCACTGTAGATACATTGCTACCACTGTGTGTGTGTGTGTGTGTGTACACACACACACACACACACACACACAATGAATATTGTATATTTTAGGCAGCAAATTTGTTTTTTAAGCATGCGTTATTGAATGTAATAGACTATGAAAGGTGGTTATGTTTTAAAAAAAAAAAAAATTTTTTCCTGGTTTTTGTAGCAAAGACATTAGACGAAAATCTGTGTATAAGCAGTCCCCAAGTTGAATTGGGGAAAAAAGGGGGCCCTAATACTTTTGACCATTCCATCAATCATCAGGAAAATGGCTTAGAAAAAAATATGAGATTCTTGTTTAAAAGTATATTGGAAAACACTTTATGAATCACCCTGGATTTGAAAACACAGTCTGTCATTAATGTAATATAGCGTGACATGATCCGACACGGTTGACTTGCAGTGAAGATTATAAATACCTGAATATATGAGTGCCATTGTTGAATCAAATCTAGTTTATAGACAACACTTTTAGTCTTACAGCAGCTAACTTCTAATATTAGTAATGTTTTCATATTATTCGAGAGATGTAAAATTGTCATATTGTCTACTAAGATTTGGCATAAAATCATCAGGGGCATTATGGAAATGTTTGATGTGATGATAAATAACATTCCGTTCCCAAAGGTTTTACTCATTGTTACATCTGTATTCCAAAGCACAAATTTTTAAAGATATAATTGTCATCTTTTCAGATCATTTTCTTGACTTGGAAAGTATTTAGCTTTATCTTTGTAGAAATTACAGAATTGGAAGCTTTGGATAAGTACAAAGTTCAAGTTAAACAATTTGCTTGAGGTAACTCACATTAGAAAAAGAAAGTAACTTAAAGAACCATACCATTACTATATATTTCAGATAGAGTAAAGAACAATATGAATAAAGACAAAAGGAAAACTTATCATAGCTGATCTCTCTCTCTCTATATATATATATATATATATATATATATATATATATATATATATATATATATATATATATCTCACACCATAGCTCAAAAGTTTGAGGCAACCCATAGTAATTTTTTAAATTGGGCCAGAAAGTAGTTGTTTTGTATTTAAATAAAAGAAAATTATTATGCATGGTTAAAAAAAAGTGAGACATGATTTTTTTTTTTTTTTTTTTTTTGTTTTTAGCTTTGATTACTTTCAGCACAAATTGTTGGCATTTGTTGCAAAGGTTTCTCAAAGTATACTTTTAATTATTGATTCCATTCTTTTTTTTTTTTCAACTCTCTTTTTCACTCTTTTGCCAAGTTCATCCCATGCTAATTCTTGTGGTGGCTTCAAACCTTTGAACTGTAGTGTGTGTGTGTATATATAAATAAAATGATTTTTATTTTATTTTATTTTTCTGGCAAATATTTTTTAAGTAAACTGTGATTAATGATGAAAAGTAAATATTTTAGAACAAGGTGGAATTCAAGAAATGCTAAGATAATCCAGAAGAACCACCATTACCATCCCAAATGTTGGTTGTTATCCAAAAGTGATCGTGCTCATATGAAAGAATTATTTATTATGAACTCCTCCCAGAAACCCAATGTTTACACCCACATCACATTGAAACACAGGTTTTTGTTAAATTACTTAAGTTAAGCAATGTCAAGCCTGGTCAGTATATCAATAGGTGACCACTTGGAAATATCAGATGCTGTAAGCGTGGATGTGCAGGTGGTATAATGGATAATGACTTGGAATTAGAAATCAGAGAGCAGAGTTTCAATTCCAGTCAGGTTCATTATATTCACTTATATGCAAATAGAAGGAAAGGTATGAATGTGCCTAACAGTAGAACTTGTATCTTAAAATTGTTATCTTCTAAGAAATTTTTAATACTGTATTACCAAGGCCCACTAGCCCAGTGGTATAATGCCTGTGTTGTATTGTAACAGTATGTTCGATTCTCGTTAGTGGATACATAATGCTGATGAGTTCCAAAACGGACGGAACAACTGACCTGAATACCTGAGAAATTTCATAGAAAATATGTGTCCTCCAACAGGAATCGAACCTGTTATATAGCCTGATGTGCTATACCATTTAGCCACAGAGGAAGCATCTGGTTAGCAAGGTCAAATTACTGTTTTTAAACAACAAATTTCCCATGATCTCTCTCGAATGCTCATATATCAGAAATTTCAAATAGTAAAACTGTAAAATTTTTACAGGTTAAAACTAGTCATTATTTGTTATGGTAAAAGGGGGCAAGTCAATTAAATAACTTTTTAGTAAATCATGCTACCAATAAATTTTTCTTTCTTTGAATCTGTGCTTTCTGTACTTGGATATTTCTATTTTAATGATTATAAAGAACATGTTTTTTATTACATGTGAAAATACAGTTCACCATAGAGATAAAAATAAAAGCAATGCAAAGTTAAATATTGCTATCATTTTTTATGATATAGTTAAACTAATGTAAGAATATTACAAAAAAAAAAAAAAAAAAAAAACAAACAAACAAAAAAAACAAACCACAAATTATTAAATCTAAGATCATAGTATACTGAAGTAACTAAAGCTGAGAAAGGTAGCGATTACATTAGTAATTAAGGACAATAAACCCTTGATTTAATGGAGCTTGATATGGCAGATTTAGGATTTAATGGTCTTTATCACAGGGCTGATATTTGGGGCTCAAAAAAAATATTAAGAACCATTGAACTAGACTGTCAGGAAAGGGAAGAAATATTATTACATGTTCTGATAATTTAATAATTTTATATTGTACAACATTATATATTGTATTAAAGCTTTCTTCTCACCCCCCCCCACTTTGTCTGGTGTGGACACAGATATAAGTCTTTTAGAAACTTACATTGCCAGCTGTTTACACACACAAACACAGCAATAAAAGCAGATATATTAAAAAGCAATTCATAACAAAAATATATATTACTGTAAATTGGTAATATTAAAATATACCAAGTCAAAGACCGCCCCCCCACAATCAGCAAAACTAGTTTATTGACACTTATCTCATCAGAGAAAAAAAGAAAGAAAAAAAAAAAAAAAAAAAAAAAAAGGGAGCCAAAATAAAATGTGCACAGACTAAACTCTAGATTAATGTTATATGCAAATGAAAAAATTTAACATTAAAGACTATTTACTAACCACTCCTCCTTACAGAGAGATGGTTACTCTGACTTAAAGATTCCAAAACATTCAAGTTCAGAATTAGCCCTACTCAGCACAGAGAACATGTCCAGGCTATAAGACCGGGCTTCCACTGGTTTTTAATCACCAACCTGATACATTCATGAATAAACAGTGTTATTTAAAAAAAAAAAAAAAAAAAAATCATATTTTAGTATTACCAATTTATGGCAATAAATATATTTTTTGTTGCAGCTTTTTTAAATATCTGCTGTTAAAGTTCTAATAAAATATATATAATTTTCAAGACATTTGTATTATAAACTAGTTCTTTGTACTATTTTCAAACCAGCACAGACATATACTAATTTATAAATTTAAGATGCTATTTACTCTACACAGACTGTAATATAATGACTTTTCAGTTTCAGATAAAACACCTACAACAATTTTATTTATACTCAAATTTTTTCCAATAGCTAAACTTACCTCCATTACCCATAATGTATTAATTTGATATTAGCATCCATCTTGCCAATTTTACTTAATGTTATTGAGATAGTTGAAGTACAAATACTAGCCATAGATGGTATCTGGGTAAACATGAAGTACAAATACTAGCCATAGATGGTATCTGGGTAAACATGAAGTACAAATACTAGCCATAGATGGTATCTGGGTAAACATGAAGTACAAATACTAGCCATAGATGGTATCTGGGTAAACATGAAGTACAAATACTAGCCATAGATGGTATCTGGGTAAACATGAAGTACAAATACTAGCCATAGATGGTATCTGGGTAAACATGAAGTACAAATACTAGCCATAGATGGTATCTGGGTAAACATGAGTGTACAGATGCCTCAGCCCCATCTATAAGAGCCAAGAGATATTTTTGATCCTTTCTGGTTTTTTTTTTTTTTTTTTCATGGGGGGACAAAAAGGAATTTTATATGCTATCAAATAGGGCAAAGTACAATTACAAGCTTTCTTCGCTAAAACTAAAGTTACAGCTATTCATCTAGTGCTGTAACTTGTACATGCCTATTATATATATATATATATATATATATATATGAGAGAGACATACCTCCACTTTTTGCGGAAAACTGTGTAGCATGATGAAAAGGCCGCAAACTTAATAAAAAGAAAGTTTTAGTGTCAAAATGTTTATGTTATTATTAAGAGGAAACAGCAAAGTATTTTTTTGAAATTTATTAATCCTTTGTAGCATGTTCGAAATTTTGTTTAAAAATACTTTTGTTTACGTCAGTGATTGACTTAATTACAATTAGTGTTTTTGTGCTTTTTTTTTTTCCAGTGAAAAACACGTTTTGGAAATTTTTGCAGAAATCAAATAATTGTCAGATTTTAATGAAACTTTCAGGACATTCACAATTTTTGTTTTTTTTTTGCTTTTAGAAAATTTTGGAAAAAAAAAAAAATTATATATGTTAACTGAGTACTTAAAAATTATATAGAAAAGCGTTCAGTTTTTTCATAAATTATGTTTTAACAGATAAGGTCTCCTTAGAACAATAATAAAAGTGTCAGTATCTTGTCAAGTGATTTACGATGTGTTGACAAGCACTTAATCGCACTACTGTTTGTTTTAAAAAATACATTTTTGTTTCATTAAAGTAAATGATATTTTTTTTTTCAAAATCAGATTAATTAAACTTTAAATCAGCTAATATTTCTCAAATAAAGTTTTAGAAAATATATTTTATTTTTGGAAGATTTTTAAAACCGAAAATCAAAATTAAATTTTGTTTACAAATCTGTCAAAAATGGCTGAATTTAAACAATTTCTGAAAGCAGGCAAAAAGGTTAGATCCTAATCAATATAATTTCTGTTTGAAATACACCAGAGCATTTTGTTTACTAGAAATAGTAAATTTAATCATTTAGCTTTCAATTAAAACTTAAATGAATGCTTCAAGAATGATTTTTTATTTTTAAAATTTCATTTTAAACCAAGGTATTGAAATTGAGTAGAGGTATGTCTACTCAATTTCAAACATGAACACTTAAATTAATCAATGCTTGAACTCTTATGTATGAAAATACCTGTAACAACTCAGAGATTTGTGACAGACACTTGTACAACATGAATACTACTCTTTGAACATCAACTTTCTTAATCCAGCAACAAGAATGGTCAAAATGATAGCATCAGCCAGTCATTATTATTATTATTTTTTTTTAATTTTCCTTCTCCTAAACTGGTGGTCAACTGAGGCTGAAGATCCCAGTTTTCCCTAATATTTCTTTCCCAAGGGTATTTGCATTAAAGTGAATGGAATGAACTTGACTAGAATTTCAAATCAGCTCCCTACTTTCTCATTCCAAGCCAGCATCCAATACACCACCCGTATATATACACCACCCGTATATATGATAGATACAAATGTATATATGAGTGCTTATAACATTTGCTTTCTGACTGTAAGACATAGGTTTGAATTTTGTTGTGGGTACTTTCTGATGTTATAGTTCTGGGGGGAAGGCAATTCCAGTGTGTAGCATCTTTGGAAAGTGCCTGAAAACCATATCATGGGTTGACCCAATCTTTGTGAATGAGAATGGATAGATGGAACTGTTTGGAAACTGTCGATGATTGGGTTAGCACAAAGTCACAAGGCATCATGTCAGAGTGTTTTGGTGTAATTCAAACAAGTGATCATGTGCTCCCTGCCAGAAACTGTAGCTAAAGTCTTCTCATCATAATTGCATTATAAACCACAGGTGGTCTTTGTGAATGTTGAACAAATGAATGTACCTGAGCATGCGTCTGTGACAGGGATTGACTAACCACTCTAGCAGACAGGTATGCCTGGAAAACACGCACATACACACTATATATATAATACACATCTGGTAAATCCTTGGTGACATCATTTTTTTTTTTTTTTTTAGTGTCAGTTTCAGGTAAAGTATACAGTATGCAAAAAATATGTTGAGTGGAAAAAAAAACAACAACAAAACCACCAAGAGAAACGAAATCAAACACTGAAGAAAGCTTTCAAATAATGTCCATCTGTCACTGATATATAGCTATCAGGTCAAAGTATTACAAGAAAATGCTAATCTCCAATTAAATTCTTTTGTATAAACTTTAGATCCACTGATTTGCATTTGATTATTCTGGACAGAAGGAATTTGGAATTGGCCTGGAAAGTTTATAGCATTCACATAAACCTTCACACTTGATATGTTATTCATTCTTAACCAAACAATTCAGGCTACTATTTTTTTTTTAGCATTCTTTACATTTTTTCAAATTGAGACATAGAAAACTGTCCAGCTGATATAATGGAAGTATTTTATTTTTCAAAGATTTCACAAAAAAGGGAGTGATCCCTATGTGAAGGAACAACTGACTGCCATTATTTTTTTTATCTTTACAATAATGTTTAATCTGTACATGGCCCAAGAGGCACTCGAGGTAGAGAGTTACAGAGCAAGAGTTTATGAATTTAATGAAGAGGTCATTACATATGTAACATTTTACATAATTAGATTTGGGGAAATTCCCAGACTAGGTCTTAACAAAAAATGAAAAGTACATCATTGATATTTGCAAACCATTGAAATATTTCTTTTGGGAACATGCACATTGATCCTAGCCGGAAAGAAACTTGGCAGCAATGCATATTCAGGTTTCTTGTGAGGAACTCCTCACCGGCTCCATGAAAAATTACAATCATGTGAAAGACTTTATAAACTCTTTCGTGATCGTCCCTTCTGTAGGAGTTTACAATATTCCCCCACTTTCACATCTTCTGGGGTTTTAGTTGTGATCCGTCACCTTGAATGATTATCATCTTGAAAACTGATACTTAACTAGCCTTCAAATGTGTGTGCACACACACACACATATATTTAGGCGGTATGTCTTCATTCAAATATATTTCATTGAATAATATAGACATATGTCTATTTATTTTTAGAACAATCCTTTCTAATTTTCTAATCAGTTTCTTGATGTTAAGATGAAATTCACCAAGGAAGGTGCTGTAGTTTTTTCCTACCCATGTACTTTTAGTCTCCTCCAAGATTATCCTCAGAGGTAAATTATAAAAAGACAAACTTATTGTAACTGATTGCTGTAGTGGTGATTTTTAAAAACACATTTGAATGCACTCTTATATTTTAACATTTTTAATTTATCCATTGTAGCTATGGAATTTTTTGCAAAACAACCATCCCAATATAAGGTAGCTAACCAGAAATTGATAGAAATACAAAAAGGCATTAAATGTTGGTTAAATGCAATTCACCATGTTGTTACTACACTCATAATCAATTTTGTTGAGTGTTGGGTTGATTGCTTTTGATATAGAGGCCTTTGAGAATTTGAAGTTTTTGTTTATTATTTTCATGGTGTAGTATATTGGTGTTATTTACACTATTTACATTCTTTGAACTGTTGTCTTTTTTGCCATATTCACAACATTTTGGCCGTTGTATGCTCCAGCCTTCTTCAGGTGATTGGAATTTCAAGATGAACCCTTTATTTCATCCACAAAGGTAGATTGTTCTAGTTCCATGTGCCATACCTCTTCCAGATGTCTCAGTTACTTTCCAAGTTTTTGTTCACCACTGCAGTTGCCAGGTATTGAACTCATAACTCTTCAGGTCAAGTCACTGGATCCAACCAATGCTTTTATCCACTGGACACATGGCCCAATTTCTGACAAATGAAGTGCAAGATGTCTTAATAATGTTGTGGTCATCACAGATACATGGTTTGTCTTTGTAATTCACTCATGAGGATGATCTCAGAAGATTGAAAGTACTTGAGTAGGAAAAAAAACAGGGCACCTTCCTTGATGAATTTCATTTTAACATGAAGAAACAGATTAGAAAACTAGAAGGGATTATTATAAAATAAATAGACACAATATATCTATGATTCAATGAAACATGTTTGAATATACATATATAACCTTATCAAGGAGGCTTACATTACACATAACCAATTCAAGTTCCATAGTGCAACATTTAAAGAACATTCCTGTCCACATCCACAATTTAGAGAAATATTAATTGGCCATATAAGTATACTCCACCATGAAAATAAAAAACAGAAACTTCAAATTCTTGAAGTCCTCTATAAAAGTTACAACCTACACTAAATAAAATTATGAGTATAGCAACAATGTTTTAAAATGTCTAGAACAGGAAGGTTGTAAAATACTTATATATATATATATATGAAGTCCCATCTCAAAGAAACAAATACCAACTACCTGTGATTTAATGCACAAGAAACTAATAGTGGTGGTCAGTTGGATGTACACTAGATTATAACAGATTTTTTGGCATTGAGCTCTCTTTTCTGGAGTTCTACTTTACACCCTTGAGAGTTACTTACTTTTGTCAACTGTATACAGCTACTTTCTCAGATCAATGGTTAAAAATGGCTTTGAGCAAATGAAGTCTGAGGATCTTGGTAAAGGCCACCCTTCTTTGAACATTGTGGATTGGTGCGCTACAGAATCCCAAATAGTAACAGATAACAGAAACCACATCATTTGAGGACTTTCAATAGCAATAACAACTAAAATGGATATCACATGTAACTTGAAGAGAAAAAAAAAAAAAAAAAAAAAAAAAAAAAAAATGATATAACCAAAATGTTGACATTCCACACTACTTCAAATAAAAGGTTAGGAAGGAAACCCTTATCAATACTGGAAAGAGCAATCAAAGCTTCTGGACTGGAGAAACCTATTTTCCTGAATAATTGTTTGAAGAGAAAAATTTTATAATTTTCAACTAAAAGTAGTACTGGCGACTCAATCAAAGAATGGTGAATGCTTCATTATAAGGAAACAGTTAATATTACCCTTTAATTGTGTGTTTGTGAATTGTATTTGACTTAAAGAATGTCCAATGAATCATTCTACAAGGACTATTTCATACAAAATTAATTTTATGGATGCTTCTGTGTGAGTGCAAATTACTTTTACTGACCTGCACATTTGAGAGATTTAATGTTGCTAGTGTGTTCTGTGTCAGGATTCAAACCTGTGCCTCCCCCTTTGTAGGAGAAACTACCATTAGATCCATTCGACCACAGAAAGCATTACATCCCAGAAAGATTCAATTAGACTTTGAAAAATGCATATCTTTCTGTTCAGATCTTTTCAAAAGCTCATATCAGTTCATTTTTTCATATCTGAAAAGTAATTTCTAAGGAATCAATAGATTATCTTTTATCACTCGAAACATTATTTTCTGAATATGCTGAATCAGATGTGATATAAGTTCAATCCCTGTCAGAGAGCACATTTTTTCTATCAAAACTCAAATGCACAGGCTGGCAGGTGTAATTCACACTGTGGGGTCTACTCAAATATAGGTGTCCACAAAATAATGTTTTGAATTGTAGGAAATAATGTTGGATAAAAAATGCATTGGTTCCTTAGACATTACAAGGACTGCATATAATAACCTGATGATCTACCTTGTTATTTAACCCATAGCAGAGAAAAGATGGATTTATGCTTTTCCCAAGGGTATTATTACGGATAAGTAGCAGCACAGACTGAGTTCTATACTCTTGAGGGGAAAGTGGTATAGAAGGAAAAACTCTGAATTCAAAACCTTCAACTTTGGGTAAATAATAGAGCAGTCTGAGCTCTGTAGACATGGTTGGCAACCAGACTAGGAGAAGGACAACTCTGAATTCAAATCCAAAGCAGGAGTCCATAAGTCAGGTTCAGTTTTCATTCTGGCGAATACTGTGACAACACTGGTACCAAGCTGTATTGGCCTCTGCCATATTCTTGGACAATATCAGTAGCATAGAGAGGGGAGATGTGCTGCATGGGCAACTGCCGATCTCTCATAAAAAAAAAAAATTTTTTTGCCCAAACCTGTGCCCTGAAGAGGGCATAACTCTGAGTACAGATCCAGGGTCTCTCAAGAATTATGAATACCATAATATCATTGTGGAGTAAACAACACTTTAAGATGGACGAACATTTTTCAATTTGTTAGGATGGAAGGATTTTTTGCTATGTTAAAATTGAAGGATTTTTTTGTCTCATTCTCCTCGATATTTTCTCCAAAATTCATAACTATACTTCTAACGTCTCTGCCTAAACTCTGAAATTTTATGTATTTTTTTTTTTTTTTTTTTTTTAAACATTAGGTTTGCTTATTGCCCAGTTCACATTCCTTCCCAGTATTTTGAACAGGAGTAGAGATTTATTCCTTTTTTCCAGTTTAGGATTGAGTTTCCGATTCTTTCTCTTAAACTCTTCTTGTTCTCTTTTTCTCCTAGTAACCACTTGTGTCTCAATGGCATTATTGCCTAGCATGGGGTGAAATGATTAAAAAAATAAAAATTGGAACAGTTCAGAGATTACACTTTCAATAACCATTACATGCATCTACCACAATGAAAACTGCAAATGTTAATTTTTAATATGGAAAGCATTAGTATTCAAATATATTTTTCTGTTTAGCCAGAGATGTTCTTTGTGTGTTTGCGTGAACAGAAGATGTCATTGCTCAGATTCTGGAATTAAAATTAAAATGCTGTGATCTTTAAAAGGAATTAAAGATTAAGAAATGACCATTATAACCAACAGTTATTATCAGACACAACATGCCAAAGAATATTCAGTAAAGGTCTAATGAAACATTTTATTCTGCAAGAACCTTTCAGATAAATACCCATAAGCACCAATTTTTCCAGTAGGTAACCTAACCATCATGAGAAACAGATATCATCCAATATTTAATGCAGATCAGATTGTTTGCATTTGTCAGACATTGTAAAGATCACAGAGCCACTACAATATAGTTACAAAACCTTACATAATAACTGAACATAAATAGATAGCACAAAGCTTATTGGTAGACTGACTCAGCAGCAGCTTGGATACTAATGAGCATTAGCTGTGTACACATTTTCATTGAATGTTATGCAGTTTGGGAATCTTCAAATATGATCTTGTATTTTAAAAAAGAAAAAAAAAAAGAATTTATTTAGTATGTTTTATTTTCAATTATTGCCTCAATACGAATCTGTTGTAATCAGTTATATTAATTAACAAATATAGATGTGTTTTAATTTAGTATTTCATTCAAAGGAAGAGTGAGGTTTAGTAATCACTTGGTGATGAAAAAACAGAAGCTTTCTTGATAAATAACACTGTAAGTAAATAACAAACGCATTACAAAATTCAAAGATGGCATTCTTGAAAGTCAAACGCAAGATGGCCGACCCCATAACATCAACAGATGGACATCACAAATAGCAGATGGATATTTAGAAACTCAGAAATGGTAAAGAGAAAAACTTTCTTTGAGATGGAATCAACTGATAAGTAGAATTGGAAAGAACTGGTTATATCCTACTAGAAACACACACACACAAGATGGTGCCAGATCATCAGTTTGCAAACAGATAAACTGAAAATTTTTAAAATCCGAGTGGTTAAGAAAGAAAAAAATTTAAATGTATGTTTAATGTAAAGATATTCAATTTATAAGGTCAAATTTAATAAAATATCATCCAACACTGAACACAAAATCAATTCAACAAATAATTTTAAAAGCAGAGAAAACAGTTTAGCTATATCAACATCATCATCATGGTTGTCCTTTGAGTCCAAATTCATCAGTAGATCCGGATGAATTTAAAAAAAAAACCAAAAAAGCCTGTGCATGAAGATTTATCATGGGGAAAAATTGTTGCATTCGATCTGGGGGGAGGCTTTATCCAGTGACACGAGGAATTGTTACAAGCAGAGAGTTCATCATGGCTGCAGTAGATAACTGGGTCTTCTACGTGTCATGCTTTGATGCACTCCATGGCACTCGGCTGACACCACTTTCATGGCTATTGGATCTGTAGGTGATCTCATCCGCCTACTCTGCCAGGAATCAGTCTTCACATGCAATAGGGCTGACTGACCTGAATTTATCAAGAGTTTGGACCTGTCAACTCGACTCATATGGTTTGACTGCCAGTCAAACTCAATTGTTAGCTGTATATTTACTTGCAAAAGTCATTCACATAACATCTAGTTCAATTATGGTACATTTTAAGTCCTTATGCATTTCACAGTAATCCTTAAATATTTTCTTTTCCCCATTACCTCTTTAATATGTAATGATAGTGAAGATTAGTTTATTACTTAATAACATTAGAAAATTGACCCCCCACTTTATATCCACTAGATTATTAAATAAGATTAATAAATGCTAAAAAAAAAAAGTAGTAGCATATTTTCTTATGAATTTATCTAGGTTTTCAATATACTTTTTTCAATTACTACATTCATGTTTTTTTTTTGGGGGGGGATAAGTTTATTACTTAGTAACAACTGGAAACCTTTACATCTGGTATAATTTTATGTTAACACTAGTTACACATGTTATAATAAATATGGTAGCATATTCTTTGAATTATTAGGTTTTCATATACGAGTGGAAATATTTTTTACAATTATTATATGTAGTAATTTTGGAATAGTCAGTTTATTACTTAACAATAGAAAACTGAACTCCCCCACCACACACACTTTATATCCAGTAGAATATGAATGCTAGTTTACACATACGATAAAAAAATATGGCAGTTTATTTTGTTATTAATAAGTTTTCATATGTAAATCACTAAGTGTTTTTTTACAATTAGTTTACCGATTTTCTTGTCCATTCACCAATATCTGACCCCTACCCTTCTTTTCCCAGAAATTTCATAGATGATCCTTACTTTTCATCATTCATTTGAGTACTTTGTCATTGCTATAAAAACACTGCCACTAGGCATTTACATTGTAAGGGAAATAACTAGTGACACTGAATGTTGCAAACATTACACACTAAACTCATGCAAATACACTTGGTGTACTACCTAGTAAAACTGTAGCATGAATTTAAGTAATACTATGTAATAAAACAATAATTACTGATATAACTTTAATTTTTATAAAGTAACTTACATAACAAGCTTGTGCGAATGGATGGTAGAACAGAACCCAGGAGAAATAATAGACAAATAATGCTTAGAGCTATAAAGGATGGGAAATTGTGGAGAGCCATATTTGTCAACA
This sequence comes from Acanthosepion pharaonis, assembly GCA_903632075.3. Lineage (NCBI taxonomy): Eukaryota > Metazoa > Mollusca > Cephalopoda > Sepiida > Sepiidae > Acanthosepion > Acanthosepion pharaonis. The sequence goes on along the minus strand of CAHIKZ030004626.1, from coordinate 5,362,602 downwards.
TCTTAAAGGGCCTATATTGAATTGTAGCTGACCATACATCACATTATTATTGTTGTTGTTTGTGGTGGTGGTGGAGTCTATCCTCATTGGGTGTTCCATACATGTGGCCTTGTACCATACTAAATATATATGGTACTGCCTGAGAATGAGACAGCATTCTGTGCTGAAAAGTGTCCAAACAATCATTTGTACCAATAACAGTAGGAAAGATTCTCCACCCCGACCCAGATTGATGTATGTAGAGGAAAACAAAGTCAAGGGTGGGAGACTGAATCCCAGGCAGTAAAGCAGCACTTCCTACTGCTCTGACCCCAATAATAAGAAAAATAAAAACCTGTGTGGCAAGGTGAGAAACACTGACCCAATTTTCCAGGCTTCTTAGCAAGCAAAAACCTCTTGGCATCACTGAGAGAGATTTTTAATTTCAATTAATTTACTCATGTCAATTCCATGAGGCAGGCTTTGGGTGAAAAGCAGAATACAGGGTGTGGCACTGAGATGGATGAGGAGTCTTCCACAACTCTAAGTAAAATTTTCAGGTCTAAGTAACTTTAAAAAAAAAACAAAAAAAACACTTTAGCTGATCCAGAGTTAATTTCTTTCAAAGATGAGGGATCTAAGGTTAAAAAAATGAAAGACTTTATTTTTATGATACATAAATAAAAAGGTATATTTTGGCAACAAGAATTCACTTAAACAAGTTTTGTTAACTACAACCGATATGATCTTTTTAATTTTTTTTTTTTTTTTGTATTTTTCCAGTCATACATCAGGATCAAAACTGTGGATAAACTATCCAAAGATTATGCCTTTGTTTCGTTTTTATTTGAGTTTTTTCAAAACGGCTTTAGACATTATCAAGAACTGGTTGTTAGTGTTACAAACAAGACTCTGTTGGCTATATTTGGTGGTGGTGGTGGTGGTGGTGGTACTGGGATTCAAGTTAATCCAAAGCAATTCCATGGATAAAACTGTCACAGAGAGCTAGACCACATCAGAAAAGAATATATAAAATATTTATACATATCATTTTGTATGCATGTAAAAGATATCTCCTGTGGTGAAAGAAATTTTATCTAATGTGAGTGGTTTCTTTTGTATAATAATGGCTCCTAAAATTTGGATTCTTTCCTTACTGCAAGTTCTTTATAGTATTTTAGCATCATGTACTAATATTTGTCTTACATTAATAGTAATAGTTGTATTTTGAGATATATATAATTCGGGGTGTGGGGGGGATATAAGTTGGTCAATAAAACAAAGTCAAACGAAAGGGTACTGATGAAATCAGTATGAAAAACATTTATTAATATTAACCAGGTGACTAATTACACATACACACACATATATATATATATATATATACACACACACACACACAAGAGAGAGAGAGAGAGAGAGATACATGCACACAGAGTCTAACCAGTCATTTTGGATATCTTAAGAATCAATTGTGCAGCTTTGATATAATTTACAAACCAATCAGGGAGAATCTCAGTACAAATGTCTGATCCCTCTCCCCTGGGGATTACTCAAGTGAGCATGTGTGACTATCACAATGACTGACGGAGTAGATATTTTATGAGTTTATTGGAAAAACATCACCCAGGCTTCCTTATCCTGCCAATTCTTACAGTCCAGCAATGAGACTAAGATGAATTCAAGAAGACAATCCTGAAGGAAAAGAGAAATTTACACAAAGTCTTTTTTTTTTTTTTTTTTTAGAAGGGATGTTGGGTATGTAAGCATGCAAGATACTAAAGGGAATACTTTGAAGTGGACTGTTACTGCTGTTACTATCTTGCAATTTTTTCTTTGCATGATATTTTCCAGATATACAGACTCATATAGTTTGATACTTTACAGACGAGAGACAACAATTAAACTGAAAAAATATTGCTAATAACTGAGGGTCAAAAAAAATTAAAAAAATATTACAATCGCTAAAAAGTCTGTCTGGTTTTGTTGACATTTTTTTTTTTCTTCAATGATTTTTTGGTAATCTGACTGAAGTGGAATGAGACATGAAAGTACATACACGATTTTTAAAATAACAAGTTGTAAAATTTCATCCCAAAGTTAGCTGTTAACAGGAGAAAAAAATTCAAAAAATAATGAAAAGAAAAAGAAGAAAAGAAAATTTACATGTAACTAGAAAAGGTATGACTGAGTAAAACAATCTTGTAAAATCCAAAATAATCACATCTAATAATAATAATAATGGCCTATCACGTGTTTGTTCTTCAGTATCATGACATAATCAGAAGTAATTTCAGTAAATGAAACTTTTCATTTTGATAATAAAGTAATGAGATATTTCTAATTAAAAATAAAATCTTACAATGGTAAAACAATTAAACAGATACCAATTACAAATTTTTACATATGTGTTGCTAATATATTTCTCGATAGAAAATGTTTACATTTATTTTCAACTAAAACTGAAATATTTAAAATTCCTTTGAAACTAATGTTTCAGACATTTTGTTTTATATATAAAACTAATATGTAAACTTACATATCTTCTGTACATACAAAAAAATAAATACAGACACACAAGCAATAGACCAAACGTTAGGGACACACCCTGTAGATTTTGTAAAATTGCCTAAAAATTGAAAATTGTGTTTTTTCAAAATTAATTTACAAGCTCACTTCAGTCCAGAAGGACATTTTCATGAAAGGTTTTGTCATATATTCAATAACAACAAGAAAATTAACCCAATACTTCATAAAGTTTCCTTAAAATTATATCTTGTTTTGCCTAATCTACCTTGTTGGCTAATGGCAATCTTAGGGCTGTCAGATTTTAAATTTTAGATAAGCTCTTCTCTAAATAATTGGATGCCATGCACTAATAGGCTAAAGAATTTCAGCATCCTTGCTTTGGAGAAGTTAATTAAACCAAAGAAGGTATGCAACTTTCTAATTAAGTCCAGAGGTTGGCTCCAAGCCTGTGTGTGTGTGTGTTTCCTTCCCTAAAATCTGGATACATAGGAAATCTCATTAAATATATATATTTATATTGTTATCGCCACAGATTAAACATGGTTTTGTTGAAAGAAGAAAGAACTGACTCCTTTCTTTCTTGGATATGCTAAAGGAGAATGTGTACTCAATGAAAATCACAGATGCAACAGACTTGATTGAACACATAAAAAGCAAATGTGCTAAATTTGACAGAAATATGCAGTTATTGTATTGAGTTCATGTGAATCTTGCAAAGTGCATCAATCTTTGCATCACAAACGATGTGATTTGTTAATATTCCAATTCAGTAAAATGTTGAAAATGTAATGTACTTTTTACCAGACACTGTGTGTGTGTGCACATGCACACACATATATATAACATGATGATGTTGACAACAGAGTCTCTTGGTGGTTTTGATATAAGAGAACCTGACAGTTTATTTTAGAACTGCTAAACTATTCACACAAATGATTTCATGGTGGTGAAAATGTTTAAAACAAGCAACAGTTTTTGGAAGGACTGCAACAAATCGAAAAATGGTGCATAATTGTGATACAAAATGACCAAATAAAGATGAGGAGGTTTGTTGCCATTGAATTTAACATCTCTGGAATAATGTCAAAGCCAATGGAGTGTACATATACTTAAGCATGATCCTACACAGAAAGACACAAGTTGAATTAAGAGTTCTTCCATCTCTTAGACTGGCTGGCACACAAGACAAAAGGGCACAGTGTGCCTTGCCATTTAACCCATAGCTGAAAAAGATGAATTTGTGCATTTTTCCAAAGTGAACAAAACTGGATCAATTGAAATTTGAAATCAGTTTCCTGGCTACCTCTTGCGCCAATAACAACTGTGCCACCTTCATAGCTACACATGCACATACACAAAAATTTGAGATCAAATGTGGATCAGAATGCAACAATGATAACCTAAAGAACAAATATAAAATATTTATCAATCTAACAGGTTTCACTGTTATTAAAGCTTCATCTGAGAATGAGATATAGAGAAAAAGTGGGAAAAAAAATTCTGGTATTTTTACTTTTGTGTTGTTTGATTTCTATTGGTTAATCTATGTTTCATGCGCATTTGACTTATTGAACAAATATAAGTATAAAATATGCCATTCTGAATTCAATACTTATATGTCACTGTTTAGTTAATCAGGACTTGAAAGTTTCAGATATACATATATATATATATATATATATACACACAATATAGTTATTAATATTTTATACAGAATTACTCAATTTTTTGTAACAAAAACACAGACATTAAAATCAGATCATTTTCAGGGCAAGACCCGACACCATCAAGTCACAAAACAAACTGGAAACATTTTTATTCAAGTTTGATTTTTTAATGATGTTGACATCAGAAAAATATCACTAGGGTGTGTGTTTTTTTTTGTTTTGTTTTTTTTTTACTTTTGTAGTAACAAAGGCACTGAAACAGAAATTGAATACTATAAATACCCTGCTACGTATTTAATTCAAAAGAGGGAAATCATGCTCAACTTGTATCATACACTGACACCTGGTAGCTATCACCCACAATGCGCCTAATGTATACACATGAATGATTAAGAGGAAAAAAATGCTTACTGAATAACCTTACAATTAGCAAGTTTTCAACTCTTTTCCTCAACATTCCTATTTTCCCGCTGTACACAATTATATGAATGCTGATGAAGCAATAATTGTAGTGCCACTAAATACATTAAGCACTTACAAATTTGTTAGGGAACTAAGGCATGAAATGAAGCCGACACAATAGAAAGGCTGCCTTGTGTTTGTCGCCTGTGTCATATATTAATACGTAAACTGACTACTAGTGCTTTTCAAGATAATACTGAAACAGAAAAGCTGATTTCACACTGACTATATCCAGGTAATAAAAGGCTTCTTGCTTGGTTAATGAAATTCAAGGTGAGTGCATTCTGTGATAGAGATTAAAAGAAAAAGAAATGAAATGTAATGGCTCACAAAGTATGAAATAATTTTTCATAAATTAAATAAAAATAAAAAAAAATAGATGAGATTTTCATGAAAACATTAATACCAGCGTGCCTACCAGCCTATTGATATAGATTTTAATACCAATGTATCTGCCTACCTAATAATACAATTGTATCTATCTACATAGATATATATTAATGCCATTCTACAAGGTTTGGCAGAAATACCTCCCACATAATGCTAAGACATTAGTGGCAATGGTGTTTTCATCTTGCTAATGTCTTGTCATTTTGTGGGAGGTATTTCTGCCACACCCAGTATCTACCTGTGTTTAAAGAATTAAAGGAATAAATCTGTTTTTCATTTCTATTCCTTCTCTATTTCCTTTCATTCATTCTTCATTTTCTCTCTCACTTTTTTTTCTAACTTACTCTTTATCTTTACTTGTCTCTCTTGTTTGCCCCAATTCTGTTGTGTAGGAATTAATATAATTAATGGATGTGTTTTGTGCGTAACACTAATCACAGTGTACACACATTCTACACTGACCATAGATAGATCTGCCAATCTATGCATGAATAAACATGTAATTTTTTTTTTATTAGCAGTATGTTAGAAAAACTAGATTCTGTTGTGACTGGAAAGGTTCTGGGGAAAATATTTTATACAAGATGTTCATTTTAGGTTATATACATATATTTTGAAAGGATTTGTTTTATTCAACATTATTTCTTATTATTTTTAGTGGGAACGTGTTTTAGTTGTTATCTGTGTTTTTTTTTTGTGTTTTTTTAAAAGTGAAATTCATAGCCACCATCCTAAATTGAAGCAGGTACAATTTTTTTTTAAGGACTTCTCTAATATGTGTACCCACTAAAAATAATGTTTATAGTAATAAGAAATTATATAATTTCTGATGTTATATTTAGGTAATTTTATGTAACTGAATAGATGTGCCTGTTTTTAAACAGTATAAAATCTACATCTACTGGCCTTTGCATTCAAGTGTCTTAATAAAGAAAATGTTCCTTCTCGTTGGGTTTGAACCTGTATTCTTTTGATAGAGGAAAACAACAATAAGCCTTATTCCCCCCCCCAACCCCATTCTGACAGCTGAAACATTGCAAAAATCTCACTGTTCTATCGCTATTTCCATAGAAAGTGCTCAGACGAACTACATTCCTCAGTTTTGCACCTTCTAACCTTCACGGTTAAGACCTACCATGCTACATACATTGTAGCAAACCACCGTCATTCCCTCTGCATTCCACTGATGAGATGCAAGCCCCTACTTGAACAGCTTCTTACCATGAACTGCTGTTTTGTGACACCAACTCCCAAGAGAATGCTTCCCCAATCACTACAATCTTAACCTGTTCAAATCTAATGTCAACAGTTATCTTTCCCATGTATTTCTATAAACTGTGACACTTACTGTAACCCTTTACCTTGAGTGACTCTTGGACCTTGTAAAGGGTGAACATCAATGTATTAAAAAAAAAAAAAACATCTCCAGTTTAGATCCTTTGCAGCCCATATCTGCTAACTTTTAAAGAAATGAATAGATTTTATTTATAATCCGACATGCTTTCTTACACTGCAATCAAAACCAAGTCAGCACCCCAAGGACTGCATTCATCTTCATCGCCTATGTACTGAAGGTACATAGGCGATCATGTCTCTCCATAATTGCTTGTCCTTTGTTAACTCTTAATAAATTTTGTCTTTTGTTATTTCTCCTAAACTTTGTTCTGCTGTCCATTTACTCAAGCTCACTATGTACGCTATGCATTGTTTTCCTCTGCCTCTTTGCGTTTAATCTTTCCTGTGAGCATCAGATTTTTCAAGCCCTCTTTCATCTTTGTGCCTGAGAAATTTCAACCGTCTCTTCCTGATGTTAAGTATAAGTTTCCTTTTTCTCTAAAACTGTTATTGCTCACAAAATACAGTTCATGGTATCCTCAGTATCCTTCTGTAGTACCACATTTCTGTTGCTTTAAGCTTCTTCATCTTTGAGGAGATGAAGAAAACCAATAAATTTAATTCTGCTAACTGCAACAGAAGTGATCTTGGAGGAGGAGGAGGAATAATAATAAGAATATTAAAAGAAAAAAGAAAAAGGAAAATAAGAATTTCACCTTTTTATGTTTTTAAAGATTACAATTTACAAATGAAAGGCGGGAAAATGAACAAGCTAAAATGTAACCAATGAAACAAAGAACGGTGAAGACCTAAAGAGTGAATAATCCACATATTAACAACACAATGTGTATTCCATGAGTGAAGGTGAAAAATTTTATCTGTACCCACTTCCCAAAATCTGACCAGGCACAAATGTGTAGGGGAGGGGGGCTTTTTCGCCAAACCAAGAACTTTTCAGCATCTTCCCATACTACACTCTGATCTGATCCAGGGATACCTCGGCAAGGTGTAGCAAACTTGTCTCGCTAGATCAGTTACGACTGAAAAGTGAGTTCGATCTTCACTAGGTGTTTCTTTACTTTCGGCCTTGTGCCACACTTCTAAGCTACGCTTAGAAAATAACCACTGTGATCTGAAGAAGACAAGGGTGGTTGACGCATAAAGATCCTTATCTCGGTTGATCATATAAAATAATTTCATCATTTTTTTTTCTTTATTTTTATGCACCATGCGAGTAACTAATTTGAAGGAAGGAAGAGAAAAACCACAGAAAGATAAATAGAAAAAGTCTAAAGAAAGGAAGGAGGCAACACAATGATTTACAAGTTTATTCAGTATTTTTAAAAAGTGTAATTTAAGAAAAACATTACCTGATAAAAAAAAATAATAGTAAGACTTTTTTGTCAGATGAAAAGAAAAAAAAAAAGAAGTTTTTATTAAAACTAAAAGTAGAATGTAAACTAAAATAGTGAAACCTGTGAATAACTTTTTTTTTACCAAACAAACGCTTTTAAAAGGCCTACTTTTTATCGTAAATAAAACAAAAACGACATATGTTGATTCATTTATTTAATTAAAAGGCTGAAATAAGGAGAAAAGATAGGCCAAAAATCTCCTACGTCAACCAAAGCGGCCCTTGACAGCAACACACACACCCCAGTAGTATACGACACACATGTAGGTGGTTATTTAACAAAGATCAAAAAACTAAAATAGGCAAGAATACTTAAAATCTCTTGAAAATTGAACCTGCAACCTTCATGTTATTAGTAAAATAGTAAAATTCATTTCATACCTAATTCTGTTTTATTATTGTTGTTAAATTTATCTATTTTAAAATTTAAAAAAAAAAAATCCTGTCTTGGCAAGAATTCTTTTCCCCCAATCGTGATACTTAAAAATGAAACTTTATTTTTTTTTTTTTTAAATACGAAGAAAAAGTAAGATGATACATCAGTAAATTTGAAGCGTAAAAATTTAAAATAAAATTTCTAGCCTAAAAGATTCATTACTTCATTAGTTTCATTATTACAAATTAAATATTTTGTTAAGTACTTTTAGTTTAATTTTTCCAGGACTTGTTTTCTTTACTCTTTAGAAATGTCTTTAACTATTTAGTCTTCTCATACAACAATCCAAAAATATTTCTTTTCTTTTAATAGAAAAGAAAATATTTTCAAGCATTTTAAAATTTGAATCTGTTATTCATCCATCTGTCTCGTGTCCGTCCATGTCTCTCCACAACGTCCTATCCTTTAATATTTGTCTTTTAGCTCTCTTAGCACTGTTCTGCCAATTATTTAAACAATCTTGTTTAGGTAGTTTATTCGCTGCTTTCCCCCCTCTTGCTTTCAACATACTGTCATGTGAGTGTCAACTTTTCTAAGCCCTTTTTCCTCATTATGTAATCTAGAAAGTTCAATTGTCTCTTACGGATTCTAACTATAAGTGTCCTTTTTGTTTCTCTTTTCTTTAAAACTTCGTCATGAAGAATAAAATTGTCATTCAGAAGTTTTTGTTGCCACAGTTACATGCTAAAAAAATAAAAAATCTTGGCCCATCTTCGAAGCATCAGTTGATAAAAGAAAAGAAAAAAAGCTGTGATTTAGTAACAAATACATTCGCGTATTTAAATTAAAGCGAGTTATCTGGAGGCGTTTTTTCCATAAAATTAGCGAGCATCTGTGTCTACTTGTGGAATGAAGTGTAGCTCTCGTCAAATCAAGCAAGACTGTTTTCCATTTTTAGACAAATTTTGAACTACATCTGACTGAACGGAACAGTAAAAATGCATAGGCCCATATGCAAGCAAGAATATACCAGAAAAGGAGGGGGAGAATGTTAGAAATTTTCACTGGTAAATATTCTCCCTACCACCTCCATCTTACAAAAAAAAATTTTTGACAGGATAAATGGATTATTGGCCGAAATATTTAAAAGCAATTATTAGCTTCTCCCATCGTGAATAATTTAAGTAATTCTGACATCTTCCAGTTAACCCCGTTGTGCAGTATCATAGAGAGAACAATGTTATTCTAGGTTTCATGACCGCACAACTTAAGTAATGGGTTAATGAAAATATTTAATGTCTTGTTAGTCTCTGCCAAAAGTTAAACGTCCATCATTTTGTAGTACGGATGCCTCAAAGTATATATTAATAATTATTGCATTTCTCTTTCTCCCTGACGTGAGACATTCAGTTTTTGATCTCGTGTGAGGTCAAATTTTAACAGTAATTTAATCTGGGAAAATTTTAAAACATTTCTCTCGAACGGTATGTATGTCTTTCCGTTTTATCAATCAAATCAAGTTGGTTTTTTATAAGCTTTGTCTGGAGAGAAGACTATGCTGTCAAAAATTTGAGAAAAAAAAAGCCACTACTATAGCGTTTCCAGTTTCTACTACACTAATCAGTCCAAAAACCTGTTAGAATTGTGCTCCTTAGGGATCAAGGTTAGAATTTTCGTGGATGGTCATGAAGACCCAGATTTTGAATTTTTTTTTTTTTTTTTTTTTACGAAAGGATAAACAAAGTACATTTTCCTCCCTTTTAGGTTACCGTACTTTAAAATCGGGGACGTTAACTTTTCGTAAGGACCAATGAAAAAAAAAAGTGGGGGTGGGGGAAACATAAACCTTACGAAAATATGTTTTGCCTGTTAATAAAACAAATATGTCCAGCCTTGAGAAATAATTAACGGACTTTATTTTTATTTTATTTTTAGAAATGTAACAACTTTTAAAAGGGTTGTTTGTGTTTGACATTCCTGGAAGGTTCTGGTTAAAAAATGCAACAAACACCCGGGGAAGGCCAGAGGACTCGGTTGTCGAAACGTTACGAAAACACAACAAAAACAAAGATATTAGATTGTTTTCTCAAAGACTTAGAATTAAAGAACAAGATGAAAAGAAGTTAGTGATATTATTTTTCAGCAGTATGCCCCTTATCCACCATTTTTTTTTTTTACAGTGTAACTAACTACACAATTGTTTAGTTTATACTACTACTACTAACTACTAGAGAGTCTCTCTAACTGATATTTTTTTTTTCGAATGGGATGATCTGTTATTTGAAATCATCAATCTGTTGCTGATCTTTTAATTTATTTACTGCTATAAAAAAAAAATGAAGTAATAATTATCTGGGGAGAGAGACGTCCATAAGCAAAAGGTCAACAACTCCATATCAAGTAATAATTACTTTCACAGCTGATGATTATAGTTTATAAAAATAAAAAAATCATTAATAGCCGTTTTCGAATAACCGAAAAAAATGTATAACATCTTAAAAAGAAGAGATTACCTTATCATCATTATTATTATTATTACTCTATCATTATTTTTATTGCCTTGGATGGAAATAATTTATATTTTATAGTAAAATTTACAATAAAAACAATTATTTAGTTTTCGAAACTACTATTTCATGAAGATTTCATTTTATAAAAATGACTTCCAAAGACCAAATTACAAAGAAAAGTCATTTTTATCATTAAATAGAGAATAAAACCATAAAAATGGCAATAAAAGAAAACCCTGACCTTTCTACTTCACCACTCAAATATTTCTTGGTTCTTAGAAGCAATATCGAGAAATCTCATGAGTAGGTTAATGTTTACCCAGACACAGTACCAATACTTTAGTTTTTTTTTTTTACTGCTTCATAAACTAGTGTATTAAAAATAAAATGTAAATTATGAAGAGGACTTTCTTATTTGCTATCCCATAAAAAAGATTATTTTAAACAACCGAAAACAAGATTCTTTCCATCCCTTCACAACCTTTAAAAAAAAAAAAGTTTCAATATTGAGAAATGTTTTAAAGTGCAGGTCGGGTGCAGACATACTACACTATTATTTCAACAATCAAATCTGTCGCATCAGGTTGAGGAGTAGTAGCTGAACTCTATTCTACAAAAGTGCTTGCGGGCTTCGTTGAGAAGTTTAAACACAAAATAAACGAACACTTACAAATACAGAGAAAATTAAAAAGGAAAAAAAAGGTAGAAATTCTGTACAAAAAAAAAAAAAAAAAAAAAAAAATCTTTCTTTAAACAAATCCAGTCAGATTTTAGGGTGGTAGTTTCTGAGTAAGTTAAGTTTCTGCAAACTCATGTACTCTTCAAGTTCCCTATAGGTCAGGGTCAACTTTTCCCAGCTCAAGAGAGAAGAGAAAAGGTGACCCACCTACTAATATTTGACTGCCGACAGGAAAAGAAGAAAAAGTGACCGACAATATTCTCTCTAGTCCTAGTCTAGTAAGTAGTCATTCACTCAGTCAGTAATAGACTAGTAGAGGTACTTATAAAGAGGGCACGTGAATTTAGATGGACAGGCGGAATATATACATCAACGGTCAACCTGTGCAGAACGTTGTGTCTCTATTGTAATGATTGTTTAAAAAGTGTCGATACTTTTTTTTTTGTATACACGTGCCTCAAAAATGCATGTCTAACGATGCACCAATGCCAGCTTTTATAGATAATACTGTGTAGTCACTCCATACCAATTTAGTACAAAGCAATTGGGGGGGTGAGAGGGGGTGGAAAAAAAGAAGCTTCACTCTTCAGTCATCTGGAGTTTTTTTATGCCTGCCTAGCATACAAGAAAGCGTTTTACTTTTAGTAGTCGTTGAAAAGACTAACAACATAGTGAATGTACCATGAACAGACTGACAATGTGTAGTAGGGTTGGTTAGGTTCTTACTTAGTCGGTCGGTCGGTCGGTCTACATGTTAGTGTATTTTTTTTTTTTTAACCAAAGCTGGGTCATTTGGGAATAGATGGAATCGAGAGAGTCAGACTGAAAGGGTGGCAGGGCCACACAGGAAACCATCCGGCGCAAACCAACCACATGTTGAACTCAACCACCAACTATTCTCGCTGATAACTTAACTCAATTGGAGACAAAGAGAGAAAGAATAAATCGCACATTTCATTTACAATATTCTTATTTAAAAAAAAAAGAAAAGAAAAAAAAGTCCCTGCTACTAGTTGCATCTTTCTAACTTACACAACTGTAACATTCAGTATTAAAAAAAGGGTCACGAAGTGTACTTAACTGTTGTAATACAAAAAAATAGAGTTGATCGTTTTAATTTAAAGACAGACGGAATTAATTAAATTAAAGTTATAGACAAATGAAAAAAAAAAAGAAAGCTTATCTTACCGGCGTTATGTCTGTCAGTGTCAAGACAGGCATCGTGGTGTAAGTATTTTTTCTGTGTCCGACAACGATGTTTTAAAAAGTAGAGAGACTAAAGAACGAACCCCTAAAACAACAACATTTTTCGGTCTTAAAGAGAAACCACATAGTTGTCTGATACTGTAGTAGTCGTAGTAGTAAGGAGTGAAAGTAAAAAAAAAAAAAGACAGTCATCAGAGCACCCTCCCTATCTTTTTATTTATTTATTTTTTTATTTTTGCGTGCACTCCCATCGCTGCTGTCTTGTTACGACCCCCATCCCGACTCCTGAAATTAAGAAGATTTATCTTTGGACTACTTTCTTAGCTGGAACTATCACGCTCACTCACAATAGTAAAGATAAAGACAAACACATACACACGTGGTAAATCACAGAGAAAAGAAAAACAGGTCTTGTAGATAAGTGATAAGTTAAGAAAAGGATTCTTGGAAAAACTGTAAAAATTCAGTAAATTAAATGCAAATATTCCTATATTCCAGACCATTAGTTCTTGCTCCATACAAAAAGGACTTAATAAATAACGTGTTACCTGAGGGAACTGAGTTTTCATTGCTTTCTTTCTTTATTTTTTTTGTTGTTGTTAAAGATCAACACACGTTGTGAACCATAAACGAGTGAGAGTTCGTTTGTACTAAAACTGATGGAAAAAATTAAAATAAAATAAAAGATTTAAAAAAAAATAAAAATGAAAAAAGAGAGGGTTCGTTAGTAATCGATCTAAAATTCCCTCCACCAAAGAAACAAAACATTTTGGTAAAGAAACGAGAAATTCACTTAAAAAAAAAAAAAAATCAGTTCTCAAAAATCTACTCTACAATAAATACAGAAATATTCCATATTTTTAGCTAATTTTATTCATATTTATAGGGAATTGTTTAATATTTATTAATCGATGAGGACAGTTTTTCTTTTTAACGAATGCACAGTTACAAAAATTTCATTTTTTAAACATCGCTCAAGTATTTGCAAAATACCAGGTTTTTTTTCCCCAATAACGACCTTCTCCTCCTTATAATTTTGAGAAGGTTGGAGTCGAGCATTAACTCGCTAGAGGAGCCATAGAAACAAAAAATTGGACATTTTAGCAAACATTAATTGAAATTCTGATTTAAAGACAACACGAATAACGAAGAGATTCTCTTGATGACTTACAGTTACATGTCATCATTTTCATCTTCGTTTCTCAACCCTCTTCAGGTGACGTGACCCACGTCATGCGTCCGATGTTTTGACGCACAGAGATAACAAATATGAACGTCACAATTTTCTCCAAAATCGATCACATCATCTTGTGTAGCCTCTGGAAACGGAGCCAGAGAGCAGTGAATAAATTGATTCAAAATGTCCTTATCATAGTCTTTTAATCAGTATCTCTACTTTTTTTTTATTGTTGCATTGTCTGAGTTCTGGTGTTTTTTTGACTGATGATTACTAACACCACCAAAACACATTGTTAACATCAACAGTACGTAAGAGAACGAAATACACACATATTCCCAAATAGTTGATGTGGGTGGTTATACAGTGTATTATTTATTGTAATTGCATTTTGAAGTGAGTCTAACACTTACAGTGTATTATACACTGTAAGTGTTACAAAGACGCACTTCAAAATGCAATTACAATAATTTACAAAATTCTGAGAAATTGTACAGTGTAACTGTACACTAAACCAAAATTTTGCACGTCAAATACATTAGTGAACGTATCAAGACCAAGGCACATAACTTGTGCCTTGTTGCCCTTAAAAGTTATTTGTAACTTCAATTCTAAAATGTGAAAATTACCAAGTAAAAATTTATTTATGTCAAGTGCGTGTCAGGATCTTTTGAGAATTTCGGAAAGATCTGACAGCTAATATAGAAAAACAAAAACCACAAAAATGATTGTTTAAAAGAAGTTATTGCATGTGAGTGAGAACAGAAATCTCTCTATTTCTAGAGAGAGAGAGATTCATGAAATATATATATATATATATATATATATATATATATATATATATAGAGAGAGAGAGAGAGAGAGAGAGAGAGAGAGAGAGAACCCAAAATCCCAAGGTTATTGAAACTGAACCAAGATGACACTTCATTGATTGTAAAAAATATAATAGAAAACAAACTCGACCCCCACCAATTATTAAAACAGCCCGCCACTAAACATTTTCAGTTGTATAATCAGTATGTATAAATTCTCAGAGACGATGATGCTTTCGTGGTAACCTATATTTCCATCGTCATCATCATCACCAGCAGCAGAAATAATGAAGTTATTCATTATTATTGTAGTGATTTTTTTTTTTTTTTAATTTTCACAATCGGGATAATTTTTCGGTAATCTTAAAATGTGTTTTTTTTATTAATTTATTTTAGTGAGTTAAAAAAAAAAAAAAAGAAAAAAGAAATATCCATATTATCATCTGAAGTGTTAAAAAAAGTGTTTTATTGATATTCAAAAACTAGGATATATATGAGAGAGAGACAAAAAAAAAAAAGCCCCAAAATAACGCATGACGACTGGGGGATATAGAATAAAAAAAATTAAAAAAAAAAAAAATCAATATCTGGAGCAAAGTTTTATCCACCAAATTTTATATTACATATTCTGAAGATAAATCGACCAATAAAATTGAGAAATATCAAACAAAAAAAACTGTTTAAAACTAAAAGCAAAAATAAAAAAACATCGCAGGTTGGTAAAACAGAAGACCGCTGTTGGCTAATAAAAGGGGTTGCAGAGTATGGTTAAGTTCAACAAAGAGGCCTTTCGCTATGAAAGGCTTCTTTTTTTCAGTTATGGTAGGTAAGAAGCATCATCATCAGGCATTCAGCAAATAATTCAATGCTGTTCTACAATCCACTCTCAAACATATGCTATGCTATTCTTACCTACAGGGACTACCGACAGAGCAACAGATTCACGCCACTATGTAACAGACATTTATCCGATCAAATAGAAAAGAATGAAAACACAGACATCCAATAAATATCTACATTATTTCTTTCTTTTTCTCTCCTACACAGTTCATTCGTATAATTGCAGTGATGTCGAATGAAACATCTTGATTTAGCCAAGTGGAACGAGTTTCTCTTCAACAACAAAAAGCTAACATGATTTATTTTTTTAATACTAAAAGGGAGAAAGAAAGGCAATGCTTTCCACTTTAACGAGATTTTTTTTTTTTATTTCACACACGTACAATTGGTGCTTTACATTTAAAAAGTATTATTACTAAATAGTTAAAAAAAAACAAAAAACAAAACATGCCTTTATCCTTTGACTTCGAAACTAATACATTTCATTTTTAATTTGTCATTATTCCAGACGAACATTAATGGATAAGTTTTAACGGGCGATTCATCGTGAGAGGCGGTAAATTGAAAATAAAGATGCTTTTTTATTTTAAATAAAAAATCAACAAAACAAACTCAACACGTTTAAGAGACCATTTTTATTTTTTATAGGTTATTCAACTGTTTGAATCTCAACAAAAAAGTCTAAAGTTTTACCAATTACCAATCTATAGAATTTGTACTGAAAAGTAAAACTTTTTAAAATGAAAGTGATTTTATTTTAAAATAAAACCTTTCTTTACTTGTATAAAATTTTGTTTATACTGAAATAATTTTCCGGCCATAGAATTAATTAATAAAACATGCTATGAAGTTAAAAAAGAAAAACTTCCGATATTTTTGCATATTTTTATTTATTTATTTATTTTACTTTTTCTTTTTTTTAAATAACAGTCTCTAGTTAATTATTATGGTAATTTTAGGCTTCCATAATAGAGTCATACAATTTCGAAAACAACACGCCCGCTATGAAACTTCATTTTTGGCTGATTTTTTTTTTTTTTTTAATTTGATAAAGTAAAGATAAATGCTCTCTTTTGTTTTACAAAATTAAAATATTAATAAAAATAAATTGTCAACATATCTTGGTAGCTTAGGTAAAACTAAATATAAAATTAAAAAAAAAAAAAAAAAAATTGCTGCGCGATTCTAATAAGATCGACCCAACTAAATACATTTTTTTTTTAAACGACTGACAAAGAATCCGGGACAAATATTTGAGTTTGACAGTGGCATTTTTTTTTTTTAATTGAAACGGAGCCAGAATTTTCAATTTTCATATTGTTATGTTTTTTATAAGCATCGGCAAAATTATAAAGTCATTGATTGAACTTATGGTCAGGTAAAAAAAAAAAAAAAAAAAAAGTAGTAAAAAAAAATATGAAGAAAAGAAAGAAAACATTATTCACAGTTCACTATATTATTTTTCAATTAAAAATAAAATTATATAGTCATACTTCAAAGTAAACTATCTAGCTCCCCGCTGAATAAACTATTTTTCACGAATAAATTATTATAATTATATTTAGTGGTGATTAAAAATAAATAAAAAAAAACAAAAAAAAATCTCTTTAAGAATGGATGCTAACATTTTTTTTACAGAGATTTCTATTCATAAAGAATTCGATTTAAGAAATAAAATGTAGTAAAGTACGTAAAATAAAATCAAACAAGAAAAATTATTAATTTAAATCACAGAATGTAAATTTCCAAATAATACGAATTATTCTTCAAAACATAAAAATTGTTTATTGATGCCTTAATTAACATATTATAACATCCTCATTTTAAGTTGTCGAGCCACTAATTATTTAATATTTACCTACAAGTTTGTTTTCTTTTGAGACAAAAAAGTTAACTCTAAAAAAATAAAATTTTCTTGTAGATTCCACGATAGGTATTCATGGGGGGGGGTACAACATGTTTAAAAAAATACATTTTCAGCTCTATTTATGTAGTAAAAAGAAGTTAAACACTTCAACATTTTTTTGTATTTCTTCCTGACCATCCCATGATGACACATTCAGACAAAAGTCCCGATGGTCACCAAATTTTGTCTACTTTAAAAATCACTTTTTTAGTGCCATAGCACTTGTGCTGTTGAGAAAAGCTTTAAAAATGTTTAAATGTGGATAATATTATTAATTATTTAAAAAGCCTGAACATCCGACCATAACATTTAAAAATAATTACATCACCACAGGTGACTTTATTTACAATAAGTAAACTTTTTTTAATTTTTTTTTTTTTTTAGGTAATGGGGGTGGGGGGATAAGTAATTCACTCATTTTCAGTATGTTTAACAAAATAAAAAGAAAGGCGTCTAGCGCTAAAAAGAAATGAAATGGATAATAAAATTGTTACTCTCTTGAGTCTCTACTAGTCTAAAACGAAAAGGTACACAAGGTGAATCGATTATTTACGTAATTTTAGTCAATAAGATTTTTTTCTAAGCGAGAAAAGACTTAAAAAAGTAAAAAGACATGTAACAGTAAAAAAAACTCGTATAATCAATAAAGGGCCCCAGACGTGTCCAAGGCACGTGCCTCAAGAGGTTAGGGTTTAAAAACGCAAGCGATGGCAAACATGTTACCAAAGTTTTCTGAAACTATGAATTTCTAACGATAAATAAGAAAAGACTTTTTCATTCGAAGCAACAGCTGGTTCACTGTTTTTATAATACACAAGGTCGAATAGTAACAAGCGAAAAAAAAATTGTCATTAAAAATTAAAATCCAAATCTCCACGTGACCCATTCACTTACGTTTAATTGCAACGTACAAATTATTTGACCTTGGAGACAACACAATTTCAGTCCAATCCATATATGGATATTATTAATTTACACAGTACACAGTCTTTTTCTTCACACACACAAATCAAATTCCTGACTATAAGTTGATACCCACATCATTTACTCTCTAAATCTTCTTAAGAGTTTGGTTGGCACAGGGCCACAGATATGTAGCGTTCAGTGAGGATCGAACTCACTTCTGCATCATATGCGGAAGTAGCTAAGTTTTTACTTTTTTCATGATATGACGTGACGTTCATTGGGTGAAGATCGAACTCACTATCATTGCGACCTTGTGTCACATCTAAGCTATGCGTAGTGATTCACTAAAACTAGTTCGACAAAATCGAAAAAAAAAACAAACAAAATGATTATTTAGGAATCAAGAGATATTGCCAAAAAATATAATCTTGCATTTCGTTGTTTTGAATTTTAATAAAAGTCACAAAAGCAGTAGCTTAGCAAGTGGTTGACAGAAATACCTAACCACCACAAGTCGTACTATGCAAAAACTTACAATAGTTTCTGCCTGGCTTATCTACACATTTTTTTCTTCACTGTTGTCTTGTCAGTAACACCAAATAATGAAGTTTAAAAATGTTACTAGCTTAAGTGGACAGGAGACAATCAGTAGACAGATTCCTCAACTGATGGCTGTCAACCACTAAATACCTCGCTATGATGATGACGACGAGACTTTAAAAATGCGGATAGCCCAAGAAGAAGAATTAAGATTCTGTACGACGTAACTAACCACATACGATTTATTTCACCGATTTTTGTACACAAAAGTAAATGTTTAAGGCTTTAAACACGAGTACATGTGCAAGGCATATCCGTAGATTCGCACACAAAAACCCATACTATTATACCCCTTTTTCCAAAATAATCTACCCTAGGTCAAACCCGGGGCCTTACGACGTTTAGTAGTAGTTCCAGCTCATCTTGATAGGTTGCCTCGACACCATATGCTTGATTTATGACACTACACAAAGCGGCGGTACGGATTCCGACAACACCACCTGCGTAGATACCCACTTAAAAAAAAAAAAAAAAAAAAAAACCCCGATACCTAAGGTTTAAAAATTAAAATGAATTTTTAAAAATAAATCTTTCTTGAAGATTTTTAGTTTTATTTTTAAGTTAATAGATTAAAATAAATTTAATATTTCCAATAAGCAAAATATTTTGCTGGATTTCAAAACGAATTTATTGGAATGTTTTTTTTTGTTTTTTGTAGAAATCGGCACTAATAGTAAATTATACGTATTGTTTATTTCTTTCTAGCACAGAGCGATTTATTTAAATTAAAAATCGTTTTTAAACTTGTGCTTTATCTCCCAACACAATTCCTGAGAGTCAAAGAACAAGGTTAGCGGGAATCAATTCACGTTTCATAGCAAAAAAGAAAGAAAACATTACGACTTGTAACCGACAACAAATTACCCAAGAGAACCTGTCACATTTTATTTAAATTAATATTGACGTTGTGATACCTTTGCTTATTTCTTTCTTATATTTTTTTTTTAAATTATGGGCCAAGTCCAGCCATAGTGACTTGCCGCTGGGAAGGTGGTGGTCACATTTAAAAACATCAGTGGGTGGACGAAGATTTATCTAAAAACAAAAAGGCCTATAAAGAAAAAAAAGGCCTTTTGTAAATAAATACATTTCATTATTATTAATTAGACACTGTATTTTCTCTCTCTGCTTAACTTCATTTTTTTGGTTACTGTGCATAAAATAAATCGCCATTAGGACAATAATTTACTAAATAAAAATAATATGTCAAAAAGAAACACAAAAAAATATAAAATAATGATTTCAGAGGGAGGGGAAAAAAGGAAACTTCTTGTAAAAAGATTATTAAAATAACAACAATGTTATTAAAAATAACACCCTACTATTGATAGTGAATTAATTACGAGTAGGGTGGGAATGATCTTTCAAAGTAAAAGAAGTGATGGTTATGATGATGATGGAGTGCTGAAAGTACTTCATCTCACCCACTTCCAAAACCAACTGACGATTTTTTTAAAAAATTTGGAGTGATTCTTAATCAGGCCGAGAACTTTTCTTCACTTTCGTTATTCATCATCAGAACTAAAAGAAATATACGTTTCACTTTTCAGCAACACTGAAAGTTTAAAAAATATTCAATGTTATGTTGTAATGGGCAAAGTACTCGAGAAACGTAAAGATAATATTTTTTTTGGAAATACTTCCAATTAAAATAAGACTGTGAGAGAGAAGTTGAAAAAAATGACAGTGTGTAAGAGCTGAATTACAGACACATACACACACAAAAAAAAAAAAAAAAAAGTAGCGTAGTAGTAAGTAGGTTGAAAATATTTGCCTATTGAGTACATATATTTTAAAATCTCTCATGCCCTTTCCTTTTAAATAATGTTCTCTGTAATTAGCGCAATTGGTAACTTTTATATGCGACCTCACAAATTGTACCGGAGAAAGAATCCCCCACTCGTCCCCACCAACCAAAAGGGGGAAAAAAAAAAGAAAAGAAAAAAGGAATTTATTTTAACTTGCGAAGAGTGGATAGAGTCGTCATTTACTAAGCTTAACCGAATTTGGCACAATGTCAATAAATGTAGAGCTTCAAGTAAGGATCGAACTCTGTACTCATAGTCAAATAAACTAGCCAACTTATCTTATCGTACGTTGACTATATTATTGATTGATTGATTTATGCGCGTTCTTGTTCAGAAAGGAAAACATTTTTTTTTTTTTTGCTTCTTCAATCTCTTTTTAAAGAAATAATAAATTTAAAGAAAGATAATGAAAAAGTCAAGGGGCAATGTAGCGGAGATACGGAGATAAATTCGTATGTATGTGTGTGGGTTGACGGTACCGATTTATTTAATGTCCAATTTCACATGGTTGTGCACATGGTCATGACGGACGGGGAGAACTTCGTTCCGGCTGACTGTGTCACCATTTCAATCATCACAGAAAAAAAAAAGGGGGGGCAATACTTTCATGCCGAGTAACTGTATGCACACGAAATAACCGCCGTGAAATGACAAATAAACCCAATCGACACTCCTCAACCCTTTACTGCATCCCAAGAACTTACACGACTTTTATTTATTTATTATTATTATTTAAAAAGGGGGGGTGAGTGACCTAACAGGAAGGCATGATGAATAAGCAGTGTTCACTATTTATTTATTTTTTTGTATTATCTCATTCCACTCTGGGAAATTTTTTTTTCAAAACTCCTGTATAAAAAATAAGAGAATTCTGCGTCAAAAAGGAAAAAAAGGTGGGGCGGCGGGGAAGGAGGGTGGAGAGGTATCCGTATGTGTTGACAGAGCAATGTGTTGTTAGTTATTGTTTTATTTAGTTTGTGTTAAATAGTTTGATTACATGGTCGGGATATCACAGAGTGACCAAGGATAACAGCTGTCTTCGGTCAGGACAAGTGTTATCATTAACAGGTGCTTGGTGCCAGGGTGAGAGAGAGAGACCCGACAGTGTAGCGAGGGGGAGGGAGAGAAATAAAAAGGAATTACACACGTGTATGTGAGTGTAAGAAATATTTGAAATTAAAAAAAGAAAAATTCTGTACATACAAATATAAACAAAAACCATTTTAACAAGTAACAATATGACCCATTTTACCACACCCCACTTCATTCTTTCCATCCCACCCAAAAGAAAAACAAAATATGTAACCTTCCAGAAAAAAAGCTCCTGCTATAAGTCAGTGCTGAGGTTCTTAGTAGGTAACTTATTACCTTCTTGAACCAGACTAAATTAAACTATCTATAATTATTTGGAGAGTGCAGAAAAAAAAAAAAAAAAATTTTTTTCAAGCAAATTAATCTCTAATTTTTGAAAAAAAAAAGCTACCGGTAACATTTGTAATGTTGGAAAAATAAGTTTTTAAATTTAAAAATTGATCTAGTTGGTATGTTAGGGACTTATTTTCTGGCACCATCCTTTGTCATAAAATTAAAAGAAAAAGAAAAAAGGGACTTTCTTTGATTTATACAGCTGAAGAAGTCAGCAAATATGGCTCAGTTAAAATGTGTTAAAAACATCTACAATAAAAAATGAATTTAACTGTCCTAATAAAAATCGGTTTATCCATTTGATATTTTCAAATATGAAATTTCTTTAAAATATCCTTGGATACCAAAAAAATCAAAAAAAAATCAGTCAATTCCTTATTGAGAAAGGCTTTCAAAACTAATTGTCTGTAAAGAACAGTCCATAGAAATCTACTTTTAAGTAATAATGACAAAGACAACCACATTTTGCATTGAAATTATCTTCAACTTATTTTTTTTTAATCATTTCACCCTTAGCAAAGCAATAAAGCCACTAAGACACAAATGTAAAAGAAAAACATTAAGGAGCGAAAACAATAAAAGAGGAATCAAAAAGACAGTAGATAATGATTGCCATTGCACTTAGACTTTTGAAGATCAAAGTTGGCTGGAAAGTAAGAAACTGGAAGAGAGGTCCACAGAAGAGAGAGTGGGTGAGAAAAAGGAAACAAGAGAGGGGGTGAGAAAAAGGAAACGAGAGAGGAGGGTGAGAAAAAAAGGAGAAGAAAAAAATGAAAATAGAGTAATTTCAAATAAAATTCAAAATACAAACTTTAAAAAATTGAGCTAAAAAGTGGATCTTCAGTGGAAGTATGTCAAAACTATTATTCCATGCAAACTGCATTTTTAAACAATTCCCTTTTATTCATGTATTGATTTTAAATAAAACACTGATTGGAAAAATATATACCCTTAAATTAGTATAAAAAAATCAATAATAGTCTTTTAAAATTAAGATTTTTGTCTATGCATTTGTGCGTATATAAATCTTGCATACACAGCGGAATGCAAACATTTGCACACAAATATTTAAGTATTTCTATGCACCTTGAAAAGATTGTAAAAACACAAAAAATAGCCACATGTATAAAAAGTTTAATACATTTTCATTTATTTTATTAGTAAAGCTTGGTTTGATGAATCCACTTCATAACCTTATGAAGAGACAAATAAAATGACCAGTCACCTTAAGTTTCTGAATTAAAATAAAATCTTGCATTTAACTATAAAAATAATTCTAAGTAAACTGTGTCTAATCTTAAAAACAATATTAAAGGCAATGTAATTTAAGCTGTTCATTGTAATCATGTATAACATTATGAAACAGTTACTAAAATCAATCAGTCAGGATAAACACTATTTGAAATGATTTAAGAACTCTCCGCTTATAAAAAAATCCTGGTTACATTTTTACTAATACACCTATATCCTCTTGGCATCAGTTTAAACTGACCCTGTCTTTTAACTCCATATATGATAATAAGCTATGATTTTGGAAAGTGAAAATTTGACTGAAATATGTTGAGAAATTTGCAAGTTTTCAGCTGAAATCATGAAAATATGAATGTTAATCAAAATAGTAACAGCATAATGGAAAAGAAGGTGTTAGTTTATACTGACGCCAGGAGGATATGGGTTAAACTGACACCTTTTTCTATACATTGTGACCATTTAGTTTAAAGTTTGTAGTTTTTTTGATTTCAGATGAAAATTAGGAAATTCCAACATATTTCAGTGACATTTTAACTTAAAAATTTTTTTTTTTTTTTTTAAATCAGTATCACTCCATGAAAGGCAGTAAAGCCACTAAGACACAAGGGGTTACAGTGTGTGGAAAAATTAGGAACAGAAACATTAATATTAATGAGCAGAATGAGTAATCAGGAGGACAGTAGATAGCGATTGATACTGCAGATTAAATTTGGCTGGGAAGCTAATTTTAATATAGTTTTTAATTATAATATCATAGTTTATAATTATAATTTCTAATTATATTTTAGATACATAGGTAAAAAAAAAAACCCCAAAAGGTATCACTTTAAAACTGCCACTATGTGGTGAGGGTTTAAAAGAAAAAAGTACCAGTTACTTTTTTTTTCAAATTGTTTAAATATAAATTGTTCCAAAATTTATATCCTTTGCACGTTAACAGCTAGATATTAACTAAAATTATCTCTTAAAATAATCACAAAGAGTAGTATCCACTATTGTTATTTATTTATTTATTGTTTTTCTTTATTCTTGTTACCACTTGTATAATATTTACATGTTACTTGCTGTAGCTATTTGTAGGAGTTAGGGAGAAAGATTGCAAATTTCACCAACCATAAAGTAATTCTTAACAAGCTTTTAATATAGTCAAAGAATATCTTTTCTCCAATATCAAATCCATGAAATACATTTAATGGCACAATAATTCAGTAGCCGACATTGTGAAAAACTAGAATCTCAGTACATTTCAAATGGCCTCATATTAAAGTTTTTCCAATATGCAAGCACAAGAGAACTTTATGATGCTGAAATTTTAGAAATCACCAAATGTTAAAAAAACATTTGTATTAAAATAGATTTCCTCTGTATTAATAATAATGCTAACAGTATTGCCAGCTGTTACTAGTTGGGACCACCATTCTATATAGACTATTATCAAACAACTTTAATACAAATCAATATATAATTGAAACACACTTACCCCAAGATGTTATAAAAACAAGTTTGATTAATATACAAGTATAATTATTTCATGACAACTTCATTTTTTTTTCTCTAAATATTAAATATGTAAATACATTAGCAACCAGAGGAAGTAGAACCTATAATCATATGATTTTTGGCTAATATTCTTAAGCTCAATCCAGGAAAAAAAAAAAAAAAAAAAGCTATTCAATTACTTCATTATTGAATTTCAATATTTGGCTTTTTTGTTGTTTTATGAATCAAAAGAATAGCAAAAATTATTTGGATATTTTAAAAAGTAGTTTTGATTTGATTTTGATTTTTTTTTAAAAAACATACACACCACATAATATGTCATGCACACACCTGAAGACGATGCACGAGTCCCCTACATATATATATATTAAATTTGATCTATTTATGGGGGAAGGGTGCTTAATATCAGAAGTTGGTGTGAAGATTGCTTAAGGTCATGAAAGACTCACCAGGCAATGTTAATCCCTCCGTTCTGTGTGTGTGTTTTGGTTAGACTATAACATCTTGGTATTTTGGTGGTGGTAATCTATATTTTGAACATGTTTTGTACTAGTTATTAACTACTGAACTGACATGTTGGTTTCATATTCATCAATGTTTTTTCATATACACATTTTTTTTTTTAAAACATTGACTAAAAATCTTATTTTTTCATTGTAGGTTTTTTTTTGCTATTATTCATAATAACACCCCACTTGCTTTGTCTAATAAGGCAGTGATGGAAATTTACTTATTTTTGTCTAAATTTTCTTATGCGTTATATGTCCTACAAAAGTTTATAAAGAGAAAAGAAACTGATGAACGTAAATGATATCAAGAGACAAAGCTTCAAAAAAATCAATTAGAAAGTTAATAATGATAACGAGACATTGTTAAAATGGATTAAATTTTGTTTTGGATATGATAATGGCAGTTACAAGTATTGAGATTTTGACAATTTTAAGGTATTATTTTAAAGAAAGTCTCAAAGACGCTGAAGTTGTTTACAGAAATTTGGGAAGTTAAAAGAAATTAAGCAATAACTGACCAAACTGCCAAAACCTGTAATGGTGGCGTTTTCTCTTGAAACTAAGCCCAGAAGTAGAAAAATCACCAATTATTATTTATAGTGACTTAAAATGCGAGGTATAGGAGAACTTGGTCACCAACACTTGAAAGTATTCCAAAGAACACGAATCATTGAAAGATACCATAAGAAGCTCTAAAATACATTCATACTTAACAACTATATGTACAGTTAATATACTTTTGATACAGTCTAATATGATAGAATTTTTCTATGTTTTGCTTTATAATGTATTAGTTTTGGTTTTTTGTTTGTTTATTCTGCCAGACTCCTTAGAGAGAGCATCTAGTCACAACCACATCGACTAATGTTGTCATGGTATTACCAGAAAGTGAATTTTTATAGAACCGGGATGTGAGCCCAACACCCAAGAGAGACTGCCTTAGAGCTAAGGTGCTCCAGCTGCCTTACTACTTACCCACAGCTGAAGGGGAGAAATGGATTCATGCCTTTATTTAGAGCATAAGAGCCAAGTTAATGAAAAATGTCCCAGATAGAGTTTAAATTCAATTTGCAGATATCATTCTTTGATTCTTGAGGCCAACTGTACCTCCATTTTTTTTTTTTTTTTTTTAATATTTTCCAAATAATGACAAGGAAAGTCTCATTTCCAGAATATAATAATAATAATAATAGATAATAATAATAATAGATAATAATAATAATAGATAATAATAATAATAATAATAATAATAGATAATAATGTTCTATTTCCAGAATTTATCAAATGTAAAAAAGCTAAATATTTCAGCAACACAAAATTTGGTTTACAAATGTAAATATATACAAACTTGAATTAAAAGCAAATTTATAATCTTTTTTGAGAAGGTTTCATAGAAAAATTTTTTTTTAATAAAGCTGATTTCTAACCTTCTTTGTTGTTGCATTATTTAGACGATGAATACATTAGCTATAAATGTGTATTGGGGCATGAAGAACTCGCCCAAGATAAACATAGCTATACAACAGCTGGTGCTTTGATCAAATATTTCATGGGAAATCCACTAGAAAAATTTGTTCTAAATTAGACAAAGAGAAGAAAAAAATGCAATATTTTATCATTTTGACAAGTCTTTTCTTTCTCAGCTATGACTGGTGTCGAAAAGTGACAAGAGACTTGCTTAAGTCTGACAGGATTTTATACTATTTCCCAATATGTATGTGTTTTGGAAATGAATATTTTCATGTGGGGAGGGGGACAATAATATTCAATTGGTAATTCATGCATACTTATTAAATTTTGTTCAATATTTTAACATTAATTATGATTACAAATCAAAATAACCATTTAAAAATCACCTGGGGTTTAATAGGAGACTGGTTTGTCAAACAGTGGTGTTTACATATTTATTTTGTACTAAATTACCAATGTATGATGATTTTTAGACAAGGTTTGCTTTTCTTTTTTTTTTTAATGTTCTTTCTATAGTATTCTTTGTTTTGAAATGGTTTCAATACTTTTTTAATTAGAATAAAAAATTTACTAAGTACACAAATGATTCTATGTTGAAATAACAAAGCCCAGATATCAAATTGGTTGAAAAATCAATCTGTATAGTGATAAGGAGAGTATCAACAAAACTTAATACAAGCTTTTTTTACCTGGTAAATTTTTATGAAAGAATTGCTCTGAAAAGGTTACTTGGGAACAATGTAAGCCACTATGCATCAAATGAACCACCTTTGGCTCCTGTGGTCATTACATATCGACTAGCATAATACCTACTAAAAATTACCCATTAGCATAGCATCCCTTAAAAAAAAAAAAAAAAATTAAAAAAATTACAAGATTATTTAGGTTTCCTTTGGATATTTAAAAAAATAAGAAAGGTTTGAATTACAATTTTTTTTAATTCTCTAAATGTTGAACTTTGCTTCTTTCATAAAAATTTAATACAAATTTAAAAGAAACAAAAACTTTAAGTGATTAATTCTATTAATCTGCTAAAATGTATTTAAAAAGATAAAAATTTTGTTACTTCAAGAAGGGGCGCAGCACATAGAATATATGACAAGTGTTACAGGATTTTTTAAATGTTCACTTAACTATTGCATTATTAATTATTTACAGGCAGGATTGGAAAAAAATAAATAAATGGTCCTTTTTTTTTTAATAGAAAGTAAAAAAAAAGTAGGAGTTACTGTATGTATCAATGTTTTTCTAAAATTTCCAAAATATAAACCATTTGCTCTGATTGCTGACAGGTGTTGTCAGGAATTTATATCTTCAAACAAAGTTTATATTTGTTTATTGGCACTTCTCTCAATATTTCACTTCTGGAAAGTTTAATATTTGCTGAAATGAATTCTGGTTTAAAACAGGAGAAAAAAACAATGTCATTGGAGAGAATTTAGAATAAAGTCCTGAATTTTTAAAAAGAATCTGTAGTTTTTATGTGCAAAATAGTGAATGGCAACAAGTGGGCTGAGAGCAAAAAAAAATCGTCTGATATACTGATACACTAGTGTGTGCATGCTCTGTTGCATGACAGTGTTTTAATGTTGGAAACTAAACTTTTGCTTTCGACGGTTTTGGTCAGTCATACTTCATCTATTCCACGAGAGATAAAATATGTAAATTTATGCAAACTTTTATCATATATGGGTAAAGAGAACTAAAACATAACATGATGTTTCGTACATTACAAAGTAAAGGACACTGGCTTTTATATAAGAGAAATAAGAGAAGACAAATAGTCACAAGTACTTTTGATTTCATTCTGTTTCGTGAATTTAAATTTATACATTTCAAGTAGATCTCATATGTATTGCTTAATTCCCAGGTGATATGATAAAGATTAAATGACGAGTCCTGTTTTATAAAAGTACAAGAGAAGGCGATATTCTGGCTGATTTCAGCACTAAAAGTTGTTGGGTGTTCAAACCTAGGCAGGTAACTCTGCACAATTTTCCCTAACAGAGTTTTGTCTTGTGCTGTATGAATTAAAGCAGAGTTAAGTATCCGTGAAAAAAAGGGGGGGGCTCAAGCAGATCACATTAACTGTAACACCGTTTGCAAGCTAAGCAACAAAATTCTTTATATAAAACAATGTGATTATACATTTATCAGTCATGCAGCCTGATCTCCTTTCTATGAGATTCTGTTATTGTAACACAAGGCATCACTCAACACCAAGAAGCAAACATGCTCTGTTACCAAAACAATATCTTAGAATTTATGAGAACAGGTTGCTAATACATTTTGTTTTATGTATTAGCTTAAAGTTAATTTTTTTTTTTTTTTTTTTAACTTCTAATGAATGAAAAAGCACAATTTTTTTCTTACATGTAGCTATAGAGTTAATTGTGTAGATAAAAATGACTAGATTACTGTTGTAACTGTCCCTTGGTTACTGAATAGAATAATCAAACAAAGGTTGGTAATGAACGATAATACTTAGGACAAGAACAACATATATAAGATTCACCAGTGGCGTGTAGAAGTAGTAGTCAACAGCTAGAAGCAAGTCAACTGAATTCTACAATGAATCGCCAACTGCAGAACAACATACAGTATTTGCTATTATATTTATGGGAATGGATAGATATATTACAACAATTACTCATGCAGAAAATATAAAAATGCAATTGCAGAATTATTTAAATATGACCATTATTTTTTGATAGCACAGATAAATTTTTGCTAGCAATAAAATAAGGAGCTTACCATGAAGTCAAGGGTTACCAAACTGTTCTTACATATTTTTAAGACTACCTCATGACCGATTCTCACTTGATGCTCTATAATTAAGGTCTTGTGCCAAAACTAAACTTAGTTAATTAATCAATACTACAGAGTAATAATAAGCAAGGTGGTCTCACTTGACATTGTGTCAGAAGTGCTAAACTGTGTAAATATCTACCCCATGGTTAGCAAGTTGGATTTGCAGACCTTTGATAAATAGTGAGTTTGATCCTCAGAGGGATCCTTAATTATGACCTTGTACCAACTAATTGTAGACAACAAACCATATAAAGGAGTTACAGATTTTTTTTCAGAAACTCAAGCCTACTAATGTATTTCTTTTTAAATTCACTGTTCCAAATTGATTGTATTTAATGGCAGATAAACTACTCCCCCCACCCCCATCAAAATAGGAAATATTAAGACAAAAATTGTTGGGTGGTACCAGAACTTCTTCCTTGGTTCTTATTTGGCACAGTTCTGAAATGAGTTTCTTTTCAGGCATTAATTGCAAGTTTATGAAATTCAAATAAAAGTAAGTTATATGCCATTGTTTAAAATGATAAGGAGATGTCAACAGACTTGGATAGATGGACAGATAGATACATACATACATACATACATATAATACTATAGACCAAGACGGACACCTGGATAGCAGAGGATAAATTGAAAAGAGGTTGACATAAAAAATATCTTACAAGAAACTATAATAATTGTATAATCGTACATACATACAGTCATATATACACATAAAATATCAAGAAAAAATGTTTTTGATACATTTTTGCTTGAATTTTATCTCTGTCTCCAATTTGTCCAGATTCAAAACAAGATTCTTTTCATGCAGTCGTTCCAAATACACAAAATTCTAATAATAATTGGGGAGAAGAGTGGGTGTTATATGCTATCAAGTATGGTAATGGCTTAAATTAACAAGGGGACGGAAACAGGCTAGAATAGACAGATGCAAACATCCACACATACAAATTCTTCAATGTGTTGTATATATATATATATATATATATATATATATATATATATATATATATATATATATATATATATATACACACCTGAATGGCAATGAATTGACAAATTTAAATTAGATATGAATTCTTTATATGGTAATGTAAGAAAAACTATAATAATTGAATGAATGTGACTACAGATATATATATATATATATATATATATATATATACTGTGTATTTAGGCAGCAAATGTTCTTTAAGGCAAATATTATTAAAGACAGACATTTTTGCCTATGTCCCTAATTCTACTGAAGTCAACATTTGCCTACCTATACTGATCATGACTCAAGTCAAAAGCTTGGACCATATTTTTTCCGAAATGAATTTCAGACTATTTCTAATGGAATTTTCACCTTGTCCGAGAAGGATTATTTGTAATTTGGAAAACTTGATCAATTAATCGGCACAAAGTGTCTTTTTGTTAATAATATCTGTGCTATATATATATATATATATATATATATATATATATATATATATAGAGAGAGAGAGAGAGAGAGAGAGAGAAATCCAGCATCATCACCTGATAAGACACCGGAGGTGTTGAAACAAAATGGCTATATTTGTAGTGATTTTATAACATATTTATGTTATAATTTTTTAAAATAAATAATTATATATATATATATATATATATATATATATATGCATGAGTCATTGGTTTATGTTGTATTTTAAATGAAAATATTAGTGGTGTGGGAAAAAAAAAGGTGTGTAGAATGTTACTAAAACTCCATCTATACTCACAATAAGGCCCAATTCAAAACATGTTTCTATTTTATGGAATTGTAATACACTGATAAAAATAAAACTAGCACCCTAAAATACATACATGCTGGGAGTAGTATATTTGGCCATTTAATGACATATATTGACACATTAGAAGATGATGATGCATGCATGCATGCATTGCTAAAGGTAAGTGTGGTGAAAGAGCAAAGATCAAGGAGATGCATACCTGCTTCTTTTGCTTAATTAGAGTTGATCGAGAGGGGATAGATTGTGTGTCCTTGAAAGGTGGGATAATCATTTCATCTGCTGTATATTCGTTAGTATAATGCTAGTTTTTATGATCTAGTTTTTTTTAAAAAAAAGGGGGGGCACCTTATACACAGGTAAATTTTTTGAAGAAGTTAAAAATCATGCATTTTTAATGATTGGTTGCACTATACATGGGTAATTTTTTTTTCTGGAGGGATAAAAATTAATACAAAAAATTCAGTGGTAATTGCTGTACATGTTGGAATTGTAGCATCAGTTGTTCTTCGATATTAGCAATAAGTTGACTCTTGACTCCGATATAGTAAAGATACTAATCAAGATCAACTTATTCTCAGGGCATCAGTGGCAGTTCTGCCTAGGACCTAGGGATGGACATTTTCCAGAGTGTAGATGCCCAAGACACAGGCCCAACACCCAGTTTCCTAGTATTGGGTGCTTTAATTTAGAGCTCTTAATCATGGTCTTTGTGGAGGGAATGATGAACAGTGTTATTTATTATATCTAGAACATGGCTTCCCAACCTGGGTGATATCGCCAACCCATGGGGTATTTCAACAGTTGGGTGGTGATATAAGATTTGGAATACTAAAAGAGTATTTCAACATATGCTACTTGAAAATTAATATTCAAAGGAGATATGCAAAGAACCTGTATTAAAAAAAATAAAAATAATGGGAGGCTAAATGGGAATAACTGAGTTTAAATCCTAGATAAGATATAAATATCCCAAAAAAATATCTAGGTATTTTCTATAGTTTTAAGAAGGGTCATTAATATTCAAATAATTTTTCAGGTGCAATATTTTTTTTGGATATAAATCAGATAAGAGAAGAGAACGAATACATTTGCTGAATTTTTATTATTTGCTAGTAGTGTATACTTTTTTTTAATTTTATAATTATGAACAAAAATTGGGTGGCACTATAGCATATCTATCGAGGCATTTGCGACATACTGTAAATGATGATACACTCATTATTGCAGGAAAAATGACCACCTGTTTACTTTTTTTTTTTTTTTTTAAACAAATCAGTTTACAAACATTAAAATCACTATTTGATGATTTTTCATTTTTTTGTATAAAATATTGTCAATGAATTTTAATATATAATCAGTTCATTGTTCATTGCCTTTAACCCTAAGGATATCTTTAAATCTTTCTCATTTAACAATTCCATGTCATTGGGTAAACAATTATATCTTGCTGAAGTGGTTTTAGTCCAAGAAAATTCCATCAATATTAGATATTGTAGTTACAACTTTTATCATTTACTTCAAGCTTGTACATGAAAACTCTTCAAATATCTAAGTAGATAAAAACTGACCTTTTTAAATGTGATTTTAAATTATAGGCAGTTACATGTCTTGTTCCTGGATATTCAGCCCAGTGCAGGATTTTACAAACATACTGTTTTCTGTCTCAAAACAAGCTATAATTTTTCATTTTTTTTTTTTTTTTTTTTTCAATAGGAATTACATGCAATTTGTCTGAAGAAATTTCTTGGATAAATTCAGAGCATAAACTACTTTGAATATGTCCAAGATATTTCCTATTGCTCACCTGGCTTAGTTACAAACAAAGTTTTTAAACTGTATACATATATCACTTTAAATGTTATTTTTAGTGAATGCTGGTATTTGAGTAGACATTGTTAATTTTAAACAGTATTTTGAGTACCAGCCTGAAAACTAGAAGACTTATTAAAGAAAATGATACTGTTTAAAATAAACAGAGTTCCTAATCAAATATGGGTATCCACAAAAAATAATATTTGAAGTAATAAAAATATTGGATTAAAAAATCAAATCCATTAATTCTTTCAGAAATTGTTTTATTTAGGTTTCAGATATGAAACTGAGTTGTTATATATTGAGAAAATCTGTACAAATGAATAAGCTTTAAAGGAAAACAGAACCAGGTTCGATTGTGATGCTCTTCATAGCTGAGCAGTTAAAGCATGTTGGATCAAACTGTGGTTTATGCTGTGAGGGGGGTGGGGGCCACAGGTTTGATTCCTGCAGGAGGGCACATTTTCTTTAAGTTATAAGCTAATTATTGATACCATTTTTTGAGGAAATTGAAACAATAAAAAAAGCAAAATAAAAAAAAAAAAAAATTTTAAGCAAACCCAAAAAAAAAATTTATATATATATATATATATATATATATATATATATATATATATATATATATATATATATAAGAAGAACTTAACTATAGACTTAAAAAAGAGAAAAGTTAAAACTTAAACTTTCAAGCACCAAATAAATTAATAAACTGATAGTCAATTAAGAAAAGATTAATAACTTCATTATAAGTTAAAACTTAGTCGCTATGGCAGGGAAGTCCTATCCCCCCTTAAGAGACCACAACAATAGCAAAGTTATATATAATGTCAAAATCTATAAATTAAATAAAGCCATACAAAGTTGGTAGAAAATTGATAACAGCAGAAAGATAGAGAGGGAGAGTGATAGAGAGGGAGAGGATAGAGGGGAGAGGAGAGGAGAGGAGAGGATAGGGAGAGGATAGAGAGGAGAGGATAGAGAGGGAGAGGATAGAGAGGGAGGATAGAGAGGGAGAGGATAGAGAGGGAGAGGAGAGAGGAGAGGAGAGGGGAGATAGAGAGGGAGAGTGATAGAGAGGGAGAGTGATAGAGAAAGCATGGGGGAAAGAGAGAGAGAAAGCATGGGGGAAAGAGAGAGAGAAAGCATGGGGGAAAAGAGAGAGAAAGCATGGGGGAAAGAGAGAGAAAGCATGGGGGAAAGAGAGAGAGAAAGCATGGGGGGGAAAGAGAGAGAGAAAGCATGGGGGGAAAGAGAGAGAGAAAGCATGGGGGGGAAAGAGAAGTGCTTGAGTATTATTGCTGTGATATCAGATTACTTGCATCATTAGAGGAAGACTCTAAATATGAGAAGGAAGGAGAGAATGCAATGCCACACTCACAAGAGTGACAGCAGGCAAATTAAAGAGAAGCACTTAAGAAAAAAAAATAAAATAAATTTTTACACAGAATATGAACAAACAAGTTTGTCTAATCTGTTTCTTTTTCTCAGTCTACTCATGCTTGTAAAGGGATCCATTTATTTTTAAATGTAGCAGGAGCAACTTGCAGATTTCATCAGTGAATTCTTTGAATTATAGACAAAAAAAGAAAAATTAAAAGATTAAATAAAAATTCAAAATAAAAAGTCAACTAATGCATTTCCACTTGGTCTGGGAATGCACATAGCACAGATTTTAAAAGTGATATTTTTTTTATTTTTTTTTTTTTTTTTAAAAAAAACAAAAACAAAAAAGGGACGTTGCTACTTAATATATAATTGAAAAAAAAAAACTCTTCACAATTTCTCCATGTTAAAATTTAATAGAATCTCTTCAAATTCATTCTGTATAAATTTCTAGGTGATAGAAAACTTCAATTTTAAATATAGTACATTACAATGGAGAAGGCAACAGGAAAGTACTCCACTATCTTTCCCAGGAATACTTGGCAAGTCAAAGATAAAAAAAGGAATCTGTTGAGAGACACAACTGCCTATATCCTGAAGACACATGGCAATAAAAAATGGCTATGTTACAATAATACACACTTAATAATTCATTAGGGCTTATTTCAAATGGTCATTTTAATTTCTACTAACCTAATATGGTCATACTAATGTTTTTCTTGTTTATTCCCAAGTCCCTTTCCTCATTTTTTTGTCAGAACCACATTTCTTATCCATCTAAGAATGAAATAAAGAAAAATAAGATTTGAAGCCATGTAAGTTACAAAGGAACTTATATCAAGTTGTTTATTAGGCAAAAGAAGACATTGTAAGGATGCACAAAAATGCTAAAATACTCCAGTGAAAAGAAAAAAAGAAAGAAAAAAAGCCTACTTTAATCAAAAGTACTTGTACAAACTGACTATTCAGTGAACCAAACATAGAACTATTATATATATATATATATATATATATATATATATATATATATATATATATATTCTGTACACATTTTCTGTAATTCTCCATTTAAAACTTCTACCATCTCAATATAAATGCAAAGTTGTTTGAAATCAACCCAAGACTGAAAATCAATTTCTTAGTCTTAAAAATTTAAGTTAATCCATGTATATTTCATTTCTTTAAAATTCTGAAATACTGTTTGGAAATTTGTTGGAAACAAACTGAATATTTATTGTCAAGAATTAAAATGATTAATGTGTCTATGTGTGTGCATAGAGGGGGAATCAATTGTGTCAAACAGAAACTATCAATTTACTTATCAGTAGCTTTACCTTTTGATTACTAAATACCTTCAGTAGATGAAATTAAAAATTATAATCTTTAAAAATTCATATCAAATATTCAAAAAGCTTTCCTTCTTTTTAGCAGTGAAGTATAAATTCTTAAAGCACATTTTTTAAAGCGAATTATAAATTTTCATTCTATGATATGAAGCTTGCTTCAGAGTTACGATTTTCTCCCAAAATTTGAGAAAAATAAGTAAAATTCTAAAACATTATTGAGCAGTTATCTTAGTTAAAAGAGAGAGAGAAAAAAACGAAAACCAAAAAAGAAAAAAAAAAAAAAACGAAAACAAAAAGAGGAAAAAAAAAAAAAACGAAAACAAAAAAAAGGAAAAAAAAAAAAAAAACGAAAACTAAAAAAAAAGGAGGAAAAAAAAACGAAAACAAAGGAGGAAAAAAAAAAAAACGAAAACAAAAAAGAGAAAGAAAGAAAAAAAGGAGGAGTAAAAAAGTTATGAGGAAGAGGAAGAATAAAAATAGAGAAAGAGAAAAAAGCAAAACAAATATTTATAATTCCTTGAGAAAGAATGTGTCATAGGTTACATGTAACCTTTTACCCCAAACCTCTCACAACAAAACTTAGATCCTCTCATGCATGCCATATTTTTGTATAAGCATAAATTATTAATTATGAGGATCATCTTTCAGTCAGCAATCATCAGAACCAATGGAGAGTGTCCACTCAGACATTGTCTAGCAGTACAAAAGACAAACAATAGCCATTTACAGCAAAACACTTTAAACAACTGGACATTAAATAATAATGATTAAAAAACAGGTACACAGTATTAATAACAACAGGCTTGTCATGTTTCTTTATGTTCAATTCAAAGGAAGTCAATTTGAAAATTATAAAAATTCATTACTGATTAATTATTATCACTAGAATTTATAGATAACCATCATGTCAGGTGGTTAGGTGGATGGAAGGGGTGACATGGATGTGTAGATAACTCTTTTGTTAAGCACTTTTCAGACACACACACAATTTAGTGTTTACAAGTGTACACGTTACATATGAGTTTACACATAGTAAAAATGTATTTTGTTATTTTCATAAGTATACATAGTAACCCGAACTATCTTTTAGAACTGTGGGATTTTCAAACACTCCATTTAAAATATTATAGATATATCATTTAGATTTTAATTTTCTTGTCATAATTGTCAGTCTTCTTTCAAGATTTTATTTGATAAATAAAAAAAAAATTGGGGAGGTGGGTATTTTGAAAAATTGAATTAAAAGGCCAGTATTAAAAAAAAAAAAAGATTTTGTAATTTTCAAAACCTCAAATCTGTAAAAATAGGTTTCATTTCATTTTTAATAAACAAATCAAAATGTTTTGTAATTCACTCAAATATTATGAGAAAAAAGCAGAAGCTACTTGACAGCTGTATTCAGAATGCAATTTGACTAACCATGAAAATTTGTTAACAGGGAAAACTTTAAACTGATGCTGGAAGGATAAGAGTTAAAAAATAAATAAACCCTTTATTAGTACTGAGAGGCAATATCACAGCATTAGTACTGTAGAGGTTGCCAAACAAACCATTTAAAATATTATAGATATATCATTTAGTTCTTAATTTTCTTGTTATATATTGTCTTAAATGTTCTGATTTTTACAGGATATATAAGAAAAAAAAAAAAAAGGTTTTATTTTGAAAAATCAAGTTAAAAAGCCAATATTAAAAAATGAAGTAAGTTTCGGAAATTAAAATATGCAACAAATCATTTTATATTCAGTATATTTTTTTGGCATTCCAAGCAATGAATAAAAAGGTTAGTCTGGTCTTTGCATACATTTCTACTACAATTACTAAAGACAGTTTATATAGTCCTATGATTGTAATTCACGCAAATACTGCGACTAAAACCAGAAACTCCTTGTAGTTACTTGACAGAGGTATTTGAAAAGCTACTTCACTAATCAGGCAAATTTCCCTTGCTAAAGATTAAAGGGAAAAACATTTTGTAGTCTATTCAAACACCCCAATGGTATTTAAAAAAAAAAAAATGAATTAAAAGAGCAGTATTAAAAAATGAATTTGTGAGTTTCAAATATTTACATGTGAAAGAAATATGCTTCATTTTATATTCAGTATAATCTTTTAAAACAAGTTATGATCCATCCGACTCCTCTTCAACTGTTTTTCCACATTCCAAGCAACAAGTAAGACCATTACTCTGATCTTTACACATGTTTCTACCAAAATTACTAAAAAGTCTTTATGGTCTCATACTTGAAATTCACACAAATACTACAAGTAGAATCAGAAACTCCCTGTAGTTACTTGACAATAGTATTTTGAAAACTACTTGACTAATCAGGAAAATTTGACTTGCCACTTGCTAAAGAGATATGAAAGAGGCATTTATATTAAAGAAAAGCATGTTTTAAGGTGTTTAAATACCACATGGTACTAGTAATGAGTTATAAAAAAAAAATAAATAAAATAATTTACAGGATTATTTGCATATGGACTGGTATTTCAGCCTTAGATCAGTCTAGTACCTGTGCACTATCTAGAAACACTGTAGCATCTGTACATTGCACCCAGCTTTGTATTTCCAAGTTAATTTTACCCTGCTGCTCAAACAGAATAATGCTGGTGTCGCAGGTACATCACTTGCCTGGCTACCCACAGGTATGATATCCAAGTCCTGGCAGGATTGACTTATTTTATCATGGTAAAAAGTTAGACAGAAAATACAGATAGGATTCTTATATAGACAGGTCACAAGGCCCAGATCAAAAGCTTTGGGTATACAAGAGAAAAGATACATAGGCACACCATCTTTATAATCAGATGCAATGTTCTTGTCATATAGTTGAAGAGGTAAAGAAAATCTTACAGTCTGTGTGTCCAGATTGACAATAAAAATACACATGTAATGAACTGCTTAGAAACACACTTATAACCTGTGCCAGTATTTACAGCTTTCACGCACAAGTTTTTTTGTGCCTATATCTCTGTGCATGTCCTGGTTATCCCCTTACATCATCACCAAAGATCGGAAATTGTTTTTAGAATTGTAGCCTTTCACAGCTGACCATTAAAGCATGGCAGGCCCAATTTTTGGACAGGGCCATAAAAAGAGAGACACTGAGGGGAAAAATAGCTACTAAAATGAAATAAAAAAATAAAATAAAAAAAAAAAAAGGCAGAGATCTCATTTCATGTAAATAACAGTGAATGGTTGAGTTCTCTCAGCTAAAATCGAAATAAAAAACTGGTCATAAAATAAAGAGTAATTTTTTTTTTTTTGCCCATAAATTGCAGGCATTGGGAAAGAAAAAAAAATAGTGTTTGTGTGGCACTGTGTAAATATCACTTATTATAGGCAGGGTTATGGGAACGTGTATGTACATAGGGGTGAAAGGTGTTTTTTGGAGGGGACATGCATGTATCAATTTTATTTATATGTAAGTACAAAAATGTCAAGAATAATAAAAAAAAACCAAAACCAAAAGAACACACACATTGGAAAGATTGATTAAACATCATATATATATATATATATATGGTCATATGAATCAATTCCAGATTAAAATTATTTGGTCCCAAAATGAACCAATTATATTTTTAACTTGTACTACAAAATTCACTTTTCTAAACCACACTTACTTTGATTAGAATGAACCAAGGCATTATTTGAGGTTGTTGCAACAATATATTAATGTCAAAGTACTTTTCGTCAAATTTATCCATTTCTTTAGTTGTAACTTATAATAGAAAATAGCGCGGCCTTGAAAATAAAGGCAACAAACACAAGAGTAAAGGATTTTTCAAGAAACCACTTTTGAGATAAGACCAAAGAAAAGCCAGCATGCAAAATTAAGAAATGGTGCTTCACTGTTGACTTGCCCAGTCAAAACAAAATGTATTTTCCTTGTTATAAAGCAAGATCATGTTGCTTGGTAAATCTTTGACCAAGCAACGAAATGTCATGTTTGATATAACAGACAGACTAATTTACTTGGACACTCATCTATATACTTTGTAGTGCATTAAAACTTGCTTTGGTGCAATTAGAAGCAATTAACAGCTTTGAAATGAAAAGCAATTAGACTTGAATATTCTTTGCCTAATATACAGACAGTGTTGAGCAAGAAAAGTTTTAGCTTCTTAACAATTAGGCATTAATATTCTAATAAGTAACACCAAAATCAAAGGGTCTTTACTTCTGCAATGGGGAAAGTATATATTTTTTTAAATTAAATGCAAAACTAATTTTTTTAATTTAAATTTTATATATTTTTGTTATTAATTTATTTACTACTC
This sequence comes from Acanthosepion pharaonis, assembly GCA_903632075.3. Classification (NCBI taxonomy): domain Eukaryota; kingdom Metazoa; phylum Mollusca; class Cephalopoda; order Sepiida; family Sepiidae; genus Acanthosepion; species Acanthosepion pharaonis. The sequence goes on along the minus strand of CAHIKZ030004626.1, from coordinate 5,322,458 downwards.
CATCTTATTAATGTTGCTTTTTACATTTTCATTATTGTTTTATGCCACTTTATTATTAAACATTATTGGATTAAACATTTTTTACTATAATTATTTCATCACTAGTTTTACACATTGTGGCTGTTAAGTATTTTATTGCTTTTAGCCAACTTAATATATACAAATTCCCAAAGAAAATTGAAAATTTTGTGGTATATAATACTTATATATAAGTATTATATACTACAAAATTTCCATTTTTCTTTTTGGAAATTCATATATACATTAAGTTAGTTAAAATGTGTGTGCATGAATAAAGACAAAAGGAAAACTTATCTTAGTTGACATGTCTCATCCTCTGATGAACATTATCAAAGCAAATGTCTTTATATATATATATATATTATATATATACACACCCTATTCCTTATGTGGCATTGAGGCTTCATGTAGTCGCCCCCCCCCAATGCTCATTAACATGTATTCTAATTTTTTACCTCACATTGTTACTTTTACTCAGCCAGACTTCATTATCAGTATTGTAAAAGGAATTATAACAAAATACTGGCACCATTCCACCTTATTAATGTAATCACATAGTAGTTTTTTTTACTATTGTAATTTCTTCCTTTTCAGTTTTACTGCTAGCTTGCTTTTTATATACAGTAATGTTTTCTGCTATAGCTAAAGTGTGTTTTTATAATGTATTGCAAGCTTACTTTAAACACTACCTGCTTAAATTAACTAAAGCCCCCCCCCCGAATATGCCTAGAAAGTTGGGTTGGGGGAATGTATCTGTGTGCGTTTTATGCTGTCAAATACTATACTAGTTTATTTTTTTTCATTATTATTGTTACTTTTTAGATGAAGCTTTTTTTCATTCATTTTATTTTTACTCCAGCAATAAACAAGATTAATTCAAATAACAAATCTAAAAACATTTAATTTCCAAATGAGAAGCATTACAATGTCGTTTGCTACTAATATCTTCAAGAATAACGAATTTTTTTTTGTTATCATTTCACCCCAAGCAAGGCAATAAAGCCACTAAGATGCCACAGGGTACCGTGTGTCAAAGACATTAAGAAAGGGAAATACAAGAACGGGCAGACAGAGAATGGCGATAATACGTTGCATTTAGAATTTTGAAGATCATAGTTTACAGTACACTGAAAGCAAGAAGTCGGAAGAGAATTCCACAAATGAAAAGTGTGTGGTTACATCTTTAGCTATTTCAACAGTAAAATGAGATCTTGCTGCCAAAGATTTGTTGAGATTGAATGAAGAAAAAAAAAAAATCAAACATTAGTTCTTCTAAAATATATTTATTTTTAAATACAAAAAGTCAATGTCTTAAAGAACATGCCGTTTGGCCACAGAACAAAAAGGGTTGTGTAAAAAAGTAAAGAAATAAACATTTGAAAAAGAACAAATTCAGAACAATGAACAATTTAGATGAAATAAACGAAAAGCGAAAATATTCATCAAATAGGAAATTATTTCCAACTTGAAATGTCAATGGACACTTTTCATATTTTTATACTCAAGTTTTCTACTTGGCAAGCCCTAAATGCTTCATTAACAAGCAAACGGCATTTGGGTCACATGTTTTGCATAAAAATCACAAGTTCTACTATCATGCCATACCATTCAAATGAAAACAACACAGAGTGAAAATAAAAATAAGAGTGTAACATACTTGATAGAGTAAGAGCTGTGTTTATCAAAGGGGAGGAGGAGACACTTGCCTTTCAGAAATTTCAGTGAGGGAAGCAATTTCAGTTATATTCCTAAGTCATCAATGACAAAAAATTATTAGATGACAATTCAAAATGTCGGGAAGGAATGGAGAAAAAAACTGGATAACAATGCAATTTAGAAAGCCGAGTGTTTTATATTGGTAAAATAATGCACAACAAAAATGATTTTAAAAAAATAACAACAGTCTCGGCCATCCAGACAGTCCTAAGAAATCGAAAGATAATGAGTGAACGTAATATGAAAGAATAAAAAGAAAACGGCATTAAGGAAAGAAATTACGAAAACGGCATTAAGGAAAGAAATTACGAAAACGGCATTAAGGAAAGAAATTACGAAAACGGCATTAAGGAAAGAAATTACGAAAACGGCATTAAGGAAAGGAAAGAAAAAGGGGAGATAATGAAAGATTGACATCGAAGATGCTTCAAATACATTGCAGTTTTATTTTTATCAGTCTTGACTTGGCAATATTATATCAGAAAACGAACTACGTTTTATCGCCTGAATATCTATATTAGGAAAAGCCAAGTTCAAACAAATTTAGCAAACCCTATACAATAATTTAACACACTGCAGAATAAATTAGATTTACAAGTCAACAACATTTTATTAGCCAGTTTGGTAAGGGTGGGTACAAGAAATCTTGTGGCTGAAGTTTCAACAAATTATCACTGAGTGCCCAGGTTAAGTCTGTGTGTTAATCTAGTCACAAACACTTGTCCACATCCTCTCCGGTAGGGGATGGGGTGGATACAACAACAAAAACAAGGACACTTGTCTTGGCCAGCTTCCAAATAATTAGACTCTCACCCTGACATTTGTCTATGGCAACAAGGCTTGAAAATTGACATCAAGTGTTCAAACAAAAACAAACACCGTGCTTCAGTTTTTGCTTCAATTACGTACAAACTCTATAAGACATCTTGTGATTGTTCTTTTTCTTGCTTTTTTGTTTTATTTATTTTTTTCTTCTCTAAATGAAAAATTTCCCCTCAGCCTTTACCAACAATCGAATCAATCAATTTGTAAAATATCGCATCATGATCATATGTAGAAAGAATATTAAAGAACATTTGTTTAAAAGTTTAATTCTGATTCTTAGGATTTTTTTAACACTTGCTGAATAAGAATTATGCCATATATAATTCTGTTTTTGAATTATAATTATTATATTCTTATCAGATAAGACTTAACTTAACACCAATGGTGTTATTATTCATAAAAAAATAATTTGTTATACTTTTATCAGTAATATTATAAAATAATAAAGTCTTTTAGTTTTGTTTTTGTATCTTTAATTTATACGGGGCCGGCACGTACTACCCTCGAACAGGGGAGGGGGAAATTGATTGGGGGTGGACATATCGTGCTATGTGACCCTCACTATCTTATCAGCATTTGCTTTTTCCTACCTGCATTTATATGCGTTACAAATTAAAGCACAACTGACTATATAAAAGGAAAATTTTTCTGAGTAACGTCATTCTGCAGTTTTTTTCCCTTCCCGTCCAAATCCGTGAATTTATAAAATTCACTATTTTTATCCATAATGGTGAACGTGTTAAGATTATTCAACTTTTTAACAAGATAAAATTTCAAGTTGATAAACATTGCCGCAAAACATTGATTTATTTAAGATGGAATGATGACGATCTAATTTTCTCTAGTTGTATTGTTCACCTATATTGCATATGATCCATTCATAATTAGTTTGCAATATAAAATTTGTATTTTATATGAATAATACCTTATGAAATTTGAGAGTAGGGTGCCACGTATCAGAGATTCGGTGGGTAAAAGTGTCACTTTTAGCTGATTTATGTTATACCTTTTAGCATCCCGACCCGTAGTTATTCATCACAGTTTAAGAATGAATTTAACCATAGAAAAATATTTACGAACACAAAGAGGTAAAATTAACTGACATTTATTTTTAGAAATTCATCTCAGATAAAAAGGAGATATTAATTTAAAGAACTGAACAAGTTCAGCACTTAGCACAACATATTTGGGAAGACATTTTCAAAGATGAAGACGGTTTAAAAAAAACTGATCAACATTTGCAGTGAAGTTCTGAACTTCAGTTCCACCTAGAGATTTTTTATCAGAACACAATTCGTATCATTCCTTTTTATTCTTCATCTTCAAGACTACGGTTACGTTAAAAGAATCATTTATTTGAGTTCATATTTAGTTTATTCATAAATGGAAAATATTAAAAATATGTTCTCCACACACACACACACAAAAAACGTTATATTAATTTGTTGTAAGTACATGTTTGAGTAGGCATCCTTGATTTTTAAACAGTCAAATTAAATTGCTCTCTTTCTCGCAAGATATGCGTCTTGTCCTCTAAGCAGTACAAAACATACTGCCAATCTGGTCCATTTTCCAAAAGGGTTTTCTATATTGCAAAATACTGAAACGTTTTCGATAGCGAAATTAAATCAAATTCTGGATGTTTATTATAAGAAAAAGAAAAGCGCGACGAAAAAATATTCGTAATATTCTAAATTTAAAATAAAAAGGAATCCTTATAGAAATTGAAAGATTACTTAATACCTGGCCAACAGAATTTTTAAATGAAATTCAATAATAAAAAAAAATTAAAAAGGAGAAAAGAAAACTAATCAAAAGCGTTCTTTTTAAGCTGGGATGAAATGAAATTTGAAAAGAAAAAATGAAATGATAATGTTTAAAAAATAAAGAACAGTGAAAGAAATGCACTATATACAGGGGATGCTGAAAAGTTCTCGGTTCCTGATTCACTTTCCAAACTGACTAAACATCAGAATTTGGGGCGGCAGAGTGCTTCTTGGTTAGCTAACTTTTCAACACTCCCTCATAGTATGCGCCAACTAACTGAAAACGAACAAATAAATCATGAAATATCAAACCAAGTAGATTTCAATATGGAATTTTTTTTTTTAAATGAAGTGATGCTTAAAAAAAAAAAAAAAAAATTCTACCTAAAAAGTAAAAGACCTTTTCCTACAATTTTTTTTCTTATTTGTTGACCAAGTTCATTTTAACTCCATAATGCTGTTTTAACTTTTCTTGCCCTAACTGAGAGTCATTTACTGACTCTGAAAAGAAAACTGACAATTATAACAACTTTAAAAGATTTATTAGAAAGAACCAATATGGTTGAGATGTCAAAGAAAGATGTTATCAGAATAATAAGAAGAAATAAATGCTAGACCCCAAAGACTAGGTTAAGTCCGCAGTCACAATAGGAAAAACAAACAACAACAACAAAACAAATAAGCAATTATTTACAATAATTATCCTTTTTGGGGTGCTAAAGATAGCATAACAATAACATTTGAACCACCGACAAACCCTTTATAAATTTCATTTCACAATATATAGATTTTTGCCAAAATTTGCTAAAACCAGGTTTATGCAATAAAAATAAAAAATAAATTTCAAAATTCAATATGCTTACACTCTTCTCACCAGTATTAATGGAAATTACACGTGGTCTTAGGAATTGGCTCGTGATTATGATTCCAATGTAATAAATTATAACCATGGAATATTAGTGTTTGCGAGCCTTTTTTTTTTTTCTTTTTTTTAACTCTGTCCTGGACATTGAGTTTTTCCTGGATTCTATCCTCTTGTGAATTTATATAATGACCAAAGCGGACGAGGGGAGGAGCAATATAGTCAGTGGACAGCAATAAAAGTTCAAATGTGGTCGCCATAAAAATACTGATTTTTTTTTTTTTCATTCCACCTTAATGACAGGGCCTATCATTGTGTCATCATTAATCAGTCACTCAATGTTCTAACTAACATATTTAAAAGTAAAACCTACTCGCAAGACAGTATTATTAATTATTACAAGTGTTTATGTATAATAATTATACGTTACAAATTAGTAATAATTTTTTCCGGACCCCACACACTTTAAAAAAATAGGATGAAAAATTTTGCATTTTAAAACTAAAACAAGAACTTCGCCTTCTTATTTCTTAAACAAGTTATATACAGAGTTTAAGTCAAAAATCAACAGCATGACCGGTGCGTACTACGTCCAACCCCCCGACCCCACTGAGGCAGTCTAGTTGGGGACCCCGGGCAGTGCTTTGTGACCCTCGCTAACTTATTTGCTTTTTTTTTTCTACCTACATTTATATATGTTACAAAAAAAAAAAAAAAAAAAAAAAAAAAATTACAGGATGAAACATTTTCGTCGATTTTGACATCCTTATGGGGTCTTCACCCCCCCTTAAAAAAATCCGCGAATTTCTTTTGCTAAAGTCTTGAGAAAAAAGAAAAGAAAAAAAAAAATTATTTATTTATTCATAGTGTTGAGTGTGTTAAAATATTTCAACAAGAAAAAAAATCTCAAGTTGATGTTAAAAATTACCGCAAAACATTGATTTATTTAAGATGGAATGATTTTGTATTTAGAATAGATACATTGTATTTATTTTCTATTTTTCTAGTTGAATTGTTAACCACTATTGCATATGATCCATTATTGTACATAATTAGGTTAGAATAAAATTTGTATTTTATGAATACTAGAGTGGGGAGAGAAGAAGCTTCCACCAGTCCTGATCAACTGCATGTAATTTTTAATTTGACATTCTATCAAAAGTAAATCTCTACCAGATAGGTGATAAGTTCTCAGACCAAGCTACTAACCAGAAATCTGTTTCCATGACCAAGCAATAAGCATCAAACAAAGCAAAGTGCGTTGGCCTAATAATTTTTTTAGCACCCCTCTTTGAAAGCACTTTTAAAGTTATGAATTTTCTTTAAACTTTAAGGAAAATTCATTACTTTAATGCTTAAAATAAAGGTTTTAAAATTGACAAGTTAGTCGTGTATATCCCATTTAGTACTTATGTTAAAAACCCAGGTGGAAAAGAATGATATAGAATGCAGATTTTCAAGGTAGGCATGTTTTATCCAATTGGAAGATTAAAGTAAAAAACACGACCATACGCCAATTTGCCCATAATGGGCATTACTGGACGAAAATAAGCTTAATGAAGTTACAAGTTAAAAACAAATCGATTATTTATAAATTTCATTTAAACAAATTTAAGGGATACGAAGTCAAAAAAAAAGAAAGAAAAAAAAAAAAAAAAAGATTCATAAAATAAAAATGTCTACCTAGCTGACCAAATGATACTGATTTTAGGTATCTACACTAATTTTGAATACCTAAGGTTTACAATTTTAAAAAAATGAAAAAGCATACTTGAAGCTTTCTTTTTAGCTTTAATTGAAAGCTAAATGATTAAATTAAAAAAAAAAAAAAAAACCCTGGTGTATTTCAAATAGAAATTATATTGATTGGAATCTGTTTTTTGGTCGCTTTCAGTAGTCATTACAATCGGCCACTTTTGATACATTTGTAAACAAAAGTTAATTCTCGGTTTTAAAAATCTTCCAAAAAAATATAGTTTTCTGAAACTTTGTTTTTATTAAGTATGGAGCCTTTTTCATCATACTATGCAAGTCTTTCAAAAGTGGACAGGTTATTTTTCACAAGGTAGAGAAAGCAAATAATTATAGCAAAGAAAGATTTAATTTATTCTACTAATAAAATACATTCAGGACCGAAAGAAAAATAATTTTCAAAGAGGAATTATTAAACCTAGATTTTTTTTTTACTGAATAGTGAATAATGAATTTCAGTTTGAGAAAGATTTTGTACAGATCTTACAGAGGATTGATTTAGTAGAGAGACACTAGACAAAATCTGTTAAAGAGGAAATGTAAAAAGATTTCGAGATTAAAAAAGTGAAAAGACAGCTTTGACGTCTAAATCACTTGAATGTTTTTTAAGTCAAGGTCATTTTGATCTTTCAATCTAAGTTTTAAAACATCTTTTTTTAATCCTATTTCAAACGGTAGAAAAATAAAATTAACATTTTCCTCCAGAACCCCCCCCCCAAAAAAAACTGATAGCGACAACTCTAAAAATCAATATTTTGAAAATAAAGGCACAGAAATTCAAAAATAAAAACACTTTCAAATGTTAAATATTCATTTTAAAAGTAAAACTGGAAATCAAAGAAAAAGACACGTTAAACTAGACAGAAATATTTAAAGTATTCCTTTATTTTATTTTGTAATCAGAAAAAAAGCAAAATGAAAACAGATGAGTCAAATCATCTGTTGCTAAAACCAACAATATTCCCTGAAATGTAAACGTCTCTCAACGATTGATAATTAATAATTATTATAGCAAGAATGATAGCGACTGTGTTTTCATTCCACATGTAACAACATTGAAGATATTAATAATTACAGTATCAAATTCATTATCACCAACATTTGTAATACTTAGGAGGAGACTGTTTGCTGAATGGAAAAGAATATCTTGCTAATTATTGTATTAAAATAATTTAAATTCAAACATTTCTATGAAGAAAGGATATTTTAGCCTAACAATAAAAAAATAGAAAAAAATGATGACAGATTTTGAAAAATAAATTCTAATAAGAAATTTAACTTCTTTAATCTTTATTTTCCCAGCTAAGAAAGAATTTGTATAAAAAAAAAGGTGGAAGGAGAACTTAAAATCCTCTTCACTTTCCCTACTAAACATGAGTAAGAAGAGTCATAATCTATAAAATTAAACAATCAAATGTCCAGACTAAATATAATTTACATTTGACGTGGACGACATTTTTTTTTAGGTTTGAGTCACTTGAAATTTTTGGGATCAAAATATGGAAAAGTCTTAAAAAATGTCTTTTTTCAATGAAGCATTTCTTTTTCTTTATTCGGTAAATAATTTCAAACTGGAAATGTTCAAAGAGAAAGATAGGCGCAAAAATGACAAGAAAGAGGAAAATTAGCAGACAATTTGACAGAAATTGGTTTTAAAAATTACAATAAAATCTCAAGTGAAGATCATTTTTCAAAGAGCCAAAATCATGTTTAATATTTTTTTTAATTAACAAAACCTTTAAAGTCAAAGGAAATCTCGATAATCTAAGATTTTAATCTGTTCATCAAAACTGGGTGTTACAAAGAAATTTAATGAAATTAGATTAAAAAAAAAAAAGTTCGGTTTTCGAAAATCTTAAAAAGAAAAGAGTCTTAAAAAAAACTATTTTCATTTTAGTTTTGGAGGAAATTTCCGTCACATTCATGGTCAGTTTTTTAAGAGGCGAAATTTAAAATTTGTATTGGAATAACATCACCTAATTTTTTTTTTAAATTATGCCAATTAATGGTAAAATTTTCTGTTTTAGCGGTTTTCAGTTAAACAATAAAATCCAAAGCAGAAAAAAAAAGAAAAGAAAAAACTAAAGCTATGACATGACAATTCACAAATTCACGTACATCAGATGAGATGATCGACTAATTTACTAACATTTAACAAATGTTCCTCGGTTGACTCGACAAAAGAACGTGACTGATTTGTAAAATAAAATCTCAACGTATCTGGAATATTGTAACGTTTTATTTACTTAAAATGATTGTGTGTGTACCGCCATAAAAGTCCGTAATCACAAAGAAGAGTGGACGTTCTTGGTTTGTTTAAAGTTTTATTCAAAGGTTTACTTTAGCCTTCGATTTTTGAGATTTAAAAACCACTTCTTTTTTTTTTCTCTAAATAAAAACAAAACAAAATTATTATTAGTCAATCATTCAAATTGACATAGAATAAAAAATCGTTTCAATTTATTCTTTACCAGCTACAAATGTGAAAAGATTCATTATTCAATTTTCACAATTTGAAACTCATTCTTTTCACTGTTAGTGTTACTGTTATGACTTGTTGTTCCGACAACATTTCAGCCGATCCAGTCCGCGGCCTTCTTTAGTGGGTCATCATATCCGATCCGTATGAAGAATTTAGTTTTTGTTTAGGAACAAAACTCTCAAAGCTTGGAGGGGGGGGCACGAAACTACCAAGGTATCTCTAAGAAAGGTGATTAAAAATATCTCTGATATTATAATTACTACTACTACTTACATTTATTCGAACTTGTCCTCATCTTCATTACCGTATTCACAACGTTTAGGCCGTTGCACGCTCCGGCCTTCTTCAAGTGATTAGAATTTCGAACCGAACCCATTTATTTATTTTGTCCAACGGTGTAGATTTTTTTTTTAGTTCCACGTGCCAATCTACCCAGATGAACGAAATAAAGGGTTCGACTCGAAACGTCGTGAATATGACAATGAAGATGAGGATAACAATCCGAAATGTAAATGATTAAAACAATTTAATTGCCTTGCGTACCATTTTCTTTCTTTTTTTTCCAGTTATATCATTTATTTTAAACATTCTCAACTGATTTAATTTGTGAAACTAGAGAATAAGAAAAGTAGAAGTTTTATCCAAAAGTTGTTCCAATCCTCCATTAAGTTTTTTGGCTCTTATTAGTAATAATAACCAACTAAGTTATTCGGTAAAAAGCATAAAAATCAACGCAAAAGTGCATGTGGAGTAAAAAACAAAAATGAAACAGAAAGCCACACTTTTCACACTTTAACTGTCTTTGGGGAAATCAAAACAATAATTTTTAGTCATAATCAGTACTATAATTTTTTAATTAACATTTTTTTTTTATTTAAAAAAAATCTACCTAGTGAATATTTTTCAAGTTTTGTGAATGATTCATTACTCGCACTTATCGTTTACAAAATTGGAACTATAGAGTTTTTAAAAGTTTATATTGCAATTATCAATTCGAGCTCCGAAAGGAAGACTAACAGGTCGGACGAAGCGAATTATACTATTGAAGTCTTTTACAAGCATGGAATCGGTAAAAAATTACAGGAAGGTTTACCTATTAATCGGCACTTTTGCCTCGGATTAGTAGAGTATATGTGCGCTTCGTGAAAACTAATACACACACACACACAGCATTTGATATGTGGATTTTTATTGGTTTTATTTCCGGGTTTAATTAAATTGAACCTACTGTTTTAATTTCCCGGTTTTTTGGTGTGTCTTCGTTCTTGACCCGGTGCCACTTGTAAGGAGAGTAATTAAATGCAAACGGAACGTTATTAACTCGAGTTCCAATTCTCCAAAATTCCATTTATCATTTGTCGCAGAGGGAAACTTTTTTTTTTTTTAAGTAAATAAATAAAAATAATTTGAGTTCATTTTGACCAGTTCATATATTTTAAAAGGGAAAATCAGAAAAAAAAAACCCAAAGAAAAAACCTTTTTAAATAAGGGATGGGTAAAAACAAAACGAAAAACAATGTTATTTTTTTCTCTCAAAATTAGACACACACAAAACTGAGGCAAAAATTTATATTTTAAATAATTTATTTTAAATTAAATTAGAACATTAAGTATCCGAAGCCAATTTTGGAACACTTCTACAATGAAAAGTAAAAGAAAAATTATAAAAGAAAAAAGTTATAAAATTATCATTCTTTAAAAACTATACTATTTAACTCAAATTTAGCAGATCAAATTTAAAGCTTAATTTTTTCACTTAAGTCAAATTAAATTTTATAAGCAATGTCATATAATTGAATTCCAAGTGTTAAAAATTGAAAAGAAAATCAATTTGTCATTCATTTAAAATTATTATATATAAAAAAAAAAGGAATAAAACGCGTTATTTCCTTTCTATTTTCCTTTTTATTCAACTATTTCCACGAACAAAAACAGAGACAGTAAAAAGTGCGTGTCTAATCTACCCATCCATCCATCAGGAATCTTCTTTTTTTTTGTCTTTACTACTTATCTGGGAATGGTTAATTAACAATAATTGCAAATGAGTCGAGTTTTATTGGAGTCAGCAGTATGTAAAAATTGTCGGAAAAAAAAAAGGAATAAAAACAAAAATATTTTATGACCTTTTCACGAAGGCCCTTTTTCTTGTGTCGTAACCCAATTCATAAAAAAAGGCTTTTCGCTTTACTACCCTACATTAATCATTAAATAGTTTCTTTTTTTTATGACAATTTATTGTTGATCAAAGAATATTTTCCACTTTTCTTGCCACATTATCAAAAGTTCGAATGGGTAGCTCTTCTCAAGTTATTATACTACCCACAAAAATACACAATAATATTTTTGTAATCATCAATAAAAGCATCACAACTGGTGAAACCAGACCAAGCGTGCAGAAGGAGGTTGTCCTGTTCAATGTTATTTTAAAATATTTTATGATTTCCTAATTAAGTGTTCCAAAAGTAAACCTTTTAAATCTGGGTCGAATCAAATGTGAATCGAATAAGTGAAATAAAACGACTAGTTTTGATTATTCAGCGAGTACATATTTAAAAAAACAAAAAAAAACTTAAGTTTAAGTTTTAGTTTTATATTCAAGTGTAAAAGTGCTCAATGTCAGGGAGAGAGCGTGTATAAATATAAAATATATAATTAAAAATACACACCAAGGTTAATCGTTCCGTTAACTAACACCAAGTGGCGACAGTCTGTTTCATGCTTGAACGCAATAATGAAAGCATTTTTAAAACAAGTACATTTAAAAACGTGTCTAAGTTGTTCATTTTACAGTCAAACTTTATTTTTTTAATTAATATTTGAGTGTCTGGCACAGGGCCACAATGAAGCAATTTGCACACTGCAAAACAAAATATTTAAACATTTTTGTTTTACATCTTTTACGGTTTTACCCTATAAAAAAATGTTAAAGTTCATTCTATCGTGACAATAATTGAAAATACCTGAGATTAACAATTAAAAAAAAGAGGAAACATAGCCTTTTTTTAGTTCTTTAAACCTTTTATTTCAATTAGTCAATTAAATTTTCAAAGCAATGTAAAAAATCATGTAATAAATTGTTAAATTAACATTTTCAAGTGCGTGCTTATCTTTTTGAAAGCGATATTTACTTCCACTTTTACAGGTGATTTTTTTTAAAGTATTTTTCCTCATAAACAAAGGAAAAAAAAGATATTTTTTCTCTTATGAATGCCGTCTTTTGTATCATTTCACAGTATAAAAAGCAAAAGTAAAACTTACATTGAACCCGTTAAATACAAAAAAAAAAAAACGCTCAAAAAGAAAATAATTCACTACTCAGTCTCTTATTAAAGATTTATTTATTTTATTTCTTAATTTTACAAACACACTAGTAGTCACTTTAACTACTCTGTCATTAAAAACGACCACGTTGAATTTTCAATTTAAAAGATAAGCGACATGACACTTTCAACAACTTTTGTATCATTATTTAAGTTGCATGTTTTTTAACTTTTCAAATGTTTATTTTATCTTTCAAGAGAAATTACCTCCCACCAACGTGTTTTCACATTTCGGTAAAGCATAACTTGGCAGGAAAGCATTCAAAAACATTTAAAAATTAAAAACAATATGTTTTATTAAATTTCCCAAAAGTAAATGTCTTGGTTGGTAATTTTACCTTAAGTTAGGGGGCGACTTTATTTTACATCACGTGCCGTGTTTTTAAAATGTTACAAATTTGGTAGCCTTCCCTCTTATTTATTTACTTTTATTTAAAAAAAAAAAAAAAAAAAAAAAAAAATTCTCGTGTGTTCAGAATCTTTCATTATATTCAATTCAAACTCATGCAGCATAAAAACAACAAAATAAAATACTGACGCACAAATTGCTCCAGGATGCATTTCCTAAACAAACATTATTAAACAACAAAAGTTCCAACTTTACTTTTTCAACAACTCAAAGACCCGGGTTTTGAAAACAGAGTCATGTGATCACTTCCAAACCAAATATGAAATTCAACAATTTAAAGACCGAATGAGACGAAAATTAAAAATCTAACTTTTAAAATTAAATTCCTTGTTTTGTTTTTTCTTTCTCTCTCTCGCTTCCCGTGTGTGTGTGTGTGTGTGTGTGTACACTGTACACACACATTGCAGTGTGCGTGTGTGTGTATAAATTAAAAAAATCCATCAATCTTAAATAAAAAATATAGAAATTATATTTGCATCTTCCGAGCCGTATAAAAATACCTTAGTTTTTAACATTTAAAACAATCATTTCTCTCTCTTTTTTCGAGACCATTTTCACTGAAACAAGAAAAGAGAAAGGAAAATCCTGTTTTCTTAAAAGGCTTCAAACAGTGTAAAAAAAAAATGAGCCCCCCCAGAAAAAAAAAAAAAAAAAAAAAAAAAGGCATTTCTTACGGTTGAACTTCAATTGCTTCACATCATTTCCTCACAAATGATTAATGCTTTTACGTTTTCACTTTGACTTAAAAATTATTATTAAAATAATATTTTTACTACACATCAAAAAGCTGTAGTCGCTTAGTATTGTATTATTCTCTAATTTACTCAACTTCAATCTTCATGATTCGACCCAAGAACTGCGTCGTCATTGTTATTTTTTAAAAATTAAAAAAATCTGTTGATTATGTTCATAATTAGAACTTCAGATTTAATTAAGAAGACACTTTTTTTCACTTACGTATTTCTGATTGGGAGAAAAGAAAGAAAAAAGAAAAAAAGGAAAACATCAACTTTTCTAATTCTTTGCATCAATTTAGTATTTTATTTTTCAATGAAAGGTTTATTTATGACTTCAACTTCGTAGTTTGGGGATTGATCGGAAGAAAGTGCATGACGTAATTCATCAATTAAAAAATGCCAGGTTCTCTTCAAAACAGTACTGATCATGGCTCTTCACACTTTCTTTAATATCCGTGAATTGTCATGACTTCCTGCGAAAAATAGCGGTGTGGTATCCCGTTGTCTTCACCACACTTTTGAATTCAGAGTTATCTTTTTCCTAGACTGGCTACCACTCAAGGCTAGAAAGGCCAATCAATCGTGCGAGTTAGCTAACATAGAATTGGTGGGGGGGGGAGAAAACATGGATTCTTGCCTTTCCCAAGAAGGGGTATCCAGTGCGAAAGTGGATGCAACAGCCTAAGTCTGGAATTGGTACATTGATTTCATTTGCCGATTCATACGGACATCCTATTCAAGTTCAAAATACCATTAAAAAAATTACGGTGACAATAAATTCAGGATTAATTTGTATTTTATTCTCTCTGTTGACTAATTTCTTTTTGCGAGTTTTACATTAATCTCTCAAAAATGTGGTCCTTCTTGAATAGCGTAAAGGGGGGCATTGCAAAGATAATCCACGTGGTCATTGAAGGTTTTTATTTCATTTACGATGTAAAAATAAAAAAAATTATTTCAGTTTTCTGCTTAAATAAGGACATTTACTTTTCAGTTACAAAATCTGAACATGAATCGTGTTGTTATCCATCTCATAATAATTTTAAAAAAACAAACAAAAAACCTTTTTTTACGTGTCCTTATTGTAAACAAAGTATTTTCAACTGAAAATTGATTTACGACAAAAGAATATTGCGGTTTTCTTAAACACGACAATATCCGAAATATATTTATTTTAAAATTTTTAATTAAATTTAGATTTTTAAAATGAAAATTAAAAATCGATCACTGACAGCCACTTTTTGTCTTCAACAGAAAAACTGAAGACCACGTGGCTGAAAATCTAACGATCGATCAAAAAAAAAAAAATAAAAAATAAATAAAAAATAATTAAAATAAGCTTTAATAACTGGGTTACTTTTTATTATCAAAGCAAAGATAAAGAAAAAGATTTCTCATCTTCTTTAATATATTACTTTCAAAAGTTATAATTAATAAAAGAAAAAGAAGACAAAAATGGCAATTAATGCGATAAAATAACTTTTTAAAAATAGCGAGGATGAATTAGCATTTCACAATTAAAAAACTATCGAGACAAGCAAAATTAAAAAAACAAATTTAATAACATTAAAAAAAGATGTAGTAAATGTAAGCAAGTGTAATATTTGAAAACGATTGAATAAAATGGCGATTTAAGCCTGGTAGTTTTATAATCTGGATTGATCACACCCTCACGGCTTATTTACAAAAACATGCCATTTTCATGTCATAAATTAAAACCTAATTTTTCCGGGAAAATACACTCATATGATAATACAAAAATTTGCTTAGCTTATGTATGTATAAATATATAACTTAAAGCAATAATCTGACATGGAAAAAAGGAAGGAAGAGAAAAACCATAGAAAGACGAAAAAGTCCAACACAAATCAAGTAAGGAACGAGTAAATAAATACAACCCCTAGATTTAAAAGTTTATTCGGGATTTAACCGATCAAATATGTGTAATTTAAGATTAAGAAATACTGTATCTGATAAAAATATAGTAAAAGGAGAAGGTAAAGTAGAACAACGGAAACAGTGAATACCCTTCTTTACTTTATCAAACACATACTTTATTCAATTGTAAATAAAACAGAGGTGCATAATTTGACATATGCCGATTCATAAAATTTCGATTGTGTCAAAAAGTGAAAAATAGAGGACCCTTTAAGATAGTTCTTTTAATCTGTAGCTACAAAATAAAAATATAGATAATCGTAAAAATGTCTATATATACCAGTCACATTAAGTAACTATACACACACATGCAGGTGCTCCTTTAATGAGAAGAAGAATAGCAACAAATACAAGAATACTGAAGATCTACAATCGAAGCAGCAATTTTCATCTTAAAAAGAAGAAAAAGATGCCAATTATTTGAACGAAATGGATCTCCATGATAAAACAGGAGCGATGAATTTTAATTTAAATAAATAAAAAAAAAGGTGGACTGCTAAAAATGAAAGAAATATACAGTGAGATATTTTTTGCAAACAAACAAACAAAAACTAGAACTTACCTCCGAATCATTATAAGAGAATCAGAATTTTTAGTTAGGCTCCACTCAGACATGTTCAAATCAGAAAGAGAGGTAACGGTTATAGATCCATAAAAAATATCCCTGAGGAAGTTGTGTTTGTTGTGATTATTTCTTTCTATTTAGAGAGTCGAATCCTGGACGTAAAAAAATCCAATACACCAACATGCAGGCCTTCTGACTAAACCATGGCGATCTCTCCGCATAATAATTAGAAATAATAATAGTAGTAGTTATAGTAAACAGATCGGTAATGGTAGTGGTGACTAAGATAAAGATAGTAATAATAGTTGCTGAAGTGGTAGAGTGGTCACTTGGTTGAACCTCTTGTTTGATTGACCTCCTGAGGTGATTGGAGCAGCTAAAGTTTTAACAATCAGCAAGTTCACCTCATCTTGTTGCTAGTGGCGCCAGCGTTGATTGGCTAGTGAAGATGTCAGTCAAGTTTATGGGTGGAGTCAAGAAAAAAAAAAGGGGGCATGGAAGGAGGAGGACATAAGAAGAAGAGGGAGGAATGAAGAGAGTGACAGAGGAGAGAGTAAAAAAGGGGAAGGATTTGGGCGTAGAGAGAAGAAAGAAAAAAGAGAGAGAGGAAAGAAAGGGTATATTTCGCGGGAAAAGAGAAAACGTGTTTGAGAGAAAAGAAAAGGAAATGATAAATAAAGAAAAAAAGACGAAAAGATAGAACCAAACAGAGAAAAAAAAATGAAATCAAGAAAAAAAGAAAGAAAGAAACTAGGTAAAAAATAGATTAAAAAAGTAGGCGGAGAAAGAGTAAGACAGAAAAAAAAGAAACAAAGAAAACGGAAGAATAATTAGAGAGAAAGAGAAAGAACAGAGCAAAGAAAGAAAAGTAATGGGGAAATGGTTAAAAAAGAAAGAGAGATAGAAAAGAAACAAGGTGGTGGGGAAATGAAGAAGAGGAAAAAACAAAACAAAAGGGATAAAGACAAAGAAGGGAGGTGGAGGAAGGTGGCGGTGTGTATGTTTAGTGAGGGGGAGAAACGAACGAAAGAATTAATGAGAGAGGTAGGAGAAGAGAGAGAGAACCTGGCAGCTTCAGTTCTTGACATCTCTCTTTTAACGCAGATGCGCCTACAAGAGGCAGGGATCAGAACAATCATCATTATCATCATTTAGAAGAAACAGAAACAATACATTTCATTTGAAATGCTTTGTTTTATAGAATCGGAGGGTAGGAAAGGGGTGGCGAAAAACACAATGCTTTTAATTTGGGATTCAGACAGTCTCTTCCTTTTTATTTAAATGAATAGTATTTATTTCGTCCCAGTATCTATCATCTCGCTTATCCGTCTTCCCCCCCCTACACACACACAAGAAGCTCCATCATCTTTTTCCTTCACCCCCACCAGAAACAACCACTTCATTTCATACCTATCAGCAGCAGGTTGTTTAAATAATAAAGTAGTAGTCAGCATTTGCGGCTACACACACACACAATAATTGTTATTTACAAAGCTTAACTTAGTTTGGCATAAGGCCACAAATATGGGGGCGCCAGTGAGGTTCGAACTCCCTATACTAAGTAGTCAACCAGATGAGCTTGCTAAATAGGCATTTTAAACCCAACCCCAAGGCGCCCACTCATTGAATATTGTTGCCTCTGTGTGTGTTTTAGTTTTACCAAGGATGTTTTACTATTCAATGCTACTATAAAAAGCAAGTACCGACCGGTCGACCAAAAAGAAAAAAAAAAAAAAAGATTGTTGTTGCTTTGTGACATTTATTATTTTTTTTTTTTTTTTACAGTAGTTAAAGGAAATATGCCCGCCATTCATTCTCTTGTAGAAGTCATCATATCGCCCATCTCTGCAGAAGACAGTTTTTGAGTTTAATTATGGTGAATTTATTTAATCATATTCTTGGGGTTTTTTGCACGATCGAGTCGTACCAGAACAATCGCTGAATGTTTTTTTTCCGACGAATAAGGATTCAAAGAATTTCCAGACACGAAAAAGTGGGAATATATATATTTTTTTGTTTTCTTCAAGTCCGTTCTCATTTTTATTCAGAATCGACAACATAAAATGCCGCTTACATTTCTGCTGAAAAATCTGCGATCTACGTCAAATTGATCACAAATAGTCCATGGCTTTGTTTTGTTTGTAATAATTTGTTATCCAATCTTTCAATAATTTCTTTTTATTTTTTAGTTACTGAGATTAAAAAAAAAAAAAAAAAAAAAAACGAAGAATTAACATTAACTACACTGTTTTTTTAAGACTAAAAGAGTTTAAAAAACCCAAACTGACCGTTCAAGGATTAATGTCCCAAGAGTGTATTTTTGTTCTAATTTTAAAAAATCATTTTATTTATTTTCGACTCTCTCCAGCTGAATGTGCAATTATAGACATCGTCCGCCTAAATAACACAGGGCTTAGCCTAAAAGTAGTCTTATGCCGGTATAAATAAAGTTACAAGACCCGCTCGAGATGTCAGGGCAAAGTTTATGTATGTATTTATTTCCTAAGCGTGTAATTATTTTTTTCTTCATTTTCTCGAATTTGTTGAAGCCAATTTTAAGAGGAAGGCGTTAATAAAAAGTTAAAGAGAGAGAAAAAAAAAGGATGCCTTGCGACTTTCAGTTTCTGCAACACTTGAGTCGTACGTGCAAGTGTTTTTCTTTATTTTTCAATTTCATTATTATTCTTAATTTTTTTTTCGATCGAAATACTCCGACAGACAATACTTATTTTTCTATGTGTAAAATTTAAAAAAAAAAAAAAACTTATTTTTCAGTAAAGTTTCTTAGACATTTTCTTAACATGGAAAGATAGAACCGTGATCAAGTAAAAAATAAAATAAAAATATTATTCGTATTTCACGTAGTTTTACTTTTAAACTTAATGGACAAGTGATTTTTTTTTATTAAGAGTTATATGACAAGTTTTTATTCTTCATGAAACTTAGACAAGTAAATTTCAAAGTTATTTTTAAAAATTAAATATGAGGATTTTTGCAACATTGACATATAGAATGAATATTCTCTATTCCCCAGTAAACAGCTTTCAGATTTTCTTTAAAATGGATTTAATACTCTAAAATTGCACTCAGTTAAAAAAGCTTAACATTCCAGATCTAGAAATGCCAACTTGATAATTATAAAAATATTAAAAAAATAATGGTTTCAATGTGGTGAATTGAATGAAAGTATAGTTTATCAAAAAAAGTGAAGGAATTATTTAAACACATTAATTAAAATGTTTCTAATTGTCACCACGTCATAACTGAAGTTTTTTTCTTATCTTGACAATCAATAGGATATGTGATTTTTTTTTTTGCAAAAGCTGAGAGAAAAGAAAACATATATATGCTATTTATTTCATGGATTAATTATTTTTTGCGCAGTGAAAGAGTTCAATTACGACATTGGTGTGATTTTATTTATTTATTTATTTTTGATTTTTAAATCTCACGTAATGACCTCCAGAAATATTGGACATAATTTCACGAAGTGTAAAAAATGGTTATCATTTTTTCCTTTCTAATTTGATTTCTAATCACCAAATATTTACAAGCCATTGATTTACTTGTAAACAAATGGAAACTTTCCTGTCAAATTTGAATCTACTCGTACGGTATTTATTTTAACAAAACCTTATTTCCATCTATTATGAAACGTTTTAAAAATTAAAAAAATGAAAAAAAAAAAAAACAAAAACAAACCCAGATTACTCTTGAATTTGACGCAAAATTACTGAGAAAGTTACATAGTGAGTTGAAACAATTTTTTAGACCTTTTATTTTCATTATTCAACTAAAAATGACCAGATAAACAAAAAATAAACCTGAAGTAAAAGTTTAATTGTTTTCGTCCTATTGACAACTACAAACAAATAGGTAATAAAACTGTTTTTTATAGTTCGTTTGTGCTATATTCCATGTGAATTGGACAAGAATCAACATTTTTTTTTAAACTGTGATCCCAATGACAAAGGCCATTTTTCATTGCGGTATTGACAGGTATGCAAATAAATTAAATAAACAAAATAAAAATAACTTTGGCGCTAAAGTTGCTGAGAAATGACATTTAGGAAGAATTCCATATAACACACACACACAAACTAACTTTCTAATTGCATTGTTAAATAAATGTTTGTATTTCTGAAATTATTTTACTTTCAATGTTTTTTATTGGAAGTCCTTAGCTTTAGATTTAAAATTTGCCACTGGAATTCAAAAAGGAGACCTTGTCGACACCATAGTTAAATATATATATATATATATATATATATATATATATATATATATATATAAAATTTTATTCCAACATTTTTATTACTTCAATTCAAACGTTATTATAGGGGACACTTTAAGGGCGACGCAAGTTCGATCCTTGTGAGAAGATGTATTTTCTTTCTCGGATGTGCAAGCCCATTAAAACAGTGTGTATTATTACATACACACTGTTTAATAAATAAAAATGAAGTGTCTATTTCGTTTGAAGTAATAAAAATGTCAGAATAAAAATAAATCTATTATGTGTGTTTGTGAACATTTTTACTTCTTTTTTTTAAGCAGGTTGTTTTTTTTTTTAACCTTATTAATAGTTAGTACTATGAAAAATATGGTTTTTCGATAAAGTAAATGTTTTCTGGGAATAGAAACGATTTGCAAATAGTTTCAGTCCTTCATTTAAAAAAAAAACAATGTGAATTTTGTGTACTTCCACAGTACTTGGAGAACATCATTTAAAAAAACCTGTAGTGTCAATTCTCATTCAACAAAAAGGGCACAAGTAACCACATAATGACATAAAACGAGGAATTTATAATTCTCTAGGCTTTGAATGTAAAAAAAAGGTTGATCGGTACATTTATGTGAGATACCCACCTGATAAAGGTTCAATTTTGAAGAGCTTGCAATTTGGGGGTCAGGGATTGTTCTCTAAAAAGCCAAACATCGGTCGGAAAGTGCACTCACAAAAAAAAAAAAAAAAACAAAAACTGTCGTTATCAGCAAAAATATCTCGCTAAAAAGGTTATGTAAATAAATATTTACATATTTATTTACTGTCTGTGGATATGGAGATTTTATATGTACGATTCGACTGACCACTACAGGAAAGGACAGCCGCTTTGTCCTGCTTGGAAATCAGACCGTTCTTATGTTGTAAGAGTAAAGCTTTTTACAATAAGATCTGAGACTGAGATAAGGAAACATAACAAAAGTAATGCAATACATCGATAGACACAGAGACAAAAAAAGTATCAGGATACGAATAAAGACAGATAGAGGCAGAGAGAAGTAATTATTATAGATAGATAGAGAGAGAGTCATAGATAGATAGAGAGAGAGAGTCATAGATAGAGATAGATAGAGAGAGAGAGTCATAGATAGAGATAGATAGAGAGAGAGAGAGTCATAGATAGAGATAGATACAGAGAGAGAGTCATAGATAGAGATAGATACAGAGAGAGAGTCATAGATAGATAGATAGATGAAGAGGCATATGTAGGCAGACAGAAATGCAAATAGATCTAGAGAGGCAGACAGATAGACAGATGCAGATAGAGACAGATGCATAGATAGATGTAGATAGATAGAGGTACAAACTGAAATCAATAGATAGATATATAGATGCAGACTGAGATAGACACAGAAAATATGGAGACTGACAGATCTCTGTATTAATATGGCGAGACAGAGAGGCAAATATGGGAATGTTGCGATGGCGAAATATCGAAAGAGAGAGGAGTATAATGCAGGATATACTATATTTTCTTTTTTCAATTTTTATACTTTTTAACGGTAATGTTTTATGGGGAAAATACAATTATAAAATAGAATTTTTCTTTTTGTTTTTTCCTCTTTTACTTATTTTCCTGGACATTTTTTTTTTTTAATTATTTTCTAGAGTTTTGGAAATTTTTATCAGTTGTTAGTTTTTAATTCCTTATCTTCTTTTAATGGATGTTTTAAAACTAAAGACATCTGAAGACGACCAATCAGTCCATGTAAAAAAAAGAAGAGATATTAAATTATCGATCGCAACTTGATTCACAAACAAGAAACAATCAAATCAACAAAAACTTCTGGGCATTAATTATTCTTCTTCAACGAAAAAAAAACAAAAAAAACATCCATACACATTTTATTTTTTTTAGGCTATAGAAAAATCAATTTGAAACACAGACGAAAATTTAGAATAGAAGAAAAAATAAAAAATAAAATAACGAATTTGAAATGTGCTTGGAAAGAGGTTTCTGTTGTTGCCATTTTCTCAACAGAACGACTTTCGGAAAGAAAGTGGACGGAAGAAGTAACACGCTTCTTTTCTTCGTGTTTTGAGATCTCAATGGGATTTTTGTTGATTGATTTTCCTTATCTTATAAACACTGCTATTGGAAGTTAATTCTAAATAAAATTACCGCGTTGTCAAAAATCCGAACAGTTAATTTTTTTTTTTTTTTTTTTAACCAATTTTATCATTAATTTTCATACATCTTTTTCATCTTATCAAATATCTTTCTTTTTTTCGCTATAATTTGAAATTTAGATCCAAATCAAAAACCAAACACTTTTTTTGGTTAGTTATTTCGCTGAGAGTGAGTAAGTAAAAATTTCATCATGCCATCAGTCGATTGTCAATCTTTTAGTTTTTTCCTTTTACAAAAACATATTTTTAATCAAAGAACCTGCGAACTGATTTTATATCTGCGGATAAGACAGTCACGGAAAATATACGCTCTTTTTGAAAATGCGCTATCCGTGTAAATGTCGCAATAAGGTCTCCCGTTTTATACACTTGGGAAAGACAGGTCCTTGGATGAAAAACAAGCAACATTTTTGTGTTTTGAAGTGAGGAGGATTACTTGACAGTCTCAGGTGTGGGAATTTAAAAGGTAGTCATTTTAGAATTAGAAAAGGTTGTACAAATATCATCTGTTCCCTTATTTTTTTAAACAATTTTATTGCCGTGTTTTTCCTCTCATAGCCTGTCTGTCTATTTAAAATTAAAAGAAAGGTATTTTTGTCGCACAAATATTTTGTCAAATAACTATTTAACGAATACTGGAATATTGTAGCGTCAGATAAAATATTTTATTATTTTAGTACAATAAATAAAGTACTTTATATTGCAGAGAAAAATACTTTTTTCTATGTGAAAAACCTAATATTTAATTGAAAAATAAATA
The DNA here is from genome assembly GCA_903632075.3 of Acanthosepion pharaonis. NCBI lineage: Eukaryota > Metazoa > Mollusca > Cephalopoda > Sepiida > Sepiidae > Acanthosepion > Acanthosepion pharaonis. The sequence goes on along the minus strand of CAHIKZ030004626.1, from coordinate 5,298,890 downwards.
AATAAAAAAGTCTAAAATATCTTTCATATTTCATGTAAAAAAAACAAAAAAAAAAAAAACAAAAAAAAAAACACGTCATTTCTTCTTTTCTTTCTCGTTTTAAAAGTATCTTAAAGTGTCAAACAAAAATATCCGAATTTCTGGGATGACCATTATTTACATTATATTCAGACTATTGACTTCATCTTTGTTGTTGTCTACAAAAATTAAAAGATGAAGACAATAGTCCGAATATAAATCATGTGAAAAATGTCTTTAAATTTTATTGCTTTCAATTTTTCTTAAAAATCCAAATAGCTTTAAAATATCTTTATTTAAACTTTAAATTTTAAAGTAATGAGATATTGAAAAATTATGGAACAAATTATGTCATGGAAAAAACCTCAGAAGTAGAAAATTATTTTCTAAGGTTTTACAGTACTTTTAAGGATTTCTTTCTAATTTGAAATTACAATATAAATAATATATTTTGCAAATTATATTCTATCTTGACAAAGGTTTTATAATTATTTCATCTTATGCCAGGGAGAAAATATTTTTTCCAATAAATTTTTGCAAACAAAAGATTAATTTTCATAATAATTTTTTTTTAACTGTCTTGAATGTTTCCCTGTTTTTTTTGTTTTTGTTTTTCTTTCTCTTTTTAATTTAAATATTTTCAGTATGACATATAGAAAAGCTTTTCCTACCTCTCAAGTAATTTGCTTAAAAGAGAATTAGGGTTTTTATTTGACTGGGTTAGTTCCTTGTAATAAGACATTTTAAGCATAAAAAATGCTTTTCAGCCAAACCTCTTCATGTTTAATTCATTTTAGTCTTTACAAATGATGAAATTTAAATATATTAAAATAATAAAAAAAAAGCAGGCCTTGAACTAGATTTTAAAAAAAAATGTCCACTGATTTTTTGTTATTTTTTTTATTTTTCTGAAGAAACAAAACTTGATAGCTTTAGGATTAATACATTGAATATTTGACAAGCTGTTTTTTGTTAATGGTTTAGGAAAATCATGAGGGGAGTTGCCATTATTCAAATAATCCATTTTTTTTTATGAATAATTCATTATTTAAATTACCTTTAATTAAAATTTTTTTTAATAAAAAGAAAATTAAAAATCTTGATACACAAATAGTTAATCATATGGTCTTGATTATTAGGAATTATTTAGTTAGAGTTATTTATGCTGAACTATGAAGTGTTTGAAAAACATTTGACTTATGATTTATTATATATTGTGGAGTAAAACCGGAAAAAAAATCAACTTACACTATACTATGGAATACAAGTAACTTATCATATAGGCTACCAATAGTAACATCATGGTGAAATCATTTTAACTTGATATCCTGAATAAATGCATATTTTTATGGAAAATTATTGTCAGTGATTGCATGTCTATGATTTGGTGATGAATATCAACAGGATTAAAAAGAATTTTGTTTTACCCAATTTAGGACTCATTTCTGTAAGAAATAGCAGCAAAAGTACATTAGGTTCAGTTTTAATGGCCAGTACATCTCACTACAATTAAAAGGATTATTATAGTCTATATTTAAATATTTATATCTTTATTATTATAATAAAACGTTTAAAATTTTTGAAGAACCCAGTCATAACTGAAAACCAAAATCAATAGTTCAATAGTTTAAAAGCAAATATATTAACTCTTGTACAACTATGTGAGGTTTTGGCATGATTTGCATCAAAAAAATAAATATGGTATAAGACATGAATTTGGTAAAGATGTTTGATTTACATAATTTGAAAGACTAGAATGTTAATGAAGTGTACACAGTACAAAACAAGAAAATATACTAAATAGTCATATAACAGATATTATAATGTGAAGAAACGAATACTTTTATTTAATATGCAACAATTTGTGTAAATTTAGTCTAAAGAGTGGCATGTGTGTTTTGTCCAAAAGTTAAAATAAAATTTAAAAAAGAAAAAAATTTTCAATGACCAACTAGAAAAAAAAAACATTTTGCATTACAAACAAGAAAAATAAAAATCAAAAGTCCCGAACAACTCTTGGAAGGATAATAACTTTTCTGTTCAGAATTACAGAGGTTCTAAAAACTACATCATTTCAAGAATCTAAGAGAAAAATTGTGATGCTAACTGGAATTTTTGGATGAATATTTTAAAAAAATGATCTTGCATTCAAAAGAGTAGAAGAGGATTTTGTAGAGAAAATCAAAAATTTAAAAATAAAATGAAAAAAGGTCTATTTAATTTCATCATACAAAATGAAAATGCTTTGTAAATGCAGTCAATGTTAGCACATTACTTTTGTGTGATACATATCAAAATTCTGAATAAAAGTTATATTAAAACAAATATTAAAATATAATTTGTATCAAAATTATTAAATATCATTATGACAGGAAAATTATATTAGACAAAAAAAGAAAATTGTTTTTCACTTTAGTCTTTTTAAATGTTAAATATTTATGAAACAGCTTTTCTAAAATTGACAAACACACACACATATATATATATATATATATATATATATATATACACACACACGTATATATTATATATATATATATATATATATATATATATATACAAACACACACTTTATTATAGGATATTTCATTCAGACATGTATAAAACTGCTATATAAATGCACTCATATTTCAATGTGTATCATCACATCTCATCAGGTGTTAAATGTAATTTCCTATAAGAAAGAACATTCCTCTACTATTGTATTCTATTGATCCCTATTTTAAATTAATGTTATCAATGTTTGAATTTATATTTGAGTCATTTTCATTTCACACACACACACACATGCATATATCTCCAAATAAGAGAAAGAACAGATAGATTATATTACACTGTTCATAGCATTTAATTTTAATAAAGTACTCAATACAAAGTAGAGCAATATATTATTATTTTTATTATAAGAAATTATAATAAAAACATTTTGAAATCACTACACAAAAGCTCTCAGGTTACAATACTTTGATTGTACTTCTTCAGGTGATAGTAAGTAACTGGTGAGTAAATGGTTTTAAGGAAATTTAAAAACAGTGTTACCTTTTTTTCCAAATTTTAAAGGTGGGTGGCATAAGGTCAAAATTAAAAATAGACTTGTGGGTATGTCTTGATTAACCAATTAAATGTCAGAACTATGCTAAATAGAAAAGTAAGCTTAGAAGGTGAATGTGGGAGGAGTTATTTTTTCATGTCACAATAAACCAGAACATAGACAGGCCATCTGACCATTTTAGCTCCCTTTTCACATGCATATGTACACACATACAGAGACATGTATGTGTGTGTGTATATATATATATATATATATATATATATATATATATATATATATTTCATTGAATACAATGGAGAAGGAATATTTTATGATTTCTTTTTAATTAGTTTCTCTAGTTTTCTTAAAATCTTTTTTTATGAGGACAAAGAGTAGGAATAAAATATTCTTTGTCTATCATATTCAAAGAAACATGTATAAAAGAAGAATTGCTGCCTATATATGTACATCAGTCAGCCTGTAGCTGCATAATGAAAACACATTTATTTTCACTGTACTTAATTCAGTGTTGAGCATTTATAGTGACAATTTCAGACCAAAATTCAAGTAATAACTGCCTGCCAAGCTATAGACTTACTGATCCCTCTTCAATTTCGTGTGTGTGTGTGTGTGTGTGTGTGTGTGTGTGTGTGTGTAAGAGGTGATGCTGGAAAGTTCTCATCCTAACCCACTTCCCAAAATCTGTCTAAAATGACCAAACATCATTTTAACATTACCTTAGGGGTGTGTGCGTGTGTATAACAGAAAATCATTTATGCCTAAAATATTAAAAATTGTCATATTGATGTTTTTAGTATAGAAATAATTTGAAATTTAGTTGGTATTAATCATTCCCATTTTTCTATGTAACATATTTAAAATAAATAATAAATAAATGCAACATCTCTTACTGAATACAATATATTTATCTCACTCTGATGAACAGAAAGGTGTCTCTGTGAAGCTTCAAGTTGGAAGATAAGTCATTTGAACTTGTGTGTGTGTGTGTGTGTTCGTATGTAAAATTGAGATATAAATAAAAGGCAAAAGGAAAACTTTTCTTTACAAATGCGTTCTGTCCACTGAGAAAGTTTATCAAGGTAAATGTGGAGATTTTTGATTTTTTAACTTGTATATTTATATATAGACGTTAAGTAGAGGAAAAATATCGTTAAGTTTTCAAATAATACTGAACTCATTCAAAGAAGTTACCATGTCTGCACACCTGGATATTTTTTTTTTGTTTCTTATTTGCCCCCACCCCTGCTTCTTGATAGGGATGAAAACTTTTCAGCACTCCCACCCAGACATATGTTGTTATAATTACATTTAGGTTGGCACTAAATTTTGCAGTTTTGGAGAAATAAGATAAGTCATTAAATACTTACCTATCTTATCAGAAACAGAATATTTTACTGTGACCCCCCACCTCCCCTATACCTAAACTCTGAACACACCCACACACAATAACACATGTGAGAGAGAGAGAAAAAAAAAAAAAGAGATAGTTATGTGGCCTGAAGTAGAGTAATGGTTAACAAGCTGAGAATGTGAGAGACAAAAATAAACAATCTTTTATAGATATTTTTGAGATGTGAATAAGAAGTTAGTCTTTTGAGTCGAATTACAAGTCAGTATGTGTGCATGTGCATGCACACAATTACTTGATTTTAATAAATATTCAAAATAATTTTTTTATAGATATTTTGGGGGTTAGAAATAGATTTTATGGATATGAAGTAAGATTATGTTGATAGCATTTTCCCCACCAAAAAAAAAAAAAAAATGTCTGCCACATTTGATTTAACAAACAAAATATTACGATATTTATAAGTCTATGCTATCTTGGGTTCATTCACTCTTCCACTGCTATAATATGGCTTCCTTGTGTCTTTTCAATAAATATTTTCTTCTGATGAGCTTTTGTCTTTGATCTCGAGACTTTATGAATTTAAGCACACTATTAGATCGGAAAAAGGTCTTGTCATTTTACAGTTGAAATGGCTGCTATATGTAACTGTAAGTTCTAGGCTAACAGTTTCTTTGATATTTCTCACTTATGGAAATCTCTTCTGGCTTCTTGCTTTCCAGTCAACTTTGATCTTCAAAAATTTAAATGCAATGTCAATTGTTATCTTCTGTTTTCTTAATTTCTGTTTTTATTATTCTCTCTCTTTAATAATATGTTACTTTTTCTCATATCCTTTCACATCATTGTGTCTTAATTGTTTTATTGGTGAAATGATTTAAAAAATAATCTCAATAAACTTTAGTCTACCAGATAGCTAAACTTCATATATAAGATCCGGAAGATATTTTTGACCCATTTTTTGGGTGATAAAAAATAAAAAATATGCCATCAAATATGATGACTTGAAGAACCTGGAATATTGCAGCTTTTCTAAGAGGGTATCAAAGGTAGGTCACAATAAAAATTTCCATCGAAGAAAAGTTAAAAACAAAAAATGTCAATTTTTATGGAACTAACACATAGTAATGTTCCAGTACAGTTAGGTCAGACAATTATCAATTTGATAGATAGAAATATTATTCAAATTCTCAAAATACATTACTATAGTTTATGATACAAATTATCAGATCATATACCATATTAAAATCAGCATAGGATCATTTATGTCATTGATAATTGTGTATTTTAAACCAGACTATATTTTCAATGATTTAATTTCACTAAACCTTTTAATACTGCATTGTACTCTCTCAGTTGCAAATATTAATTCTTATCAGTAATTCTATATTTGAAATAACATGAATACCATCAAGACACAAATACCTTAGTTATTTACATCAGATATTAAAATATTAACCAACACACTTTTATAATTATCAAGGAAACAACTTCTATAGCTGAAATGTGCTGCTACCAGTTTGGTCATAGGGATCTAACCTATTGCCTAAAGTCTGAGCAAATGGCCAACATTCACAATCCATTGTTGTGGGTAGGGCTTCACTGTTAGGCTGAGAATAACACTTTTTAAAAGTTTTTTGTGCCCTATAAAATGTCATTACAAAAAAGAAATTGGTCTATCAAAGTCAGCATTAAAATTAATGCCATGTTAAATGAATATCCTATAAACTCCTTATTCAACTTTATCTGCATCTGAACCAATTGTTTTGCACGTTTAAAATCAAATAAAAAATGATTAATGGATAAAAATCATTACTTAAAATAATTCATTATGATCAACATAAGAAAAATTACAGGTAATAAATGAAAGAAAATAGGAAACTGAGTTACTTAACAGGTTGCACCTGAATTTGTAAATATGTGTATACTAAGGTGTTCAAATAAACATCCCTTCTGCTTGTCAATTTTGGGA
>CAHIKZ030004626.1:5247500-5287500 GCA_903632075.3 Acanthosepion pharaonis | reverse complement strand
ATATGAATGAATTCATGCTCCAAAAGGAAGTACTTCACTACACATAAACTATATTCCATTAGCATCTTAACTTTTATCTAACAAATGAATTAATAATTATACCTGAACAAATTCAGAATTTTATCAAATTAAAAAAAAAAAAAATAAATAAATTTTACATCATTAACAGAAATATTTTTAGGCAATTTACATGATAAAAATAATTTTTTTTCTTTGTATAAAGAAAAGAAAATCTAATCTGAAAATAAACTCTATTCAAAAATAAAATCTGCTAAGGATGAATCTTTGATGAAACCCAGATACATATTTAAAAACTGTATTTAATTTAAGTTTATGTTAATTATTACTAATATCATATATATATATATATATATATATGTGAAGAAATATAGTTTTAAGGTGTGCTATATTTATGGGATAAAGTACTTAATATGAGAGATAGAGTGTATGTAAATATAAAAGTGAACATTGAAGTAAACACTCAGTGGCGACAGACTGTTTTATGCCAAACACAATCATTGCATTTAGCATGAAACAGTCTGTCACCTCTGAGTGTTGACTTCAATGTTCACTATATATATATATATATATATATATATATATATATATCACACACACAAAGAACTTGGGCACTTCAAAGTAGTGTAATAATTAGAAAGCTTTTCTCACTAAATCAATTACAATGGAGTAGTGAGTCCAATCCTTACTGGGTGCTCCATGGTTTTAACCTTGTGCCACATTTAAGCTATGCCTAGTAAATCTCTATCTACAAAGTGCTTATGGGGAAATGATGAGACAAAGTGGAAAAGCTTATAAATTATTCATTTTGCTGAAGTTTGTTGGCCTTGGTCAGAATGAAAGACAAAACTCTGTGCAAGGAAAATATGCTGGGACCCTTGAGAACAAGAAGAGCAACAAATCAAATCACTTTCACATATCTGACAACCAGAAAGTTTTTGTTTGTTTATATATATATATATATATATATATATATATATATATATATGTATGTGTGTGTGTGTGTTAGAGATATGATTTATATGATATATATATATATATCAAATATTTAATAAGTGGGATATGAATATATTAAATTAGTAATAATAATGAAGAACACATGAAATCAGTACTTTTTTGTTGATACTGAAAAGCAGGGAATTTCACTTATGAGAGAAAAAAAGTGGAAAAAAATTGTAAAAATGACAAAAAGAAAAAGAAAAAATGATATCTATAAAGATTACTTTATTCTTTATAGCAAAGTAAGCAATATTTACCAGGATTTTTAAATTTCAACATTTATCTGTAAATATATGAAGATAGTAAATAAACATGTTTGACATTTGTGACTAAAGGAATAATATAAACTTAAAGCTATGATATGTCAGCTTTAAACAATAATATCAGAATAAAGAAATATCTGTCACATTTGGTCTGATTCTTCTGCTATCCAAGAAAGTGACTCATTGCATCTTCTTAGGCTCACATTCTCTGCTGACATGAAGTGGAAAGACTATAGTGAATCCATTGCTAGGTCAGCTGCTAGGCGAGACAATTTTTCTCTCCAGAATCTACCTTACATATCAATAAGTCTACCCTTCATCCATGCTTAGAATATTGCTGCCATATATGGTCTGGCACTCCTGCTATTTTCTTGAGCTCTTTGATAAAATCCAAAGAAGAATCTACAATATTATTGGTCCTGATCTGGCAGCTCAGCTTCAGTCACTTTCCCACTGCTGTAAAATTGCACCTCTGTGTCTTTTCTATAAATACTCTTATGGTAATTGTCCGAATAAGCTTTTCTCGCATCTTCTCACTTATGAAATTCTTCTTGCTTTCCTGCCGACTACAATCTTCAAAAATTTAAATACAACATCAATCGTCATCTTGATATTTTGTTACCCAAAGATGAATAGAAAAAGGTGATTTTTGAATTGGAGAACTTTGCAGTTTTTAATATCAATGACTGGTTTTCAGAGATCATTGGAAGAACTGTCTGGACATTACTGGACATTAGCAGGTTCCGATTTCTATTCTTGGCCCTGGTTGCACGACACAAGATGGATCACATGACTCTCTGAAGGAATCTATTTTGATTCAGTCATTCTGGCTGATTTCTGGAACTTGAGTGCTGACCATTTCCTCAGAGATATTTCAAGCTTTGACTTGGGTTTGATTTCTCAGTCGCAATGGACATATTGGTGTTGCCAATTGAGTATGGCCTTTTATTTTTAGGAAAACCAACTTCCAATTTGATATTTTAGTATAAAGCACAAGGCTGGAAAACACTTTCATACGTCATCACTGTTCACACTTGTGTCATAAATTTGCCCCCTATAATTTTTTCTTTTTACAACGAGAGAAGGAACTAATGAATAGACAATCCAGCCAACCAGGCCTACTCCCTTGCTAAATATGTTGATTGATAAACATTACCATAGTAGCAAATGGTTTGTGGCAAAATTCTAATATCAGGTAAATAAACTGTCAAAATATATGTATCTGATCAAAGGAGAAAACAATTTACTACAATGAAAATGTCTAGAGAGTGACTTGATCGAAAGGCTATTTACAGTAAATTTGTGCCTTGGCTAATACAACATTTCACCATTACTAGCAGAACTTTTATTATCACAGTGTGGGATATTGACTAACAGAAGTGATGGAAAGAAAAAGAATCTAAATGAAATTGGCTAGATTACAAAAAAAATAAATAAATAAAATAAAATTCCCAGCATTCCTTTTTCATGTCCATGTGTAGTTGCACCAGCATAACAAATTTAGTCTGATGAAGTCCTAAAGGATGAAACATGTCACAAGATAACTTTTTCTACATTGTCATACATTTTCCCCCAATATTGTTCTTATATATATATATATATATATATATACACACACACACACACATACATACATACATACACTAGTGTACCTGTGACATCAAAATTGATGGCAAGAAGGAATGTATTATAAGTAATATTTATTATATTGTAAGTAATTTTCATTTAATCCAAGTACAATTTTGTAATTTAAAATAGTTCATTGTTAACGTTAATAATTGAACATTGTACAATTTATAAACACCTCAGGAAAGATATCCATATTTTACCCTCATTGTGTGTGTGTGGGTGCTTTTGTGACACACTTTGGATGTTCTTGAGAGTCAAATTTGCTGAGAAATTAGAACATCATTGCTGGTGATAGTTGATCCCACAATTCAAGACACCTTGAGGAAAAGTAACTTTATTTGAAGTTTAGTTCAAACTGAAATAAAATATAAACCGCAACCAAGTTTTGTCTCACATATATTTATCTCCTCTCTCTATCCTTTTCTATTCCCCCTTCTCTGTTTCTTTCTTTCATTCTTTCTTTGCAGTTGCACATCTTTCTTTTCATGGCTACTTGCCATCACTGCTTTCGTTTTGATTGTAGTTTTCAGAGAGAGGTATAGAAGGGGGTTACTTTGTAGTTTGTCGGTGCGGTAGCTTTTTTGCATGTTAATGTGAATGCGGGTCATGACTTCTGTGCATCTCATGTCAAAATTTTGCACACTGCCACTCAACTGCTACACACACAAAAAATTTATATATATATATATATATATATATATATATATATATATATATATATGCACAAGGCGCATTTAAGAAGTTTCGAGACATTTTTTTGAAGAGGCAATTATAGCTTTCCTAAATTATTGTAGTTTTAGTATATAATCAATATACATCTACTAAGTTGACTTGCCGACTTTTGTTATTCCAGATTGAAGGAAACAGCTGTAACAACTCTTTGAACATACCCGACTAAACACTGCTTGTCACAGCGGACAAGTTTGAAGAATGCAGTCAGGACATGAAGACAATTTTAAAGCTCACTATGCAATAAAGTTTTGTCTTAAACTGGGCTAAAATACTACAGAAATGTATGTAATGCTCCAGACTGGATTAAATTGTATAAGTCAAGCATCTGATTCCTGCTGGCACAAGACGTTTAAGGATGGTGGAAAGGATGTGAGAGATGATGTGGGAGGAAGATAATGTGGACGTGGATATCAGTACATCAGAGCTTGTTGAGAAAATTTGCAGTTTTCTAGATGAAGATCATCAGGTGTCTCTAACAACAATAAGCATACAGTTTGGAGTTGGTGACAGTAGGGAGAAGGTTGATGGTCATCAAAACTGTCCCTCACCCTCCCTACAGTCCAGATCTTGCTTTTTGTCCCTTTTGGTTGTTCTTTAAACTGAAGAAGAATCACAAGAGTTGTTTTGAAGACTCTGAGAAGATGAAGGAAGCTGTGACAATGGTTCTGGACACGTTCACTTTGGATGACTTCCATAGGGCCTTCATGAAATGGCTGGAGCACTATAACAAGTTTGGAGGAGATTAGCGGGGTTTTTTTTTTTTATTTCCTTGAAATTAAACTCTCTCCTGAAAAAGTCTCAAAACTTCTGGAACACACCTTGTACATATAGAGTCACAGTGGAGTAATGGATAGTGGCTCAGTTTGTGAGATCAGAGAGCTGAGTTCCAATTCCAGCAAAGTTTGTTATATTCACTCATGTGCAAATACTCTTGGGAAATATATGAACCTATTTTATTTACTCCCTAACTATGAGTTAAACAGCAGGATAGACTGGGTTCCATGGCCTTGATGGCAACTGGCCTAGGAGAAGGACAACTCTGAATTCAAAACCTGAGGAGAGTCATTTGAGGACCTTGTGGCAAACTATGTGTACCAGTTTTCTCTGTCTTTGTCTCTTTCAAAAAGTGTAGTCATTTCTGCACAAGCCTTCACCATAATCAAATCATAGGTGTAGGTAGCCTGGCTGTCCAGTTGTAAGTACTGAGTTGCTGTACCCTCAAACATCAAAAATGATGGAAGAGTCCAGTATATAAACACACACACACTCAGTGTAGCAGTATAATTGGCCATCTCACAAAATGTTTAATATCTAAAAAACACTAAATTAATTGAGTTTCTTTATTACAGGTTTTCAGATAAGACATTTAGCCATCTTCATATCATTTATCATAAGAATCACTGAAAAGCCCTTTGAGCTATTTAGCTAGAAAGAGATCAGGTTAAATTGTTTTGTCAGCCCCACTGTCTTCCCACCTGAGCAATGGTGAGAGAAAAAAGTTCATTTAGGCCTTCAGTCATGGTACCAACATTCATACTCTGGCTTCCATCTTTAAATCCATTCAAGGACCATTCAGAGAATGGTGAATAAGATTAAAAAAGAGGGCACAATAGAGAGGAAAACTGGATCAGGAGGTCACAACAGGAAGACGGATCATCATTTCAATTTAGAGCTAAAGACATCAATTAAAAAAGATCCAACTCAATTCATAAGACATTTGGCTCATGAGAGAGGAGTTTCAGCTATGAGAGTCCAAGGAGCAGTGAAAAAAAACTTTAAAATTAATTGTACATGAAAACTGTGAGGCACCTTGTTACTCCAGAACAGAAAGTTAGAAGATAAGAGAGATTGAGGATCATCTTGAATAAGCTGGAAAATAATCCTGAAATATACATCTGAATTTTATTTCAACCTTTCATGAGCTTCTGATGCTTAGCTATAATTAATTAATGGTGAACATGCCATTTTCATTTATGATTGATTTCATCATGATTCTTCTGTTAATCATGGAGAGTAATTATACATTTTTATTGCCCAATGTAGAGTCCAATGGTATTATAAAAACCTTGGAAAATTCCAGTAAGATATCTTTAATCATTTCTAAGATACACTGGTTCAAAGCTTAATCTAACACCTGGACAATTTTGCTGTTACACCTGGTATATCTATCTCTCTCTCTCTATATATATATATATATATATATATATATATATATATATATATATATATATATATATATATATATAAATGAAACACTACTTAAATAAAAAAAATAAGGAAAACATTTTTTTAATTAATTATTTTTCTACATTGGCCTTCTATCGACCTTCCTTTGGCCATGACACTTGTCAGAATAAAAAAAATATTAATTTTTTTTATCGATTTAGGAGGGGCTGTCCTGTTTAAAATAGTTATACAGTGTCAAATTGATCCCTGGCTTTTACAGAGTTATTATACTTAACTGCTTTGCATAAGAAAAATGACATGTTTTTTTTTTAAGGGAGAGGTACAAAAATATTTCTTTTAAATAAAGAACAAATAGATATCTACATTTTTAATTAAAGAACAAAATTATACATGAATTAAAAGCAGGTACCTTTTTATTCTTCATCTTTGATGAATAATGATTAACCTTAAATATTTTTGCCTGTGCTTCCAGAAAAAAAAACATACTGAAAATAGTTTAAAGAAAAAAAGAAAGAAATTTAAATAATTTAGAAAATAAATTTTTAAAAAGTATGTCAATATCACCAATTCCAAACTTGAAGTGTGTAAACAGAGGGAACCAGTCTATTTAAGTAGTGCCTATATATATATATATATATATATATATATATATATATACACACACACACACACTATTTATGTTCTCGTTTGCCGATTGAGCACTATGAAGAAAAGGGAATTTTTAACGGCTGCTGCTACTGCTTTAATGCATTGCTCCTCATAAGATTTCAGCACTATATGGGCCGGTATGGTATTTATATAATACGTAGATAATGTCTTAAAAATTCCCTTTATCTGCCATGCGGCGATAGCCTAGGGGTAAGAGTCTCTGACTGATGGCAAATCAGTCGAGTTTTGATCCCAGCTTGAAGCAATCAGATGAGCTGTGATACAGTGAAACAGGCTGCCTGAGAAACACACTATGTATGTGTGTGTGTGTGTGTGTGTGTGTGTGTGTATGTGTATATATATATATATATATATATATATATATAAAAAAAATCACCTGATGAGCATGTTATAGGCATGAACCCTAGATTTGTCATAAGTTGGAATCTCTATACATATTCTTGGTTGTTATCATTATTTTTGTCTTGGTTTTGTTTCCTGTTTCTTTATTCTTTTCACGTTGAGCACTGCTGGTTTTTATTGAGGTAGGTGTCTGTTTAATTTTTACAGGACTTGTATACATAAATTTTTTTTTCTGTATTTTCCCTTTCTTTTTCAGTTGGTTTATTTTATAGATGTTTTAAATTTACTACAATTCTAAAAGAGCAGTGCTGAATATTAAATTGATTTGATCAATTGGCTTATTTTTTATGGGTTATCAACCTTTTGCAGGTTATTTAAAACCAGAAAATATTTTTAGATTGTAAGAAATTTTTTTTGATATGATTTTTACTGAGACAAGTCCTACTAATTAACCTGTAGCTGGCGGCGGGGGGGGGGGGGGGAGAGGTGGATTCATACCAAAGCTATTTATGCATGAGTGAATATAACAAACCTGACTGGAATTGGAACATGGTTTTGATTTTTAATTCTGAGCCATTATACATTACACCACCAGCATATCCAAGCTTATATCACCTAGTATTCCCAAACAGTCACCCATTTAGGTACTGATCAAACTCAATGTTGCTTAACTTCCATGATTGTATAAGAAAATGTGTTCCAATGCAATATGGCCATAAACCTCTGAATATTAGAGATGAAGTATTTATAGATAGCGACAGTGTAAAGATTGCTTGAAGTATGAAAGTGTCTTATCATGCAGCATTGATTCCTATGTCCACACTGTTTCCATTGTGTATGCACAGATATATACATACATACTTATATATCTCAGAGGTAAATGTTATGGTGGTGATGAAGAAGTGAAAACTGCTGTAAAGAATTAGTTACATCAGCAGCCAGCTGAGTATTACGAAGCTGGGATACATGCCCCCCTCACCATATTTGTAGGTGGAACACTGCCATTAAAAAGGTTGTGACTATGTTGATGTGAACTGGTGATGTATAGCTATATCTTGATGTATGGTTTGTTTGATTGTGTTCCTTATTTCTTATATATTAAAAAAATTGCATTACTTTTTGACTCACCTTGTATCTATGATAATTTTAAGATTACTTTGTTTCAGCACTTGTAATGGAAGATAAAGATTTTGGTAATTTTGAGACTATTTTAAACTAGGCCTTGAAGCTGTCTGTAGAATTCCTGATCTTGAAGTAAATGAAAACATCTTGACTATTTTGCTTTGAATCTGTTTTATGTATTTTAAGGATGGTGATTTGCCCCTTGAAACAAAGATGGGAAGTGAACGACCCTAAGTTGTCAATTATGATGTTTTTAATCGCAAACATTCAACCACCAGCATTGAAAAATTTTCAGAAAAACAAGGCTTATGGGAAAATATCAAATGTGGAGTATTACATAGAACTTAAATAATAAAGAGTTTTTGAAATAGTAATTAAAAAAATGAACAACTCCTTTCTAGACAACTTTACAAAAATTTGACCAAATCTTAAGTAATTTCACTACTGATGTCAGTGTAGCTTAAGCAAGTAAAAAGAAAGAAAAAAAAACAAAACAAAAAATGTTAGTAATAGTTATTAGTTACTAATTATTAGGTTGTGTCATAAATAATTTCCGTTTTTTTATTGTCAACTTTAAAATACTATTACATCTTATTCAATTATATATTCACCATTATTTGCAATTGATTCATTGCCACTTATCAAGCAACCCTTCCTTTTGAGTACAGTTCTGCAAAAAAGTATTTGACAAACTCTTGAATCCCATTTTCATTAGAAAAAGTTTTCCCCATCAATGTGTTTTCAGTGATCAAAAAAAAAAAAATACAGCTGGTGTAAGGTCGGGTAAATATAAAATGTGTAGCAGAATAGACCAACCAAGTTCCAAATTGTTTTCCTGTGATATTCTTACCATATGCTGCTTCTTCTTGTCACAGAAGAGAAAAACATTTTTGCTTTAATCAACTGTGTACACTGCCACTGTCATGCAAAAACTACAATATATTAGTGTACACCAAATTTATTCTTAACTGTCACATATGATTAGTAGATAGGATGATACACTTGTGATTGCAATAGATTCCCAAAAACAGACATTAATTATGATTCAACTTAATAATTTTTTTTAGACACAAAGATTGACATGAGTTATAAGCAGATATAAACTAAAAAAAAAGAAAACATTGTGAAGTTATTGAGTAACACAATGTTGAAAATTGTGAAAAGTCTGAAGAAAGATGAGTGAACAATAAAAAAAAAACTTCTTGCCTTGCATTGTCATAGAAGAGAACAACCTTTTTGCTTTAATCCGCTGTGTACACTGCCACTGCCATGCAAAAACTAAGGAATCTTAACTGCCATATATGATTAGTTATTAAGATTATTTATTTGTCATTACAATTGTTTCTTGTTTCAAAAAGTTCCTTGTACCTAAAACTAATGCATTATTTGACACAAGGTTTAAGAATTCTACAAGTCCAGTTATATTGAAATGTTTTTCTTTTCTATTTATTAGACTCAAGCTTGAAACATGTAAGCAACCATTTAAGAAACTAGAGCACAGGTTTTCAGTTGCTTATAAAAGAAAATTGTGTACTTTTAATATAGCATTTTTTTGTGCACAAGTTGAATCCTTGGAGCAATTTTTTGGTTCATTAGTTTTTGCTGACAGCTTTTATCCCACACCTGTCATTCTGGTAGTACTTATTTATACTCGTTAGTAATAAATAGGACATCTTAACTCATTGGACATTTCCTATGTGCCATTAGATAATCAGGATGCTGTGATCAATAAGTGTCATGGCATCTATCAGATCAATGGGGGGATGGGTGACATGGCAATGACCTGTTATGCTCCAGGTAATGGTGACAGGCTGTTCTGAGCTAAATGGTACCAATAACATGTAACAATTATTGGTCTATTACCAAAATCTGAAGATAGAGTGCCTTTTGCAAGGCTAAAGAACTCTAAATATTCAGCTATTTATGGTTAGTTGGCAGTGGATTTATGCTTTTACTAATAGCATTAGTATGAAATGAATGCAAAGTGACTCAGTGAGAGTTTGAACCTGATTGGCCAATTCCATTCTCTACACCATAATACCATCTGCATCTCACTAAAAACTCTTTAAAACAATTCTTTAAAAATTATTTGAACATCTGTAGACGGATTTACCTTTTAACAGGAGAACCATTTAGTCTTTGCACAACAGTTAAAAGTCTTTGAGAGTTTCTTTACTTACCTGAAAAGAGAAAGAAAAATGAATTACTCATATGATAAAGAACAATTGTTAGAGTACAAATGCAACAGTAAATGAAAATATATTTTACTGATACTTAATTACTGTATTTCATGGCATAGAAGATGACCCACCGATTTTATTGTTGGATAGTCTAATATTTTATCGAAACAAAGTAAATCAGTAAGCTGATTTCAAATTTAATTTAGTTTTGTTAAATTTGCACTTGGGAAAGGCACAAACCCACCTTCACCCCAACTATGGGAGAAATAGCAGGGTAGACTGAGTTCTCTTACCTTGGGTGGCAACCAGTTAAAGAGAAGGAAAACTGAATTCAAAACCAGCTTGAAGAGGGATAGGGTCTGTCAGGTTATCTTACCCTAGATATATCCACTGCTTCTATGGCTGCAATTGATGCTAGATGACCTATGGCCATAATTGGTTTACGGCATTTGGGATGTGACATGATTGTTGGATGATATGTTGGATGCTACTGTTTGGTTCAGTTCAAAACAGATTTCTTTTCATGCATTTATGAAATTCTAATATTTATGGATGTACAGGTGGTGTAACAAAAAGCAGCTCAGAATGAGAAATGAGAGAGCTGAGTTCTAATTCCAATTGAGTCTGTTATGTTCACTTATATGAAAATACCTTTGGGGAAAAGTATGAATCCATCTGTGTCACCTGCCTTCCAAGCTATGGGTAAATAGCTGGACAGACAGTCATATAGCCTAGGTTGGCAACCAGCCTAGAAGAATGAAAACTGAATTAAAATCACCCTGGAGAGGGTCTGGGCTCTCTCAGGCTATCTTGCCCAAGACACACAACTCTTGTTATGGATGCAGTACATGTAGTATCCCTATAACCATAATGGATTACAGAACTTGTAATCATCATCTCAAATATTTGTGAGGGAAAAAATGGGTCATCTATGCTATCAAATAGAGTAATTACTTAAATTGAAAGGGAGGTAGATAGGTAGATAGAAACATGCATATAGGCAAAATAACCAAGATGAACACGTACATGGCATAGAAATGATAAAATGAAATTGGATGTCCATTCTTTATAACAATATAATAATAGTGTGAATGTGCATACAGATATTCACATATATAGACATATAATTAAAACATTAAGAAAAAATATGGCTGGATGGTAGATTGTTATTTAAACTTCATTTATATACTAACCTGGCCCAATTTAAAACAAGTTTCTTTTTAGTTACTTATTACAAATTTAAGAAATAATAATTATAAAATAAATATTATATAATACTATTAGATACAATGGTTTGTTTTATTATATAAGACTCAGGCAGCAGAAACACAGACAGCAGAGATTAAAAAACAAGTAACAATATGTAATTATTATTTGATGCTGTGTTAGACAACTTGAGAAAATTTACAATGCAACAAAGACTCATCACTAAAGTCTGCCAGCATTACTAAAATTGAACAAGAATTCCGAAAAGAGTGCTGGAATAAGGAGGAGACTTGTTGTCGTTTGAATTAAGAACTATTAGTTACTAACAGTGTGAAAATTCAAGAAATAATAATCTCATCAAATACATTCAATTCGACAAACTGATTGAATCATAACTTAGTAAAAGATATTGAAATCTTTGAAACTAAAATATCACATTAGGGCTTTGTATTGGTAAACATAATAAAACCTTCCTTGACTAACTTCACCAGCAACACCCTACTAAGTCCTGGGTATGACAATAAACTACATTTGACAGCAAGGTCTCTGATGAGGAGATTGAATATTTTAAGGAGGGTGGAACCACCTTTTAATTACTGTTCCCAGGTTCCCACCCTTGACCAGAGGTGGTAGCACCTGTTAGGATCCCAGCTATGGGCAAATAGTGAACCCCCAAACAAAAATCAAAAGACTATGAAAATATAAAAATACATTTTTATAGTAAAAATACCAGCAATATATTTTTATATAAAAAAAAGACAAACCTATTTATAATAAAATGACCAACAATACATTTATCTGTAGTTGAAGGCATACATTTGTATACAAAATATATTTACTTGGAACTATAAAATTGTGTTCCAAATATTTAGATTTCAGCATTAAGATGTTGATATGCCGCTAAACAAAATCAACCAAACAACCCTATGAAAGAAATCTTTCATGACATTAATCCATATAATATTCAGCAATTTGTTAAAGAATTCAGACTATATTTCAAAATATAACTTTAACAAAATTACAACTTAAAATACACTTAACATGGCCTGTAATAATTATGTCCACACAAACAAGTATATGCACAAAAGCTGAGTATCATCTACCATGGATTCAGTCGTGAAGACAGAATAGCATATTTCTATTACTTCAAAGCTCCTAATAAAATTAAATTTTGGCATTAAATGACCCATGAAGGAGTTGATGTGCCATTAAACAAAGAAAATAAAAACAAACACCCTGTTAATTGATGTTGTGATTATCTTTTTTCTATGACTACTCAATTATCCAATTTTCTGAAAGTACAAGAAATAGATTTACCACATATATAACAAGTAACTCCTTTTAGGGTGCTCTCCATATCTGCAAATGTTGAACAGGAGTAGAGGTTTATCCCTTGTTTCCTGTTTAGGATTGGGTTTCTGGTTGAAGTCTGCTTAAACACTGAAATTTTATTTATTAATTTTTTTTACTCAATAGAAGTACATAGGTTAGTCTATCATCTGGTTTATATTCATCGGTCTTTTGAACAACAGGTTTATGGCTTCTTTCCATTTTCTATATATTACAGTGGTAAAAAGGGCATTCCACTCCAAATGATTCTTTCCCAATCTCCCGTGTGGATGCTTCCCAGAAAACTACAAACTTCAACCTCTCCAAGTATAGGGTCAATAGTTACCTATCTACCATATCCTCGTAATCTTCACTTCGTATTTCCACCTTTTACATTCATATCACACACAACATTCAGTAAACCTCTATATTGAGTGGCTCTTAGGCCTTGTATTGGGTGAATTATAATGTTAAAATAAATTTCCACCCCCTTTTAGTTTTACCTTTCTTTTGCATAATAAAATTTTTGATTACATCGCACTTGTCAGGTAGTTAAAATGGTCTGAGAAGGGGTGGGGACATTATTCTAACTCTTGAGGTTTTACACACTGACTGATTAACAATGTGAAGCAATAAAGTCTTCATTCCAAGCTAATCCAGCTACCCTAAAGTAAGGTTCTGCAAATTTACATGTGGTGTTTTATCTCACATCAAAGTAATGGTCAACAAACTGAATAATTTACATCCCTAAATGATAACACAATCTCTCCAACGCTCGTTTGTTCTTTATTGAGTTGTTGAGGAAATCTCTATGAGCGTACAAGTTTTTTTTTTGTTTTTAAAAGAATATAAATAAATAAGAATAAAAAAAATAGCTTACGTACTTCTTTGATCATTGAAAAAAGGCGGAACAAAAACAAAGGAAAAAGAAATAAAAGGATTTTTTTTTCACTGTATTTTAAATGTCAAAGGCAGAAATAACATCTTTCTTAATCTCAATTCTTTGCATAAATAATGACTACTTGTCACGTCTGTCTATCTAGCACAGCTAGCTAATCCCTGTTGATGATACCTGCTCATATACATTTGTGTTTGTTCAAGACCCACAGAGTCCACCTGTGTTTTATACTGAAACTATGGTGAACAGACCTTAGTTACAGTTTCTGGGAGGAAGTGCATTATCTGGCATGATCAACAGTCATTACACTCAAACCCTCAGCCATGATGACTTGTAACTTTGTGCTAACAGAACCATTGATATGAAAATCTGTTTACCAAATTTCATATATAATATCCAACACCAATACCATATGCTAGGACAGCTAGCCAATCCCTGTTGAAGACGCCTGCTCTGGTACATTTGTGTTTTGTTCAAGTCTATGTTTCGCTTTTATTTAAGCTTCCTCAGACTATTAAATATGGAAGAGAAAAGAAAATTTTGGTATTTTTTTTATTTTAGTGTTCTTTCTTTTTCATTGGTTAAGTAGATCTCACATTATATTTGTCTAGTCAACTAATCTTTGTGTGTATAATTCTTATGTGTTTGTGTATCATAATTCTAATTGGTCTATGTGGGATTTGGCTGATAAAGTGTGTGTGCATGTGTGTGTGTGAACATTTTTATTTATGCCTGGTAGTTGTTTGTATGCTGATTGGGGAATGTTTTGTGTGAGAGAGTAAAAAATTTATATTACACTGGTTGTGGTTGTAGGTAGACAGATCTCAGATTTTTTAAGTATGGATTTTATAAAAGTTGGTGATACTGTGTTTTATACTAAAACTATGCAGAGCAGACCTTTGTTACAGTTTCTAGGAGAGAGCATATAATCTAGTGTGATCAACAGTTTGAACAAAACCTGTATTCTGAAACTCTAGGTTATGATGTCTTATGACGTCATGCGAGCATAATTATCAATGTCTTTCGAACAGATCCACCTATTCCTTTCCCTTACAAGGCTTTGGTCAACCCTTATCATATTTTTCAGGCATTTTCCAATGGTTCTGCATGCTGGGATTGCTTCCCCAGGTCAATTACATCAAGAAGTCACTGTCCTGACAAATTGACTTTGGTGAGGTTGAACCTTGGGTCTCATGGTCAGAAAGTCAATGTTCTAACCACTCAGCCATGCAACCATATTGACAAAGATGCTTAATATGCAAATGAAAATAACCTCAACAAATATCAAGATAGGATGCTTGAACAGTAAGCAAGAGTTGGACCAATCAAATAAAAATTTTATCTGAGCCCCAAAATTCATGGTATTTACGTGGCATTGAGGAAGCTCTTAGCTCAAGAATTTTGACTTGTGAAATTAAAAGGAAGTCCCATAAAAATGTAAGCTATATCAAATAGAACACAGGGGAAATTTTCTAAACTTATTTCAAGGAGGAGTAGAAATAGGGTTGTTGACACAGTAACATATCAGTAAAAATAGGTTTCATTTTAATTACTTTTACCTCAGTACAATTGATTAGGCATGGAAATATGACAGATTTTAACAAGTGAAATATTGCAGGAGCAACATACATGCACATTATATATATATATATATATATATATATATTAGAATCCACTAAAATGATAGGATAAGGAGCAAATATGAAATGTTTATAAAATTTATTGTTTTGCTTTTTTTTAAGCTTCATCAGAAAATGGAGGAGAAAAGAAAATTCTGTTAATTTTTTTATTTTGGTGTTGTTTCTTTTACATTGGTTAAGTAAATCTCGTGTATTTGTCTAGTCGACTAACCTATGTGTGTATAAATCTTGTGTGTTTATATATCATAATTCTAGTTGGTCTATGAGATTTGGCTGATAAAGTGTGTGTGTGTAGGCATTTTTATTTATGTCTGGTAGTTGTCTGTATGCTGATTGGGGAATGTTTTGTGGGAGAGAGTAAAAAATTTATGTTACACTGGTTGTGGTTGTAGGTAGACAGATCTTAGATTCTTCAAAGTCTTTAGCATTCTGCATTATTAATATTACTTCCATTTTCACAGCATTCTTTTTCAAGGGCTCTCAATTGCAGTAACCTTATCGTTAATTTCACACAAAGGTGTTTTCTGTTGCCATAACAGGATATAACAACACAACTACGAAATTCAAATTCAGGGATCAGAATCACTTTCAGTGGCAGGTTAAACTTTTTGCCCAGCAAATAAAGTCATATACAGAGTGATGAACATTAAGTATAGATTTTATAAAAACTGGTGATATAACCATAATAAGTAGGGATTGAGTCAATGTGAATGATCCTTTCCTTAGCTGCATTGTATGTGCTTCACCAGGGCTACATACAGTTTTGAATTTGGAGTTTTCCTTCTCCTAGACTGGTTGCCACCGAAGGCTATAGAACCCAGTCTTTCTTACTATTTACCCATAGCAGGTGAGAGAGAGTTGTGTTCATACCTTTCCCAAGGGTATTAGCACATAAAGTGACTGTAATGAACCCAACTCTTCTCCACCCCCACAAAACATCCTACAATGGTATTCATTTATATCTTGATTATATTTATATTTCAAATATAAGAATTAATATTTGCAACTGATAAAATGAAATATAATATCAAAGAGTTCAGAGAAATTACATGATTCAAACATGTCAGAAAATGGTTTGCTTTAAAATTCACAAAAATCACCAAGATTGTGTGTGTGTGTGCGTGTGCACGCACATTACTATGAATATTATATTTAGTGAGTAGTCATCCCTGTTTTTTTCTTAACAGTGGCCATCCTGGGTATGATGATAAACGTCCAGCAGCAAGGCCTCTGATCAAAAGGTTTTGAGGAATGTGGAGCCACTTCTTAATTGCTGGCGTTCCCAGGTCCACCATGACCTGGGGTGGTAGCACCTCTTAGGGTCCCAGCCATGGGCAAATAGTTAATCCCAAAACTGGGGTCAAAACACTATGAAAGAGTAAAAATAGGTTTTAATACCAGAAATACTTTGTAAATATTATTACCAGCAATATATTTTTGAAAAAAAAATATTACTGGTTATACATTTTTGGGAAAAATATTATGAGCGATGCATATTTGAAGGAAAAATATTACCAGAAATAGATTTTTTGAAGGAAAAATTATTTCCAGAAATAGATTTTTGAAAAAAAAAATCACTAACAATAAAAATTTTGTTGGCATCATATAACCCATTGCGGTTGATATGCCATAAAACGAACCAAACCAAACTTAACATTGAAATTGACACCAATCCACTAAATATACAGTTTATAGTAATAAGAAATGTCAGGTTAAAACATCCACTAATTGCTTAACATATATGAAATAGAGACTTAGCAGCAAGAATTTAATCAAACAAATTTCAATGAATTCGACCAACAAGTTCTGCCTGTTTAGTTTGTATTTTTCCAATTTTCAAAACACTTGTTGCATATCTGGTTGAACTTCATGGAGAAACTGTCTAAAGTTCATTTGTTTGTTTGTTTTACATTTAAGTACTTTTATTCATCTCTGCTGTTATCAAGAACTAAAAGCTGTCTGTGTGTGTGAGCCTCTCCCTCTTTATATATATATATATATATATATATGAATAAGGACACAAGAAAAACTATCTGTTACTAATACATTTTGTCCTTTGATGGACTTTATCAAGGCAAATGTAAAGCCTATCAGAGGACAAAATGCATCAGTAAATAATAGTTTTCCTTTGCTCTTTATTCATATTGTCTTTTTACAGATATATTTTTTATTTATATCTGAATCGTTATTAGTTATAGACCCTGATGAATTGTTTGGAATGATTCCCAGAGGTTGTCTACGAAACTCTGGAACCGGGATGCTGAAGGTAACATCAATCAGTTAAGTGACAAACCTTTTACTTGCATTATATATATATATATATATATATATATACACACACATCTATACATACATACATACACATATATCTACACACACATTCTACCAAACCTCTTTACTTGTATTATATATATATATATATATATATATATATACACACACACACACATACAAAGAAACACCAAACAGAAGAGCTAAGCATGGCAAAGTAAGATAACCAAAGAAAGAATTTTTTTTAAACTGAAATAAAAGAAGTCAAATAAACAAAAACATATGTATACTGTCATATATATGGAGTGAAAGCTAAATTTTGACTTTTTGTTAGTCTTTTAAATTCCACATATTGGCAGGACTGTATAATAAGTTGTTATTAATTTAATTTCAAGCCTGTGCAAGTTAAAGACACCTGGCACATTCATTTTGAAAATTAACTATTTTATGTTCATTTAAATTATAAGCTATAGAATATAATGAAGATTGGTATAAAACACCAGCCGCTTTAATTAGAGACTATTATATGAAACTGCTATTTTATCACTGGAGGAAGGTCCTCTTAAATTATCTAATATTTGCTATGAATGTGTGAAAAAAAAAAAAATTATCAACATTGTAACAAAAACTGCATCTTTTAGAATAGGACAGAGAAACATGAATATATTTTGAATTTGTCTCAATCAAGAAGTAAAATACATAAGTTTGAAACTCACTGTCAACTTTCCAAAGAAAAATAAACATATCACTAATGGTTATTTTTGTTCCATTGAAATGAATGTTATTTAGAAATTCAAAGAAAGATCGCATAAGCAATTTACTCATATAAAAAATTCCCCCCACACTTGACCAAAGAACTCCAAAATATGTGGAATCATCATTCAAAATGTTGAACCATTTATATAAGGGTGTATGTGTGTGTTTGTAGTCAATGCAAATCTTCCCAGCACCACATTTCATGCAATGTTAGGGAAATCTTACCAGTGACTTTCAAGTCCACTCAGCTCTTTATTGCCTGGGCAATAAATCAACTGAAGTACACTATTTACAAGCTTTAGGAAAAATCCTGAGGTTTAGAAAATGGATTCCACATGGACTGATGAAAAGACATCAGTCATCATTTAAACACTCATTCTCTTGCACACACACAAGAGAGAGAGTGAGAGAGAGAGAGAGAAAAAAGAAATCAGTTTTGAACTAAACAGTCAGTAGTGATGAAAAATAGATTTATTACTAAGAATCTGAAACAAAGAAAATTAAAAAAAAAAAATCTGAACAAATCCTGGGTAGCTTGTAACATCTCCACTGAATCTACCAGAATGCAAAAACAATTATTTATGAATTTCTGTAACTTGAACAAAGTGTTACTGCACAATGTTACAGTGAGAAACTGGCTTATTTGAATGACATTGAAACAGAAGAGCTATTAATTTTTCTAGGCAAGGGAGTTGATTGCAAATTTTGCTGTGTGATAATGCCTGGAACTGGAAGAGGAAGACTTGTTGCCTTTCTTTAGAGACACACTTGTTTTGCACCCTGTAAACACTCCTACCTTAGTGGTTCTAATGAGTTCAAGTTCTCAAAGAATTCATCAAGACAAACCTAGAATTGTTCTTTTATGACAGAATATGCAAATTAAAAGGAAACCATGGAAAATATTTTGATGGCTGAATAATAATACAAATTTTTATAAGAGATTTTGCCGAAAAGATGCTGAGAATTTTGTTTCAGCCGAATAGATATATCTGATGTTCAGATATGTCATTGACAATGGATATAGAACATATTTTGCTCAATGGTCAGTACATTAGTCTTAGAGGTTATCTTAGATCCTCACTAGGTGGCTCCAAAATTGTGGCCTTTTAACTGACTAAAAAAAAGCTTAGTAGATGTCTATCATAACAGAATACTTAACATGTGTGTCCCATATCAATTCACTCATGTTTTGCATTAAATACGCATGAGTTCTCCACTTGTGCCAATCTAAGCTACATTTAAGAAAATTCACCCTGTGTTAAGCACTGATGTGGGTCTTTTTCTACCCATCAATGAAACTATCACAAAAAAACAGAGCTCATAAGGAAGACAGATATTTTATGCAAATTTTGTCCACAGTTTTGAGAAAACAGTATCTATGCAGAAAGAAATGAGGAAATGTAAATTCATATGAAACATTTGAATGAAATTAAACTGTTTATGAAATAAATATAGACTACAGACATTGAGAAATGTTTCCTAGGTTCAAGTCCCTCTTAATGAATCCATAAACTTACCAACCAAATTAGCAACAGACTATTCAATTATTTGAATAAACATGCACATTGAAATCTGTTGCAATATCTGGTCTCGTGTTCCTGCTATTCATCTTAAGGTTCTTGACAAAATCCCCAAAAGGATCTGCAATGTAATTGATCCTAACTTGGTATCTCAACATCAGTTATTTTCTCATTGACTCTACAAATATTTTCATGGCAACTGCTCTGACAAGCTTTTTTCTCTAGTGCCTGACTATGTGAATTTAAGTGTGCAACTAGATTGGCTTCTAGGTCCTACACTTTTAATGCCAACATAGTTAAATGTAACTGCCACTTCTACTCCAAGAGTTTCTTTTCTCACACTTCACACCTGTGGAACTCCCTTCTGTTTACTTGCTTCCCTGATAACTTTCAGTTATGTGCCATATGTGATACATGCTAAGGTGATCGTGTATCTTTTGATACATAACTGATGAGGCAGATTTTTTTCCAGCAGCAGGTTGCCATTTCTTTCTGCAGTAGACAAGTTGCCATCCAAGGTCTGTCCTGTTTTTTTCCCATAGCTGGGGGGAGAAGAGGATTCATACCTTTCCCAATGGTATTTAGCATGTAAGTGAATGTAATGGATTTGACTGGAATTCAAACTCGGCTCTCCTATTCCTCAATCTGAGCCGCTATCCATTACTCCACCATGTCTCCTCGATAACTACAATCTTCAAAAACTTAAATGCAACATCAATTACCATCTTCTATCTTCATGAATGCTATTTGTCTTTTATCTTTTCATCAATCCCTTCTATACAGAGTTTTTTTTTTTTCTCTCTGAAATCCCGTCTACTCGTGGCATTCCTACTTTGCTTGGGGTAAAATGATTAAACAAAAAAAAAAAAACAAGCTTGAACGTGTTCATGGAAAGTTATTTGAAGATAATAAAAATTACAGCTTTTGGCTAAATATTATTTATTAGATTTTTTTAATGAAAAAAAAAAAAAAAATGATGCATCACCGTAGCGCAGTGTGTAAACATAAATGAATTACAATTTAAAAGGGAAAGAGGATGAAGTTGTAGAAGGAAAGGTGGGAAAGGAAGAGGAAGACAAGAGAGAGGGTGGTCAGTGTAAAGAAAAAAAAAATGGAGACAAACTGAGATGAAGGGCTCAAAGAAAAAGAAGGAAAGAGAGGAGCTACTGTAAATAAAATAAAGATCAAATAATAAAGAAAGTGAAAGAATAAGAGTGAAAGAGATTGAAGACAAAAAGAGAAAACAAAAAAAAACAAGGATGAAAGAAAAAGCCTCTGTGAATATATTTCAGCATGACAAGTTACAACAGCAGGCAGATTATGTATATAGCTCTAAATTCTACACTCAGTATTGTCACACAGGCCAACAGCCTAGTGGATTAAAGAATTGGTTTGTGAATTTGGTAACAGTAATTGTGAATTTAGTCCTAGGGCTCGGCAATGCAGACAATAACTGAGAAATACTAAATAAGAATTAGATATGATATTCTTAGACATGGCCAGTGGAATGAGAACAATCTACTCATAGATTAAATAAAGGATTTAGTTCAAAATTCCATGAAAGTTACCTGGAGTGACCAGCAGTTAGTAAGATTGTCTTGCTTGAACATTGGTAATGAGTTTAATCCTCAGTGAGTGCCTGACACTTGTAGCCATGTCATGAAATATGGTTAGCATTAAAAGTGGTAGGTCTTTAGATTAAGAGGGATTTCTGCTCAGGTCAACAGTTAGGGTTGAATTAAAGAAGAGAATTGAATATGTTCATTTTCAAGATAAATAAATCCTGCTACCTACATGGATAACAGGTGCAACACAACCTTCACTTCTTGGTTGGTTTATCTTATAAATAAAAAATTAATTATTTTTAGAGGTGTCTTGTAATTACTTAAATTGCAAATAGCACTTCATATACCTGAAATGTTTTTTTTTTAAATATTGAGTAGGAGTAAGTTATGATTTGGTAAAATAACTGAAAAAAGGTAAAGAAAAGAGAAAGAAGACACAAAAAAAAGAGAAAGAAGACACAAAAAAAGAAAGACACAAAAATGAGAAAGAAAAAAAAGAGAAAGAAAAAAAGAAAGACAAAAAAGGGAAAGAAGACACAAAAAAGAGAAAAAAGACACAAAAAAGAGAAAAAAGACACAAAAAAGAGAAAAAAGAGAAAAAAG
Source organism: Acanthosepion pharaonis (assembly GCA_903632075.3). NCBI lineage: Eukaryota > Metazoa > Mollusca > Cephalopoda > Sepiida > Sepiidae > Acanthosepion > Acanthosepion pharaonis. The sequence goes on along the minus strand of CAHIKZ030004626.1, from coordinate 5,265,571 downwards.
AAAAAGAAAAAAAAAGAGAAAAAAAAAAAAAAAAAAAAAAAAAAAAAAAAAAAAAAAGAAAAAAAAAAAAAAAGAAAAAAAAAAAGAAAAAAAAAGAGAAAGAAAAAAAGAGAAAGAAAAAAAAAAAAAAAAAAAAAAAAAGAAAAAAAAAAAAAAAAGAAAAAAAAAGAAAAAAAAAAAAAAAAAAAAAAAAAAAAAAAAAAAAAAAAAAAAAAAAAAAAAAAAGGCAAAAAAAAAAAATGAAAAGGAAAATAAAAAAGAGATAGAAACCCAAAAAGAGAATGAAGGCAAATAAGAAATTAATTAAAAGAAGGAGAAGGAGATAATGAGTTCTTGCTGACTTTGCTTAAGAAAAAAAATAAAATAATGAGGAGATGATCGCTGTTCTTGAAAATTCTCTTCAGCCTTGGCCAACAAAAGGAATTGATTTGAAAATATAATCAAAGACAGGGTGGAGAGGAAATGTCTGATAATCAATAATGGCTATTCCATTCGATAAGTAGTGTATTGTAATAAGAAACCAACAAGCTCTTGCAATTTAAAGACTTTTAAAATGAAATAACTAAAATGCATCAACCTAGTGTACCATCCATCTCAATCACAACTGGTAACTGGAAATGAGAAAAATAGGTAACACAAAAACTAAGTAATGAATAAATAACATAAATATAACAATACAGAAAAGACAGCCAGGCCCTCCCTACTATAAATATTGTCATAACACAATTTTCCTCCTTTTGATTCCTTTCAATTGGCCTTGTGCCAGAGTAAATTCAGGAAATAACAAGAAATGTCTAAAAACAGAATTTGGTCCATGTACAAACTGCGACTGTCCAAATTTTTGCCCACTTTGGTGGATATTTTTAATTCATCAGAGCCATTTTTAACCTTGATGTTTGTTTGTGAACATAGATGTAGATAAAGATAGGTATTATATAAGCAGCAAAACGTTCAAATGGATGACCTTCCCAATTGTCCATTTTTAGATGGACTGTTATGATTTATTTGAACATTACAGCTTCATCAATATTTGCCTCAAAATTTTCCTTTTTATGAGTATCGGGTTTTTGATGGGTTGATTTGGCTTAGCGACTTATCAACCGCGATGGGTTATTTAATGCCTAAATCTAAATATTTTGAAGACAATTTTATGCTTTCAACTACAGATATTTTGTACATAATTTTATACTTTCAAGGTAAACGTATGTTTTTTAGATACATACGTTTGTAGTTGATAAAATGTATAGCTGGGAATTTCACTGAAAAAATGTATTTTTATACTTCTTTAGTGTTGTATTGTGTTGTTATTTTGCTATAAAAATGAATTCTTGGTCATTTTATTATAAAAATGTATTGCTCATATTTTTAATATAAAATATATTTTTATATTTTTCTGATTTTTATTTGGGGGTTCACTATTTGCTCATAGCTGAGACCCTAACAGATGCTACGACTCTGGGTCAGGGTGGACCTGGGTATAATAACAATTAAGGTAGTTCCATGCTCCTCAAAACCCTCAATTTCCTGATCAGAAGCCTTGCTGCCAGATGTAGTTTATCATCATACCCAGGACTATACGTATCAGGAACGCTTGATATTTTCTGCAGTAAGCAAAAGTATATTTCACAACAACAAAAAATCATTTTAATTTCATCTGTCTGTTACTGATCTTATGTATAAGTGTCTTTTTTGTTTCCATTTTCTCTAAAACTTTATAGTTGCTAACATGTTCAGTCCATGGTATTCTCAGCATCTTTCTGTAGAGCCATATTTCTGTCATCTCAAATCTCTTCTTTCATTGTCATTTTTAGTCTTGCTCAATATCTTCTTCTACTACATGCCATGTCTCTGCAGCTGTGCCTTCAGGATATAGGCAATCATGGCTCTCTACAACTTCCTGTCCTTTGTAGCCCTTAGTAAAGTTTGTCTTTTTCCTATATCTCCCAATCCTTGTTCTGCTAACAATTTACACAATCTCGTTAGCTTTCCTCTGTCCCACTTGCTTTCAATATCTTATGAGTGTCAAATTCTCCTAGACCTCTTTTCTCATTATAAGCTCTAGATATTTCAACTGTTTCTTTCTAATTCTAAGTGTTGTTTTTGTTTCTATTGTCATTAAAACTTCCTCGTTATATGTTCAGTCCATGGTATTCTCGGCAACTTTCTGTAGAACCACATTTGTTATCTCAAGTCTCTTCTTCATCTGTGAGGAGATTGTCCAGCATTCACTGCTATATAGAAACACCAATATTACATGACAATTTGGAAATCTTTTCATTGTTTCTAATGAAGTTTTCCTGTTTTTTAATACTTGCTTACCTTTTGGTAAGCAATATACTTATCAGAAAAGTATATTTTCTATATCAAATTGCTACAAATGTCAAACATTGTTTTCTTAAAATATCCAAGAAGGATTTTCCTAAATATAGAAACAAAAAAGTAAAGCAAATTCAAGTTCTGCACTGAATAAATAAAATATGCAGATTATAGAATAACAATCTGTGAGTTGTAATAAAAACTTGTAGAACATAAGATGGAAATACTAATCAAAAACTAATATGAATTAAAATATACAGGTTTTAATATCACCATTGTTCACATCTTCAATCAATAGTATTCTCAGCATCTTTCTGTAGAACAACATTTCTGTTGCTTAAAGTCTCTTCTTCATCTGTGAGAAGATTGTCCAGCATTCACTGCCATAGAGGAGAAATGATATTACAGTACTTTATTTCTTTCTTTCTTTCTAATGTCTGAATTCAGATAGATACAATTTAAAAAATTAATAATTCTAGTCTGGCACAGGGTTCAACCAATGCAACTCTGTACTTTGATAAGTAAAATGCATGAATGTGTTATGGTATATACTTGAATATTGTGCAAGTTTTTATGATCTGTTTTTATGCAAAAAAATAGGGGGTTGCACTATACACAGATAATTTTTCTAAAGTGGTTACAAATCATGTGTTTTTGGTGACCAGTTGCACTATACACAGTCATTCAGGCATGAATGAAAACAAAAGTACAGTTTCCAAATCTTTGTATATTTTACCGTAAGCATTTTTTATGATATCAACAAATGCCTGTTGACCCTTTTGTGATGTCAATGAATACTTGTTGCCACTTTTGTACTGCTCGTTGTAGTAGAGACTTTGTAGTCGCAGATACAACTATAGTATGCTGTTGAACAATACTGGTGTCAGACACCTTCGAATATCACTTGCACTAATAGTACTTGCTCGATAATACTCGCTCGAATAGTAACCTGTATAGGGAAATAGTATAGTGAATAGAGTAGAGAATAGCGGTCCTTATAGTAATAGAGAATAGACTAGAAATGGCCAACGTTTCAACATCACAGAACCTCCTACTTATGCGTTTCCTCTATGGTCATGTGGTCTACTTAATTCAAGAATGGGATCGCCTGTTTTTGCTCACTGGCAATCTATGTTCAAACTCTAGTGTTGGCAGTGACATTTTATTCCTATATAACAGTTTGTTTTTTTTTCACCATTTTGTTGGGTAGCTTTGTAAAAAAGAATGAAGACCATTTATTTGGTTTGAAATATGTCCAGGATGATGCCTAGTATTGTAATATTGGGCAACAATATGCATACTAGTATTACTCAGGTTTGTGGTTGCATTATACATGAGCTATGTGAAATAAATCAGATTTTTCACAAAGATTCAGGGGTTACACTATACATGAAGTAGCCTTATACTTGAGTGTATAAGGTATTTATGCATCTAAGAGTATCAAAAATGTTGGGTGGTCTAGTAATTAATGGTTTCAGGACACAAAAATTCAAAATTCTGGCAAGAAGAGTTTATGTTGGCCTGGGAAAGGCATGAACCCATCTGCCCAAATGCTCTGAATAAAATAGCAAGAGAATTGTAAGCCTTTTACTTTGTAAAACAATTTTGGGTATTCAATAATAAGTAAGATAAGTGACTGTTTCTTGCTGATGGTACCATTTAACCCAATATAACCTATCATATGTTACTTGAAGAGGAGATGGGCACACTAATTGACTGATTTGTTTTTGATAGTTTATCAACCCTTTGCAGGTTATTTAAAGCTAGAAAATATTTTTAGACTCAGGTCATCGTCAGGTATCAAAAGTTTTCTCCTCCCCTCCTTTAGATAGGATATCTGTGGATTAATAGTGATAACCAAAAATGTCAAAACCATCTGACATTGCATTTAAAGGCTCCAAAATGACACCATTAATATTCTTGGTAGTGTAGTGATAATAACAGTTAAAACATGTGTTGCTCTCATCTAGTGATTCTAAGTTCAATCCCTGGATCACATAGGAAAAAATAAAAACTGCCATTACAGGGACAAAATAATAATCAACAAATATCCTTTATCAGCCCAAAACATAAGATGAGGGTACGTCATCAAAATGCTGTGTCTATAATAACATCTATAATAATCAAAATGTGAATAATAGTTGGAATAAATTAAACTATGAAATCAGTTGAGTTTAAGAAAATTTTAGAAGCCAATGTACATCCTGGTGGTCTATAGTCACTGAAGAACATTTCTCTCATGAGTGGATATTTGGTCGATACAACAACAAGTAAACAAAATTGTTGAAATATTACTGCTGTATAGTGTGAAACAACCATTTTAGCTTTTAATTTGAATTCAAAATTTCTCTCAAATTTTCTACATAGATATATAGAGGATAGTAAGGACAGATATGTAGAAAGGCAATCGAGTTTTAAGTCAAGCAGTAATCACAGCTTAGTAAACAGGTGCAATGTAAGCCTGAAGTTGCTTAATAAGATATACTTGGAGAAGAAACAACAACAACAACAACAAAAAGCCTTAAAGATTTATGAACGCTCAAGACATACAGGGCACTGGGGTGGAGGCTATGTTTGACATAAATCACTGGTACTAAAACATTACAGAAACACAATGGTGGTGGAGGAAGATGGAGGAGAAAGAAGAGAGGAGACCAAAAAAGAGGTAGTAGACAAAGAAGTAGAAGAGGAGGAGAAAGAAGGGGAAGAAAGAAAAAAGGAGGAAGAAAAGGAGGAGGAGGCAGAGGAAGAGGAGGAAGAAACCGAAAAGGAAAGAAGAGGAGGAGGAAAAAAATCGGAACGGAAAGAAGAGGAGGAGGAAAAAATCGGAAAGGAAATAAGAGGAGGAGGAAAAAAATCGGAAAGGAAATAAGAGGAGGAGGAAAAAAATCGGAAAGGAAATAAGAGGAGGAGAAAAAAAATCGGAAAGGAAAGAAGAGGAGGAGGAAAAAAATTGGAAAGGAAAGAAGAGGAGGAGGAAAAAAATCGGAAAGGAAAGAAGAGGAGGAGGAAAAAAAATCGGAAAGGAAGAGGAGGAGGAAAAAATCGGAAAGGAAGAAGAGGAGGAAAGGAAGAAGAGGAGGAAAAAAAACAAAAAGGAAGAGGAGGAGGAAGAAAATGAAAAGGAAGAAGAGGAGGAGGAAAAAACAAAAATGAAGTAGACACGGATGAGAAAAATAAGAGGAAGACAAAACAAAAAGGAAGAGGAAGAGAATCAGAAAATGGAAGGCAAAACAAAAGGTAGAAGAAAAGGAGAAACAAACAAAAAGGGGCAAGAAAATGAAGAGGATAAAGAAGATGAAGAGGAAGAAGAAAAAAAAAGTAAACCAATGATGCAGAAAAATAAATAAAAAAATTAAAAAAATTAAAAACCTCCCCCTCTAAATTTTTCTAGTCATCACCACTCCTGACCATCTGTAGGTGGATGGAAGGTAAGCACTAAAATACCAGAAAAGGCTGATTAATTGGACCAAAGACATTGCTCTTATGTTCAAGAAGGTTAAGGGACTAAGAATTCAAGTGAGAACTTCAGGTTTCTTCACATCTTTTTCCCTTACATACTTGAAACATGTAAGTATATACACACACACAAATTTATATATATATATATATATATATATATATATATATATATATATATATATATACACATACATACATACACTTCTTTTCTGTTTACACTATTGGGACATCAAATGGAGTTAGCCAGGCCTCCTTAAAGATAGACAAAACTTTGAATGCTTACATAAGTATCCAGATAAAAGTTTTGTATGTGTTTCTTTTGTATCTACAGTAGTTTGTTTGTTTGTTTGTTTGTTTGTTAATCTTTCCTTCTCTGAACATTTTTTTTCTTTTTTTAAGTAGGGTGGAATACTTAACACTTGAGATGAGGATGGTGGGGTCGGTGGCAGATTTCAAAGTTGAGTGGAGAAGAAGAAAAATAACCCTATCTAAAATATCAACAATAACAAAAAAAAAAAAAATATAATCAAGATTATACATGTACAAAAGAATGTGTTATATGCAAACTCATATTATATATATATATATATATATATATATATATAATGGGCGCGTGTCTGAGGGGATGGAATATTTGCCTTCTGACCAGGAGACTCAGGTTCAAATCTTGTCTTAAGGTTTGTTTAGAATCTTTTCATCTGCACATAAAGAGTATCTTTGTCCATATGGGTGTCTGGCTGAGTGGTTATAACATTCACTTTCAGATTATGAGAACTGGGTTTGAATCTCATCAGGGTAGATTTGCCAAGACAATAACTTCTTGATGCTATCACCCTGGAGAGGCAATCCTACCATGCAGAACTATTGGAAAGGGCTTGAAAAACATACCAATGGTCAACCTTGGATATGAGTTGCCAGCTATAGTTTTTATATATATATATATATATGAAGAAATATAGTCTTAAGATGTGCTATATTTATGGGATAAAGTGCTCAATATCTGAGTGTTGATTTCTATGTTCACCATTATATATATATATTTCTATATATATAATAATAATTGTGTATTTGGGCAGCAAACCCTCTTTTAGACATGTTTCATTAAAAATGACTGACAAGGTACTGCGGTTAAATTTTTCATTTCATTTTTCTTCTGTCCTTATAATTTCCTTCTTTTTTGGACATAAATTATGTAGAAATTATCTGAAAGTTCTGTATGCCTGAGCACTTACAGCTATGCTTTTATAGCCATTATCATTGATGATTTTATTTTTACTTGAATGTATGGATTGTTTTATGTACATATCTAGAGTTATAAGAATGTTTTGTTTTCCAAACATGGTTAGCATATTGTAGCAGGGTCCATAGATGATATTTTTATATTTATTATAATTTATGTCCAGAAAAAAAGAAAATTATAAGAAAATAAGATAATTTTTGCAAAAAACTTAACTGCAGTACTTTGTCAGTCATTTTTAATGAAACACACACACACATATATATACACACATATATATATATATATATATATATATATATATACAAGTGTGTGTGTGTGTTCTGAGCCAGTGAGGTGGCATTTATGTGACTAATTGATCTTGCAATACTAACAATACTTATCCACTATACTTACCTCCATCTTTGTTCATAGTCCTGTCTAAAAATATGTTTGTGTAATATGTCAGTTATTAGTGATATGATACTTTCTATTTTAGCTAATAGATAGAGATAAATAATCTTCTTGTGTGACTAAAGTTGTACTACTATTTTGATTCACACAGACGTGTGCACATACTTAACAATATTTTTTTTTTAAAAGCACTAGTTTACATTTTATAAATACAAAAGCAAGTTTTAGGATTGTATTTGGGAGCTGAAAAATATCCATGTCAAAGAGTTGGTTGGTTGATTTTGTTTAGCGGCATATCAAACTCTATGGGTTATTTAATGCCAAAATCTAAATATTTTGAACAAAATTTTATAGCTTCAACTAAATATATACTATATGTATTGTTGGTCTTTTTTTATCTCAAAATGTATTTTTATACTTTTATAATGTTTTGTTTCGTTTGAGGGTCCCATAGCTGGGACCCTAACAGGTACTACCACTTCAGGTCAGGGTGGACCTGAGAACAACAGCAATTAAAAGGTGGTTTCATGCTTCTCAGAAGATCCAATTTCCCAATCAGAGGCCTTGTTATTAAATCTAGTTTATCATCATACCCAGGACTATTCATGCCAAAGAGAGGAAAATAATTTGTGTCATATAAACACATTACCACCCATAAATTTTATGGATTTATTATCTATGTTAAAAAATAAAAAAAAAATAAAAGTTATCTGAATTATTTTTTATGTTATTTTTAAACAATGTCAAATGAAAAAAATGTATTGTATTTGTTGCTGATTTTTTAACAATTATTTTCTCTGGGAAAATTTATTTGCATCTTAGGCTATAACTTTTCAGCTTGATTCAAATTGAGAAAATTTGACTATGGATCAAGAATTTCATTTATTTATTATGAATATGAAATACTTTCCAAAAATAAAATATTCATCCATAGCAGAATAATGCTACAAAATTCCTATCAAATTGTGAAATGAAGGTTGTTTCACTACCAGATCCTTTCACATGAACGTGGGTGTCCCCCAGGGCTCTATCCTGGGTCCTATGCTGTTTCTGATCTTCATCAATGATCTTCTTGATGTCATCAGTTCCCATGTAGGCATTTATGCAGATGACACTATCATTTATCTCTGTCTCAATAGCAAATCCGTCAGAACTGACAAAGTTAACCTGACTGCTGCTCTTGAAAAGGACCACCAATCAATGGTTAACTGGGGCAGGAAATGGTTTGTAAATTCTAATGCCTCCAAACTGCTTTCATTTAACCAGCATAGAGAAACTTTCCTGCCTGCCATCAGCATGGCTGATGCTAGATTCCTGGAGAGTAGCATACTGCACCTTTTAACTGACTTGAAGTGGAATGACTATATTGAATCAATAGCTGCATCTACTGCAAGGAAAGTTGGGTCACTGTGTCGTGACAGAAGGCTTTCCTTGTCAGAGTCCATCTTGCACATTTACAAATCTACCATTTGTCCATGCATTGAATACTGTTGCCATATCTGGTCTGTTGCTCCTGCTATTCATCTTGAGGTTCTTGACAAAATCCAAAAGAGAATCTGCAATGTAACTGATTCTGACTTAGCATCTCGACTTTGGTAACTTTCTGACTGATGTGACATGGCTTCCTGCTGTCTTTTCTACAAATATTTTCATGGCAATTGCTTTGATGAGCTTTTTCTCCTAGTGCCACAACTACATGAATTTAACTGTGCTATTAGATTAGCATCTAGCTCCAAACCTTTTACTGTTGAAATAGTTAAATGTAACCATCATTTCTACTCCAAGAGTTTCTTTTCTCGCACTTCCTGCCTGAAAATTACAATCTTCAAAAATTTAAATGCAATGTCAATCACTATCTTCTGTCTTCTTGATTCCCATTCATCTTTTATCCTTTCCTCAATCCCCACTATACCCAGTTGTTTCGCACTTTCACTCTCTGTAACCCCCTGCATACTAGTGTCATTCTTGCCTTGCTTGAAGTGAAATTATTAAAACAAAAAACAAAGAACTTTACAAAATAATGAAAACTACATTACTTGCAGACTTCCAACTGCAGTAACATCTAAAATGAGTATAACAAGGAGGGAAAATAACAATATAATTAAGACGTTAACTTTTCACACTATTATGAACAAAGTGTTTGGAAGAAGCAAACTCCCATCAAACACTATACATTTTCATCTTCAAAATTGAGAATGGTTAACTTCATAGTGGACAAATCAATTTTGAATTGAAAGGAGTCAGCTTCAAAATGGACGAGTCAATTTCGAATTTAGAAAATTCAAACATAAGCAAAGAATTTCATGTTGTTGTTATAAACATGAGATCTTTTATAAAAATAAAATAATCATCTGTGGCAGAATAATCTCTTCATCCAAGTGAATAAATTCTATTTGATATTAAAATAAAATCAACATGCTAAACTGGAAATTATATCAAGAAAACTTCAAAGAATCCATCAAGAGCATGATTAAGGTGGATTATGAAGCAGATGCAGATTGCAGAGGTTTGGTGGATTCCTTGGGAGTTAAAAAAAAAAAAACCCAAAAAACCAACAGCATATTGATGGGGGAAGCAAGGGTGCCAAGAGGACTTTGGAGGAGGTCAGATTTGCCAAAGTAATGGGGATTCATAGGGATTTTTTTGCTGGATCACTCAAAGCCAATCTTCTTCTCCTTTAATAGTTGAAGTGTCAGAAGATCCTTGAAAGGTTTGGATTACTAATTTGCTTTCTGATCAGTGATTTAAAAAAATTTCTCAATTTCAAGTTGAAAAAGGTATAGTCATCCATCACAGGCAAACAGTTATTTGATGATAATTGAGGTTACATAGGAAATAAAAACAAATCAGTTAAGGAAAAAAAAAATGGAATTTACATTAAAAAAATTAAAAAAATATTAAACTACAACAATTCATTATAACAATATTTACAAATGCCATGTAAAGTGGCTAATGCAGTTTATTAAATCAGACTTCTCTGTTTGTGTTGTCTGCATCAATCATTTATAGTGGTTGGGGAAAGCATTGAATAAATTGAGAGGGTGGGTCATCAGTGAGAGTGAATAATTTTTTTTCTTGACAACCAATCACCATTCATCTAAGCTAATGGTTGTTTAGATAGCAGGTCACAAGAGAGAAACAACAAATGCTGATTAGCATAAGAAATGTGTTCAAATTCAAATATTAAACATGACTCGATGAAAAAAATGAAATCACAGTTTCCACTTGTTGATATGAAGTGGCGCAATGTGAAATACTTGTTATCGGAATCAAAGCAAGAAACACAAGTATTTTTCTGTACACCTGTTACAGTCAAGTTTAAGAAGCAGAAATTCAAAGAAATTTTATATGTAGACTCATTTGCATTCTTGCTGTTAAAATTTAAAAGTCTTAAAATTCAAACTATTGTTTTTTTTTTTGCTTGCAGCTGATACACTTCACAAAGAAGATTTTTTTTTGTCTGTCTCTAAGATGAATTATTGTTGATAATAACACATGGTCAGCTAACTAGCAGAGAAATCTAATGGAAAATAAGAACACTGAAGCAATAAACATTTACGGTATTTTATCATAAAATCCCATTAGAAAGTCAGGTAAGAAAACTGACACGACATGGCAGACAGTTATAAAAAATAAAATAAAATCCCAGAAATATTAGTACTAAAGTGTGTGGAGGAGGCATAATTCAAGAAAAGAAAATTAAAAATAGTTTCCAACATCCCACAAGGCAATACAGGAATTTTTTTTGTTTTTAAATGCTATAAACTTTCAGAACATAAAGGATTCCAATTCTTCACAGATTCCTTTTCATTATTACTGGTGAAGTGCTGTGAGAATGCCAGTGGAATAGTTTCCCATTGTCTTCACCAGGGTTTTTGAAATCAGAATGGTCCTCCTTCTGAACTGGTTACCCCTGAGATAAGTGAGCTCAATTTATCCTGCTATATCAACCCACAGATAGAGAAAGAAAAGGTGGATTCATGCCTTTCTCCAAGGGCATCTATGTGACAGTGAATGCAACAGTCTAGAATGGAATTTGAACTTGGTTTGTTGATTTCACTTTTCCAATAGCAGATAAATATTTCAGTTGAAGATGGCTGGAAAATGCAATGGCTCAAAAGTGTGTACGTATATGGGGTGGGGTGTTGGTGGGTAGAAACAAAAACAAGCAAACTAACATTGTCTATGGTGATGTAGGACAAAGCCGATGCTATGAGGATCGAACTCAGTCGTAATTGATCTATCCAGACAAGCTTGCTAACCAATGCACCATGTAAAAATCCCCTACCAACATTGACTTTGAAAGTAGAGGACAATTTAAATTTCCAAGGAAAATTACTATTTACAAATTTTTTTTTTTTTTGGCTTCCTCTCATTGAAAGTAGACTAAATAATCTGAAGTTCTGTAAATTCCTTAGATAATGTATTGTCATTAATATTAAGTTTTGCCACTTGTTTTCATTAATATTAAGTTTTGCCTTTTGTTCGTCATTAATATTAAGTTTTGCCTCTTGGCTCGATTGTGATAAAACCACAACTTCCAGCTCATCATTCACCAATCATTAGTAAACCATATGGAACACAAATAAATAAGCCTTAATAAGATTCATATTCTTTCCCTTGGGAACCTGATTTGTTTGTCAGATTCTTTACAATTTAGGTTACAAAGTATTCAAATTTAGCCAGACCTTCTTTGAACCTCATTGATTCATGTGACAGAATCACAAACAAAGAACTGTAGTAAATAACAGAAGCCACATTACTCGAGGACTTTCAACAGCAGCAACAACTAAAATGGTGCCAAACTCATTGAGAAATATCCAGAGCCTCAACACTATACAACCGCTTTCTCAGATCAAAGGTTTAAAGATGGCTTTGAATGGAAGAAGCAGGCAGCTCTTAGCAAGGACCATCCTTCTTCAAATGCCATGGACTAGCACGACAGAACCACAAATAAACCGAGCTTTACCTAATAACAGAAACTACATTACTTGAGAACAGCAGCAACTAAAATGGATAGCAAATCTAACTTGAAGAGAAAATAATAACAATCAAGATGTTGACATTCCACACTATTTCAAACAAAAAATTATGAAGGAGCCCCCCCCTTAATAGTGGAAAGAGCAATAACACTTACTGGACTTCAGAATTTTATTTTCTTGAAAAACTCTTTTGAGAGAAAGATTGTATATATTTCAAATATAAGTAGCAATGGCTACTCAGTAATGAATACCAAATTTTTCTTTATCATGAAATGGTCATTATTACTACTGACCATAGAGTCACATTCTTTACTTCTCCAAATGCCAATTTGTCATCATCATGTAAGATTTTTACACATTACAGTATTTGATAATACATCCCCCAAATTTCAGTATGAGGAAAGAGGAAACTTAATATTAATGAAAACAAGTGGCAAAACTGAATATTAATGACAATACATTATCTAAGGAATTTACAGAACTTCAGATTATTTAATCTACTTTCAATGAAAGGAAGCCAAAAAAAAAAAAAAAAAAAAAATTGTAAATAGTAATTTTCCTTAGAAATTTAAATTGTCCTTACAAAAGATAATGAATGCAAGAGGGTGTGTGTGTGTGTGGGGGGAACAAAATAATATACCTAATTAGCTTGTGCAAATAGATAGCACAACAATGAACAGTAGGTATAGCAAAGGATAGGAACTTGTGGAGAGCCATGATTGCCAATGTCCTAAAGTAACACAGCATGGAAGTATTGGAATTTCTTATATTGTCCATTATTATTGCTGATTTGATTTCTGTTTCTTTTTATAGCAACTGCCACTTAGATTCTTTTCTAATAACCAAAGAATGACAGATTGAATTTAATATTATTAAACGCTCCCAGATATTTTTTTTATTTTTGCCATGAGCTGAGACAACGAAAAGAACAACATCCATAATCTCTTTAACTGGATTCTTATCTTCAGAGTTGTGTCTTTGTCGGCATGAAATATGCATAATATTTAAAAACTCCATTTTTCTTGGTTTTATGTTTGACATTCTTTACTCTAAACATGTTGAAATGCTTGTTCCCTCTCAATGATCAAAGTTAAGCAATGTCCTGCTGAGATAACATCAAATGGGTAACTAGGGGCCATAAAAATAAAGTTAAATGCACATTCACCACTTCAGCTATTAAACAAAACTACAAAAGACTATAGTAGTCAAAATATATATATATATATATATATATATATATATATATATATATATATATATATTTAGTCATCCACGTACAAGTCTATTTTGTTGTATCACAGCTCATCAGTGTGGCTAGACATGCAACTGCTTCAAGCTGGAATTGAAACTTGACCGATTTGACATCAGTCAGAGATTCTACCCCTAAGACATCGGTACACGCCAGAGAAAGGGAAATTTATTATATATTATATACTGATGTATACAAATGCCTATATATATATATATATATATATATATATATATATATATATATATATCTAAATGAAATAATAATAAAAAAACGAAAGAATATTAATCTACAACCCAGTGTGTCTGAAGATTTTAATTTTTTTAATATTTTTTTTATTGTTCAAAATATATATATATATATATATATATATAAAAAGAAATGGACAAGGTCATTTTTATGTTTAACGTTGTTATTTATAGATACAAGTATTTAAGCAAATGCTCTGTTTATGATAAACAGTATTAAATAACATTTACCGGCCTGAATGTCCGAGAAATTTTCATAGAAAATATTCGTTCTTTTTCTTTTTCATTTCTTAATATATGACGTCATTTGTTTACATTTGATACACCAGAGCAGTTATGAATGTACGAGATTCATGGAAGATTGAAGTTTATAAGCAGTAAATTCAACCTTGTCTACTGAACGCTTCTTTGTAGCCTAAGCGGTAAGGCACGTCAGCGATATGACAGTTCAGATAGGATGCAGGTTCGAATTCTGTCAAAGAATGAATATTTTCTATGAAAATTTCTCGGACATTCAGGCCGGTAAATGTTATTTAATACTGTTTATCATAAACAGAGCATTTGCTTAAATACTTGTATCTATAAATAACAATGTTAAACATAAAAATGTCTTTAATAATATATATATATATATATATATATATATATATATATATATATGACAAACTGGAAAGGCTATTTTGTGATGCTTTTCATCTGTTAGGACTTCCTTGGACTGGGCTTTGTTGATGTTGCCATCATATTGTATTCCAAAATATAAGAGCTATCCCTCCAGACAAACCTAAACTTTTTGTTTATATATATATATATATATATATATATATATATATATATAACAAAAAAAAATTTTATACCACAGAATTTATATTTGGTTTTATAAATGATAGAGTGTATTCTTTTAAAGGAGCCTTTTTCATCCAACAATTCTTCAGGAAGATTTGTTTGAACAACAATAATAAAAACACAGAAACTAAAAAAGGTGAACATGGAGTGTAAATAAAGAACCATGGCTAAAATAAATTTATTACTAAGAACAACAAATTGGTGTAAATAAGCTCCTAGTCAGTGTAAAACAGAAAAAAGTTTTTAGTAATAAATTTATTTTAGTTGTGCTCCTTATTTAACAAACCCAACCCCCCACCATGTTCACCTTTTTCAGTTTCACCATTTTGATTATTTTTGCTCCAATAAAACTTTCTGAAGTATTAGACAAATAAAGATTTCTTTAAAAGAATGTGCTCTGTCATTTATAAAACCAAATATAAATGTTGTGGTATAAAATTTTTGTGTATATATATATATATATATATATATATATATATATATATACAATGCACCACTGATCCATATATATAAATAGTCAAGGAAAAATCGAACATTCATGGCCAGACGATTGCATCTGGAATGAAACAGCCTATCACCTCTGAGTGTTGACTTCAATGTTTACTTTTATATTTATATTTACATAAACTCTATCTCTGATATTGAGCACTTTATCCCATAAATATAGCATACCTTAAACCTATATTTCTTCACACACACACACACACATATATACACAATTATTTAATTGTTCTTTTGGGTAGAAAAATCAGGATTTGAGATATCCTTATTCCAACTGCCCCTTTTATTAAATATTCAAAGGAAATGGTTTGTCCTAGAATGCCTGCAACCTAAATTAAGGGCCAGGAAGAAAATTTATTCTTGAATATTTAATATAAATGGTAGTTGGAATAAGTAATAGGTGAATATATATATATATATATATATATATATATATATATATATATATATATATATATATATATATATATATATATATATACACACACTCACAAAACACAAAATAAAAAAGTAAGAATAAATGCTAAATCTTAAAATATAAAATAAACTGAGAGCTTTTATACCTGATAAAAACATAGTTTTAAGGTATGCAAAATTTATGGATAAAGTACTTGATATTACTTATATAGCGTATGTAAATATAAAAGTGGACACTGAGTCAACACCAAGTGGCAACAGTCTGTTTCACACTTGAATGCAAACTTCAAGGGGTGTGTGTGTGCACCTGTGTAGAAAAGAGTAATGGCCTCAGATTTTCATATACTTGAAGATTCCATGATATTTGACAAGTTCTATAAGAGAAACAATTAGAGATATATCTTTTCAATCTCATCAGATATGAATTAAGTCCCAAGATTCTTCAAGTCACAGAATCAGTTAAATTCTAATTAATCACCTAATTAATTATTAATAATATTCAAAACGACAAAATTGAAATTGAAAGAATTTCTGAAGAACAATTTCTTATTTCCAAAGATTTTCTGAAATATATATTTATTGAGGTGTCCATTCTTTTTAATGATATTACAAGGACATTTATGGAATCTTATACACAATTGCTAGTTTGACACTTGCCTGCTGTCACTTTTTGGTGTCTAATGGGTTGGAGATAAAAATCATTCAGGGTAAAGTTTATTAAAAGCAACTTATCCCCCCCCCCGAAAAAACAGTTTTCATATGAACAATATATGCTTTTAAATACAGTCTTCAAGAACCACATAAACCAGAAACGTAATATGTTTTTTGATCTTGAGAAGGCAAGACTCAGAAACAAAAAACAAAAAAGAAATAAAAAGGAAAAAGCAAAAAAAAAAAAAAAAAAGATAAAGGAAAAAAAAAGAAAGAAAAAGAGGAATGCAGGATGTGCCTTTACACAGAGTCAATTCAAGGATTGGAAATAGGCCCCTCCTGTCAAAGGTTCAAGAAAAAGCTGAGTTTGGATTATGAAAATAAGGAACCCCTCTGATGCAATGTCAACAAGCAAGGAAGTTGGTGTTGGCACCAAACAGCCTTTCTAAATGAAACAAAAACAGAAAGAGAATACCTTGTACCAGCATCATTTCCTACCCACAATCAACAGGGTCCCTGATTTGTAAGGACGTTGTGGTAACTTATAGTTATTAGGAGTAAATCAGAAATGATTTCTGCTTGGGAGAAATATTTATTTCCTGATTTGGACTGAAGACAAAACAAGCAAATCTAAATAATAATGGTTTTTTTCCTTTTTTTTTTTCTTTTAAATTGGATAGGGTGTAACAGTATAAAGTTCTTATGGACAGGAAATGAAGAATTTACTAATTAACAAGCCTACATAGAAAAACTGCACTAAAGAAAACCATTTTACATGAAGAGAAAGAACTTTTCTAATATCTTAATTACATTTTCAAGACTTGAGCCATTTTCAGTAAAACATATAAGGTTTTAAGACTGAAGACTGGTCAATAGAAATTTTAAAACAGGAATTTTGGACTATAGGGGAGGTTTGCCAAAGGGATCCCAAGGGAGATAATATACCAATGTACAGTTAATATATAGCATCATTCATGATTTAAATAAATTTAGAAAATTTGTGTTGCTAATGTACAAAGAAATTAGTTATTACTGAAAAATAAAATAATCTTCCTTTTTTTATTTTTCATCAACTACATGAAGAGGAAATGATAAATTATAAATTCTTGGACAAATCCACTTTTTAAAATCTGACAAAACATCAAAATTCATTTTAACTTTCCATGATTAGGCTTAAAACATTTCAGCACTATATATATATATATATATATATATATATATATATATAATAAAAAGAGAGAAGAGTAAGATGTATAATGTATAATCCTGTGTTTTTATTGATATTTTTATTTTTACAAAACAGTGCTCAATGTAAATTTACAGAGCATAAATATAAATTAACTGATTTATCAGTTAATATATATATATATATATATATATATATATATATATATATCTACCAGCCTAACCATAGAAAGTCTTTTTAAAGAAAATGTACTTATCAGCAAGGATCTAGTGACTTGGATTGAGAAATCAGACAACTGAGTTTGAATTTGGCTCAAGTTCATTACATTCACTGACATACAAATACCCAGGGGAAACGTATCAATCCATTTCTTCTCCCACCCAGTTATGGGTGAACAGCAGAACAGACTGGGCCCTATAGCCTTGGTTGGCAACTGGTTTAGGAGAACTCTGAATTCAAAACCTGAGATGGGTTGTTTGGAAGCATTGTGGCACATTGTAATGAACCAGTTTGCTGTACTGGGTTCTTCCAAAAAGAGTGGTTGGTTCTGTACAAGTTTTCACCACCATAATCAAATGATATGTGC
>CAHIKZ030004626.1:5070000-5242500 GCA_903632075.3 Acanthosepion pharaonis | reverse complement strand
GTAGGCAAAAGAAGACAGAAAGCTGACAACATCACTGAGTGAATTGGAAGATCACTACCAAACATTAGCATGCAACTGAGATATATGGAGGAAGCTGGTCAGGTGCTCAAATATGCAGTAAAACTAGGACCATTCAAATCTTGAATACTGACAGTAGAACTACAGTGAAGAATCCAAGTATTAGAAATGAGATGCTACAGAACTGTTATATACTGTATCTATGAACACTAATGGGTAAGTCCCAATCCTTATAAACACATTTGACACTATTGTAAGTGGGGGTAATATTCTGTCTATGTTGTCCACCACTAGCAGTGGTTTACCTACTTCATGCCACTGGCGAGTATTGTATTTTGTTGTTGATGTCAAGATTACCATTTCATTTCCAACATCTGTGTTGGTTATTCCTCATTCAGGAACCCTTTCTAGACTACAAGAACCATCCTATGCATCTCCTACATAGACCACATCACAAATGAAGCCAAGCAAGAAATAAACAAATGAGAAACAGGTCCTTTGAAGAACCTCATATCCAGCATCAAGAAAAGAAAATGCAAATGGTACAGCCATGTTGTAAGAGCCAATTGTGTTTCCCTTGAAATCTTACCAGATACAACCTTAGACAAAAGTCATCATTTATACAATATGTATCTTTTTTTAAATTAATTTGAATTGTTGGAAGACCTGATAAGTACCTGGCAAGAAATTTGAAATAGCACAGATATATCATAAGAGCCGACAATCTTTCCCCTCACATACTGCAAAGTATCATCTTAGACAAAAAAAAAAAAAATAAAAAAGAGAGGAGGCAAACAGAGGGAAAAATGAACCAACAATATCACCATGTGGACTCATAGATTATTCAAAGAGACTCAAACATTGGCATGCAACTGAGATATAGGGGGGGGAGCTGGTCAGGTGCTCTGCGACCATATAACAAAAAAAAAAAAAAAATAATAATATTTATAATAATTTATTATAATGATAATATTTTTAAAAATCTTTCTTTAAAAAAATAAAATCCAGATCAGTATATCCCAGATAAACTTGAAAAAATAATTACATTTAAAAAAAAAATGGTTATTAGCAATTACATTTCAAAGAGAACCTGATTTGCAATTGTGCCTGGCAAATTGTTAAGAAATAATTATCTTGTGGTCAAGGTGGCTGTTAATTTCCTCTTGTTGGCATTCAAGTTCAAATGCTGATTTTCTAGGTAGGCGGGCAAGTCCCCTTATTTGAAAGACTGAGGAAACAATCATGCTAACACCATGTATTTACTGTACAAAAATGAACTGAGTAAATATCAACACACAGAAACACCACATTTCTCCTTCACCTTTTCATCCTTTTTCCCCCCTCCCATCTCCTTTCACTCTCTCATTCTTTTTTCCCCCCATCTCCTCCACTTTCTCATTGAATTTTCTTAATTCTTATTTCCTTCAGCATTTTTTTCTCTCTTCAGTCTTCTTTATACCTTCACCACCCTTTAGTTTTTCTTCCAGCCTTTCTTCATTCATTTAATTTTTCCTCCTTCTTCTCCCTGTTCAATTTATTACTCTTTCTTTCTCACTTTCTTTCTCACTAAATGCCACTTTCTTCTTCATCCTATGTTTGTTTTCTGCTCTAACTGCTTGACTCAAAAGTAATTCACAAAAACAGAACATTTAAAAAAATCATTTTTAAAATGATTTTGAAATTTCATTAAAATATTAAAATTAAAAAAAAAAAGAATGAAAACAAGGAATTGAAAGTTTTGTGAAATAAACAAGGCATAAAAAATTCCCTACAGATCATTTCAAAACAAATTATTTTATGTCCACCTTCGAACCTGATAAAGAATTAAAATATGCAGAGTATGACTCACATCTGTAAAAAAAAAAAAAAAAAAAAAAAAATAAAACAAATTCTGTAATAATTAAGTCATTTTCATTATGTTTCATTTTTGACAATATTGTGAATTTCCATTTAAATGGTTATTTCACAAATATAAATTACATCAATTTAAGAGACATATCAATTACTAACAATGACTCAATAGAACATTAACTCAAGAGACCTTTTTTTTTAAAATAAATGCAAAAGACATTCCACTTAATTTTGTTTTAATTATTCAATTATGCTTATTAGGTGCTATCCAAAAATAAGGGGATTTGGACAGTGTCTATGTGAAAAACAAATACAGTCTGAGCTTTTACTGAAATATTTACAAAGATTGCTGTAGACATGCACAAAGGTTTACTTCAGAAGAGTCAGTGAAAACAGTACCAGAGTTAGTAAATTATTTTTATGGTTAAATTTCCTGAATATTTAGAAGCACATTGTACAATAGCCCTATTCAGTCAGTAAAGCTAATTCCCAACTACTGATATTGCCTTCCTTTCTAATTATCAATTTATTTCTATAGTATAATCCTTAGCAAATTGTTTACATCAAATGTATAATAGTACTATTATTAACTTTTTGGCAACATTTGGTCCAAATTAGCTTTTATAGCTGGTTTATTTTCTGCTTTAATAAATTTAATAAAATGAAACATTTTTAGAATTTTGGATGTTTTTCTAAAAATGACCATAATCTTGGTTCTGTCAAAGATTTTGCAAGGAATGCTCTGAATCATTTTCAGTGAAATACTTCATAAAGTCACTTAGTTTATTTCCCCTGCAAGAAAATGAGTTCAATTTGTTAATCTATTATTAACAAGATGTTTTAATTGTCTATCATCCTTAGAATTATTTCAAGAGATTATTGAAAAAGGTGTTTTTTTCAATACCTGTTTGCAAGCATTATATTTTTTAAAACTCTGACAAGTTGTGTAACACATAATGATGTAGAAAGTATATGAAAAAACAAATGCATCAATTTTCATTCACTCAGATAATTATATGTATAATTTTTTTGTTTTATAAAATTACATCAAATAATAATAGCGGTTCAAATTCAGTAACAACTTGATTATAAACATCTTAGAAAATTATTTTGATTTTTCTTATTACCGCCCAACAATTTCCCTGGAGACGTATTAGAAATGAGGAAGAAAAAAGATCTATAATCAGGAATTATAGAAAAGATTTGGCCATTGCTCGTATGATGTACAATTGCTGCTATAAAAAAAAAGCATTATCGACAGCTTTACTATAGGAAAAGCATTATAAACAATTTCAACATAGAAAAAGAATTATAAACAATTTCACCATAGGAAAAGCATTATAAACAGTTTTTCTATAGGAAAAACATTGAGAATCAGAGACAGATTGTCAGTATTCAAGAATGGAAGCAAGAATTACAGTCAAAAGAGGGTTATTATATGTATAAATGCTTGCTTTCTCCAACTCTGGTTCTATCTGTTTTGTGTAATCTTTGAAAATAATATAATCTGAATGCAAACCATTTTGTGCTTCCTCCATCAGTTCCTCCCTACTTCAAAATTAATGTCAACAGACAATTGAAGATCACATCAAATAACAGAGAAGATTGACTGGACATTCCAACCCAAGAATGCAGAAGACACTTCCATTGGGAATCAATAAGACAGCAGTTTCCTCCAATCAAATGCTTACTTGCAATACAACATCGCCCCCTGCTGGCACTAATACAAACTGTCATTCTTGAAATAAGATACCTAGAAGTTTTCTACAATCGCAGTTCCTTCTTCATGAAGAGAGTTTGTTATAGATAAACACATTAATGAATGATTTTTGCAAATTGTTGGCAAGACAAAGAAAAAATCACTTCAAATTATTTTAAATGGCTTTCATCTCTGGAATTATTTAGAAAATCGATTCAAGTAGCAGTGTTTGGAATAGCTACTGTCAAATATACTTTTTAGTTTACAGTTTTTACTTCTGCTTAGCCATGATATCATAGGCAGGATTTATCAAAATGCTAAATTAAAACATTCATTCAGACTTGTGACTGTGGATTAATAAGTCAATGAGAGTTACGTACTGGCTGAATTTTGATCTGAAATTTTCACTGTATAATTTTCAATCTCTGTAATAAATATTATTTCAGTAAACCTCTTGCTGCTCTATTGTTATTCCAACGGCAACTGTTCTGACAAGATGTATTTATTAGTTCTACCAGTTCAGCCCTTCACAGCAAAAACCTGTCATGTCACATACATGCACATGAATCATCCTCATTCCTTTCATATTCCATTAATAAAAAGAAAGTTCCATTTGGGTAGCTTCTTCTCAAGAACTGCTGCTTTGTGGAACAGGCTCCCAAGAAGATGCTTCCCCAATCTCTTCAAGCCTAGAGTCAACCATTATGCATCTTTATGCAACTTTTCTCTCCTCCTCTTATGTTTATACAACCCCATTCCTTCTACCTTGAGTGGCTCTTGAGCCTTGTATTGGGTAAAAAAATTAGTAAAAAAAAAAATTCAATTTTTATGTGTAAAAATACTTTTTTATCTCAAGGTTATGGATTTATTGATTTATCTCTAATGACAACAAATTCTGACGGTAGGAAAATAAAAAGAAATAATTTTACATTATTCACAATCTGATCGATGTCCTCATCTTTGTTGTTGAATATCACAACATTTCAGCCTTTATGCTCTTCAGCCTTCTTTAGGAATCTGTCCTACAGGCCCTTTATTTAATCCGTCCTGGGTATGACGATAACGTCCTGGGTAAGACAGTAAACTTGGTCCAACAGCAAGCCCTCTGATCAGGTTTTGAGGAGTGTCGAATCACCTCTTAATTGCTGATTTCCCAGGTCCAGCCTGACCTGAGGTGGTAGCACCTGTTGGGGTCCCAGCTATGGGTAAATAGTTAACCCCCAAACTGGAGTCAAAACACTATGAAAGTGTAAAAATAGGTTTTAATACCAGAAATATTTTATAAGAAATTATTACCAGCAATACATTTTTGAAGGAAAAAAAATATTACCAGCAATTTTTTAAAGGAAATTATTACCAGCAAAAAAGAAAAAAAAAAATTGTTCGCATTAAATAACCCATTTTAGTTGATATGCCGTAAAACAAACCAAACCAAACCAAACCAAACCTTTATTTAATCCAGTAGATTCTCATTCTGCTGTCTAGGGATATCTTGCCTTACAACATAAAATATCCCTAGACATTCAAAATTCCATGAAGGTTACCTGGATTGACAGACACTTGACAAAGGGTGGAGGTCACAACAGCCAAAATGTTATAGTATTGTAGCCTAGGGAAGGCTACTGAATAGAATAGTCAAATGAAGGTTGGTAATGAATGATAATACTTAGCACAAGAACAAAACATATAAGATTTGCCAACGGCATGTAGAAGAAGTGAGTCAAGTCAATTCCACAATGAATCTCCAACTGCAGGATATCTACCAACCACCCTATGCAGTCAGATATGGCACAAGGCAGAATTTAATGTGGAGTATCTGAGCTTGTAGGCTCAGCCAAAAATTCCCTGTAGATCCCGTATAAAACGGGGTCAGGTAGTTGTCTCCTGAGGCGAGATTACCCATCGATGTAGCTTTGTCTGGGGATCCTCTCTGCCCGGAGGCAGAGAGTTTGACAAGCACAGCTTAAGACAAATCTCCAACTGCAGACCAACATACAGTATTTACTACTGTAAATATGTGAATGGGGACATACCCTTTATCACCCGTATGTATGCTACAACAAATACCAACAAAGATAGAGATATTAATCTCACTGTTAACAATGGTAACTCCTCATCCAAGAAATTCAAAGACAATTACAATACAATTGAGATTATTCTTTTTAATGCTGGCAGCATTTGGATGCAATATCTGAAAGCTAGATCTCCTCTGATTGGTTATCAAATTAACATAAAAAGTCATGTGATTGATTCTTGAGAATTTCAAAATGGCTGTATACTTTCCGGTCAGATATATTGCTGATTCAAATTTATAGCATTATTTAATTGAAGTTTGTTTTTAAAAAAAGATCAAACTTGTCAATGATGGAAGTTAAAATTTCTTCCTTAATCTTTTCATTCCAATGTTCTTTGCTTGCTTTATTAATTCAAAGTTTCTCGTCCTTGTCATTTCTTTCTTTCTTTCTTTCTTTCCTTTTAGAGATTCAATGACCACCACTCACTCTATTCAATAACATCAATGTTTTTCTTTTAATTTTACAACAAACTTTCTTTTTCGCTGACATTGTTTTTTGTTTTTTATTTGAAGCTATCTTTTTAGCTATTTTCATTATGGACAGTTTCTGTTTTTTCACTAACACAATTGCAAAATAATTGCTTATCTGGTTATAATGATAAAGTCACATTCATGGATAATAAATCGATTGATCTGAATTTATATGTAAACAGAAATCAAAAGACAGGAAAAAATGTGATCATTTTGACCAAGGAAAAAATCATTTTGAATTACTAATAAAGTAAGTAACCTTTTAACACATTTTAAATGGAAAAAAAATGTCCACACCAATGACACAGCTTATGTCTGTACAAGTTAAGAAAAAAATATTCAAATTTTATTGAATACCTTTAGACAAAAGTAGGTAATAAAACTTTGCAATACATAAATGCATGTATCACAACTTATATGCAATACTGCAACATTATATAATATTAAAACTCTAATCTTGTATGTATGTGTGTGTGTGTGTTCCTGAATTACAGATTAAACGATACATAATACCCCAACCAATTTAAAAGCATATTGTACACTCAACTCCTGCCGAATGCAGTGCCAAATTTCATTAAAATTAGACAGGGAGTTCTTGAGCCAGAGTCATTTTTCTGTTTTTATGTCATTTTTAATAGCAAATTCAGTATCTGTTTTTGAAATACATTCTTATATCAATCAATATATAAATATACATTTTTATTATGTATGTACATTATATATATATATATATATAATCTGGCCACTCGTATTCGAGGATACCTGTCTATTAGGGCAGCTAGCCAATCCCTATTGCAGATGCTTGCTGAAGCACATTTGTGGTTGTTCAACACCCACAAGGCCAACCTGTGGTTTATACTGCAACTATGCTGAGCAAACCTTAGTTACAGTTTCTGGGAGAGAGCATGTTATCTAGTGTGATCTAAACAAGGCCAGCATGCTCAAGCCCTCGGCCACGATGACGTGTGACTTTGTGCTAACACAGCTATCGACGGCCTTCAAAGGTTCCATTTACCCAATTCCACTCACAAGGCTTGGGTCAACCCATGGTATGATTTTCAGGCACTTTCCAAAATTGCCACACGCTGGGGTTGCCCCCTCTAGACCGATAACATCAGGAAGTCTACTTCCTGACAAATCAACCATGGTGATATTCAAACCCTGGTCTCATGGTCAGAAATCGAACGCTCTAACCACTCGTCATGTGCATATATATATATATATATATATATATATATATATATATATATATAATTTGTTTTGTTGATAGAATTAATAAAATATAAAATTTATCACTTAGCTGATTGGTGTTACCTTCAGCATCCTAACACTAGAATTTCAGATGGGCCCTCCTGCAATCACTCTGACAACTATATATATATATATATATATATATATATATATATATATATATATATAAAATTGCTTGATATCTCCTGATGAGTGAACAGAAGGATTACAAAAAGGTCTGTCTATGAAACAAAAGGTTTGGGTTTTGAATATAACAATCAGGTAAGTGACAAATTTTATCTTTATATTAATACACTCTCTCTCCCCCCCCTCTCTCTCTCTATATATATATATATATATATATATATATATATATATATATATACACACACACACAAATAAGGATGACTTTTAAATCATTCTATTATTGATAAACTACATTCTGAATTCAGTATTGTGATTAATGAAATCATGTTTGATTGAATCAATGATTAGGACTTATTAAATTAATAAAGAAATGCACTAGCAACACTGGGGCAAAGAGGGTTTTGCCATTAAGGGTAAAAAGAATCTACATTGCCTAAGCATGTCAAGATTTTTTACATGGTGGTGGCTGCTTTTGAAACAAATGAAGCTGTACAAGACTGAACGGAGTATGCTGATTTGTACTCAAAATTGTGCTGACATGTCAATCCTCAATTGTTTTTTTTAAGATTTGTACATTGCATATTCATAGTATATTAATTGATACTATATATATATAAAATACAAATCAATAGTACTTATCAAAGTATATAAAATTTCTAGAATTTAAAATTTGTAAGGCTATAGCAGAATTTTTGTCAAGGAAATGGTCAATAGATAACTAGAGTAACAATAGTTCATAAATTAATAGAGGTTTAACTGACTTCAAAGACTGTTCATCACTGAAATTTGCTTAGAGTCTATGATTAGCATTTTGTATGCAGATTTAATAGATTCATCTGATCTTTTTACCCTGATCATTGGTTTGTCCACAAAACTTTGAAGTTGGTTGAAAGAGAAGTCATTTGAACCGTTTTTATTGAGATGGGTAGAAAGAACCTTCATATTGAAAATTACTTATAACTTTTATTAATATCACCACATTTGCATTAAACAAAATATATTGTAATCCCTAAATTAGTAAAATTTCATTGTTAAGTTTTGTTTTTTTAGCTGTTTTTATTTCAGAATGACAAGTGTAGCCCAGAATGCTACAACACCTGACACTGTATGTGTGTACTCAGCTAGCATCTCGTTAGGAAGGGTGGCAGTCTGTGGTACTAGTGTAGCGATGATGGCACAATGTTCATGGACAACATGCTTCAGGAGATGCCAAAAAGCATCAGAAATTGTTATTCCAAGTTGAGGAGTACAAGATCTGTAGTAGATATTTACAGAAGCGGTCATCCTTTAACATCCAGATCAGAAGAAAAGGTGCAAAATGTACAAGAAATGTTCAACCAAGTCCCCAAAGGTAAACATGCAAAACTACTTATGAAAGTAATCTATCCCACCTCACCTGTTTTAAAGGAGTTACAATCGACCAATAATTAATAAAGTTACTAACAATATTTAATAGGGAGTTTCTTTGTACCAATCCTATATATATATTAAAATTCTTATTTAGAAAAATGGAATATTCACTTTTTTGCAAATAAGTTTCATATTTCTTAGGATGATTTATCATTATTTACACCATTTACATTTGGGCAATTGTCTTTATCTTTGCTATCATGTTTCAGTTGTGCCCTCTAGCCTTCATCAGGTGTATTTTAACCCGAGTAACATACAGGGAATTCCAAACTGAACCCATTATTTAATCTAGGGGTAGACTGTTCTCATTCCACCACCCATGTCTCATAAATAGTATATTTAAGTTCAAGGAAAATTTAGATGGTCACTGGAAATAACTGTATAAATATAAAATACTTTATTTCTGATATCTTCAGAAATGTCCAATTGCAATTTCAGAATTGAGCTGGAATCCCATTGCCAGGACCATTATCACCAATAATGTTAAAGACCAACCAAAGTTCTTTGTTAAGGACTTTTTGAAAAGATTTTTCTTGGAGAGTCAAATTCTATAATTATTGAATGGTGAATAAAATGAATTTTTTTTAGTTTAATATTCAGAAACTAAATAAGAAAGAAAAGAGCAATATAAAATTTTGAATTTTATACATTTATAGCATGGGGAACAAGGCAGATGATCTGTTGTTATCTTGACTTAATTTTACCTTTTAGTTTAATATTCAGAACGTATTGAACATAAGAAAATGCAAGGCAACATGAAATTTTGTAATATTATATAATTTACAATGCAATTCCAAAATTAATTATTTTAATAATTTGTGTAAACTAGCCTTTCTGTAATGAAAAAACATTCTTGCATGTAATGAATTCTGAACTCTCACAAGTAAAAACCTTTATTACTTAATCCAAATCTATAAATTTGGAAATAATATATATATATATATATATATATATATATATATATATAAATATATATAAATAAAATAAACATCCTTTCTTGTCTATTTTCCTTAAATGTTGACTTCCTCTAAATATGCTTCTAGGAAATGACTATTAACTTTTTTTTTTTTGTTTTAAATATCCTGGACATAAACAGACTGGTGTCTACTGCAGTTAATTTGGAGATTGAGCGCTTCGAAATGGACATGACAGCAATCCATTGGAAAATTTGATTCTTTTTTTTTTTCAAGCCAAACAAAAAAAATATAGATGAAAGAAAAAGAAAATGAAAGAAAAAGATGCACAGAATTTTACAAAGGAAAAAAATCTCAGTTCACAAAAGAAGGATTCATCAACACTTTGAAAATGGATAACACTTCCTCTGAGGTGAGGAAATAAAAGTGGTAAGATACGACACACACACACACAGACGAGGACACGAAAAAAGGAGTTTCATGAACAAACTCTTTGGAGTTTTCTATTATAACCCCATCTTTTTTTTTTTTTTTTTTTAAAACTTCATTATTTTTCTTTTAAGATATTTCTTCTTTTTTTTTTTTTTTGTTAGTTTTCTAATGAAAAGCAACTTGCTTTGTTTGCAATGCATTGTAGCTCATGACTCAGTCACGTGTCTTTAAGAGAATGGCTCATTGCAGGTATCATATTTCATGCAGGAGAAATGAATCACGGGGTTTGATCCATGCAGGGAGGGAGGAGGGAGGAGTGGGGGACAGGAAAGAACCTAAGGAAAAGCTTTGCGTCTACAACTAACGAATGAGAAGTTGAAGGGGAGGGAGAAGGAAGGAAAGAGGAGGAGGAGCCTCCAATTTCTCCTCGTCCTCTAGATTTGTTTCAGAGTTTCCTTGCTATGCATGGTCAGACTTTTACTTGTTCAGACGCTATGGACACTCCACAAGGGGATGTGCATGTCTGAGTCTCTCTTGCGCACGCGAAGAGGTGCTGAAAAGTTAACACTCTAAATCAGTATTCTGATGTTTGGTTATTAAAACATTGATTTTTAGAAAGTGGGTCAAATCAAGAATATTTCAGAATATCCCCTTAGTGTGTATGTGTGTGTGAACTTCAGACAGTTTATCCACAATATTGATCACAATACACAAACTAAACCATATTTGAAAATTACAAAAATCAAATTAATTGGTTGGCTCTTTTTAATCAAATTTTTTTTGGCTGAATACCTCCTGCTTATTTATATATATATATATATATATATATATATAGAGAGAGAGAGATGTTTCATTGAATATTTTACAGAAGTTTTGTCTACTTTCTTTCAATTGGATCCTTTCATATTTATGAACAAGCTTTTTGGCGTCATTATTAAATAATGACACCAAAAAGCTTGTCTGTGAATCTGAGAGGATTCAACTGAAAATAGGCAGATAAAACTTGTGTAAATTTTTCAATAAAACATGTCTCAATAAAAAATGCTACCAAAATATATGCATATATATATATATATATATATATATATATATATATAATATATGTATGTGTGTGTGTGTGTAAAATTTAAGATATAACTAAAAAAAACATAACTGTAAAAGGACAATGTGAATAAAGACAAAAGGAAAACTTGATGAGTTTTTTCTATTTACCTTGATAAAGTTCATCAGATGATGAAACTTGTCCACTAAGAAGATAAGTTTTTCTTTTTTGTCTTTCTTTATTCATATGTGTGTTTTCTATAGAAGGCACGGTGGAGTAGTAATGGATAGCGGCTTGGATTGAGGAATCGGATATGGATAAATACCAGGTTCTATAGCCTCGGTTGGCAACTGGTCTACTGCAAAATGGCAACCTACTGGGGGAAAAAAAAAAGTCATGTATTGAAAAGTCATGTATCCAAAGATACATGATCGCCTAAGCGTGTATAACGCATGACACATAACTGACTGACTTATATTTGTGCGTGTGTATATGTATAGATAAGGATCAATGTATTCTTTTATCGGTTATTATTTACTACTCCCAAGATTAATTTGTATATATCCAGGTTTGAGTCAACATTCTGTTTTTCTCAAATTTGCAGGCCAGCAGACACGGTTTATAACCCCCCCCCAAAAAAAACAAAAAACAAAACGGGTCGTATATACTTCAAACCAAAAATGGCTATCCACAAAAAAATAATGTTCAAAATAATAGGACACCACGTTAAATCGATACATTTATTTCACGTACATTTCAATGCGTTTATTTATGATTTGAAATCAAATGGGAAAATAAGATATCAATTTCTTTCTATATATCAGAATAATGTTTATGTAAATATACACACACTGAAATTGAAATGTATGTATCGTAAATAAATGTATCTATTTTTTTTTTTCAAATGTTTATAAAAACAAGAGGTATCACATAACATCTCCATCTCCTTCATTTATTAATATTTGGATTTTTTTATCCAACCCCTCCGGACATTATTAGGAACACTCCTCGTTTATTATAGTTTTACTTTTTTTGATGGTCATTTTTCGTAGCGTTGGCAAGATTTTTGATTTTGTTAAATAGAAATAAAAAAATAAAATTTTTATTTTTATTTCTTCAAACTCTTGTTACTGTTTGAAAAAGACGGAATCATTTCCCAGTCACCCCATTTTGGGTCCCAGCCCGTTTATTAAGTTTCTAGTTCCTCCAACAACCCCATTTACGAACGCAACTTCTATTATCGGTCACCCAAGATTAAATTCTATTGTTATGAAATAATGAGAATTATTTTATAAACGTACCAACATCGATCATATCCTGAGTATTTTTACACACACATTATATAAAATCCTCATTATTTCTTAACATTAATAATGTAAAAAGTATAAACTTTAAAGGTATGCTATATTTATGGGTAAAAGTGCTCAATTTTAGAGCGTATGTAAATCTAAAATATTAAAGACATAGTGAACACTGAGGTCAACACCACTTTTATCAATTATGGCTGAATACTGATTTTGATCCTCACTGGGTGCCCTATACTTTCAGCCTTGTGCCACAACTAAGCTATGCTTACTAAATCACTAAATGGACACTGAAGATCACACACACACACACACATAATTATTTTCTTTTTTTAAAAATATGATTCCTTTGCAACACAGACAATTTCTGTTTCAAAACTGAAACTAAACTTATAAATTTATTTATAAAAATTAAACGTAAAATCCATAGTTTCATTCCATTTGTCAAGTGATGTTAGGAGTTTTTATAAAAGAAAATAATTATATTTTGCTCTACTGTTTGTATCGAGCACTGTTTTTTTAAAAAATAAAAATAATTTCTAAGAACACTAGATTATAAATCTTACCATTCTTTTTATTATTATTTATATATATATATATATATATATATATATATATATATATTTGTTGAATAGATGTGAGTTTGTGACCCTGGGTTTCACAAAATCTTCAGACAAACTGATTAATTTTTTAAAATTTTGTGTTTATGTAGATTTTTTTTTAAAATTAATCAGTTTGTCTGACGATCGCTAAAGTGTGAAACCCAGGGTCACAAACTCACATCTATCCAACCAAATATGTTAGCTCTATCTCTGATATTGAACGCTTAATAAGTATTACAGATATAATATATAAATAATTATACATATATATATATATTTATTTATATACACACACTTTTCACACACACACACACATATATATATATATATATATATATATATATATATATTCTGAATGTTACTTTATGGATATCCATGTTTTTGAGTATACACCTTTTTTTCAACCCTAAATTATGTCTATCGATATGCAAATTTGAGAAAAACAGTACATCTACTCAAACATGGGTATCCATAATATAATGTTGAAAGTTGGAAATAGTGACTGATCAAAATCTACTGATACCTTATTTATGCTTACCTCTCCTCTACATACACATTACACATAGTAAGCTAAGACAAATGAACTAAACATATTTGTGATGAACAGCAGTGATTTTAAAATGTGTAAAAAAACAAAAACAAGTGATTTCTTAGTTATGTCGCAACAAATGAACATTTCTTCAGAAGAAGAAACATTTTTTTTTTTATGGCAGTTTATATATTTTATCTACAACACATTTATTACAAAAGTATAAGAAGAGACATTTCACAACAGACATTCAATACAGTCTCTTTCATGTGCACGTACTGACAAAAGTGCAAGAGAGATGTTGGTGTCTAAAAGAGAAATTTATTATTTCACACACGCACAGTTAATAAGAATCAAACACTGGAGTGAATGGAATAATGTCAGATCATGAGGGAAAATTCATCACATGATATTAAAAAAAAAAATATAGAGCTTTGATAAAATAATTGGGTCAATCCATTTGTTCTTTAGTAAGTACATGCATACAAATGAATGCCATAAAAGAATACGAACCTGAAGAAATAGAAAGCTCTCTCTTGGTAGGTGTCATATATATATATATATTTAAAACTTGTGTATTTAGGCAGCAATCCTTCTTTCATGCGCATTTCATTGAATATGACAGACAAGTTACTCTGATTTAGTTTTTTTATACAATTTCTCATATGATCTAATAATTTTTTTTCTTTTCAGATGATAAATTATATAAAAACTGTCCAAATGTTCTTTTTATCAAAGCGCTTTCAGCTATACATTTAGGCATTTTCAATGATGAAATATTTTAACTGTTAAATAAGAAATAGTTTGTTGCATGTGTGTATTTATATAATGTTTTCATTTTTCAAAACATGGTCAAGATATTGTGTCCATGCTCATAGTTGATATTATTGAGTGTTGTTTTTGTTTTTATTAATAAGGCTTCCATTATTTTTAACCATTTTTTGCTTGTAGTGGATACTGTTATATTAGTGCTGTTAACAAGTATGTTATGAATAGTGTCCGGTAAGTTTTGATGAGTATTTAAATGTGATCTAATTGAGCTATGATCAGAAAGGTGTAAAGTGAGTCTTCATGTCAAACTTGTTTTAGTATGGCCTATATAATTATTTACGAATTTTGATTGATCAGGAATACAATTCCTTAATGGGCATATATATATATATATATATATATATATATATATATATATACACACACACACACATACATACAGGTAGTAATCTGTTGATATAATCCAGGCAAGCCCTATTAACACAACATAGAATTTGAACTATGTTAAAACTGACTCACAAAAAGAGTGCTCAATGTTTATTTTCATTAAACAGAGCAAATTTTCTTATATATATATATATATATATACACACACACACAATAAACATGTGTGAATATATCCCTAAGTCAGTAATCAAGAGATTAAAAACAAAACAAGGATTTAATCTCCTTCCTTGTAAAATATGTTCAATTCTGTAGTGATCTTTAATACATAGATTGTACATTATACAGTGAAAACTTCAGATCATAATTCAACCCAATAAAATATATCAAGCTGTAGATATATTAAACCACCCTCATATATAGTGAAGTGAGTGAGTGAGTGAGAGAGGATCTGGTTTGAATTCCACTCGATTTTGTTACATTCACTTACTTGCAACTACCCTTGGGAAAGGTATGAATACATCTTTTCTACCCTCAGCAGGATAGACTGGACTCTATAGCCTTGCTTGGCAAACAGTCTAGGAGAAGAACATTGAATTCAAAACCTGAGGCGTGTCTTTAGGAGACCTTGTGGTACACTATGTGCACCAGTTCTCTATTCATTTCTTCAGAAAAGTGCAGTTGGTTTTGGTTCAGCTCAAACCTTCACCACAATAATCAAATTATATGTACAGGCTGTCTGGCTTTTTTATCCTAAGAACCCTTATAGAATGAAAGCAGCAGGAGAATCATATATGTGCACACATATTTGTACTTCTCTATTGACTCACTTTACTTTTCAACCAACATGGCATAGTGCTAATGAGACAATGCAAGATCATGTGGATTCATGCCTTTCTCTAGGATGTTATTGCAATGTAAAAATTATCAACATTAGCCAAAATTCAAAATGTTAAGTCATTTTTATTACAGACACACATAAAATAAAATAAAAAAAATGTCTTAAAAATATTTGTCGAACTTTGTCCATTTCATTAATTCTATGGCCCTCCCCCTCCCACTACCTCTGTTGCCTTATTTCAATCTAAAACTATCCCTCAAAAACTTGTATTAAAAATAAAAGAAACCAAATTCCTTTATAACTAGAGATGTGACCTGATGAACCAGGAAAAATATATTTTCTGGGGAAATAAATTATAGTCTTGGAAACTTAAGGTTATCTCATTCTTAATTATTTAATTAGTATTTGCCCTGTTGTTACATTAAGCTCTCTGGATTACATCCTCTTTGGAATTATCCACATGGATTACCAAACCCTTCATTACCTTACTATATATATATATATATATATATATATATATATATATATATATATATGGCTGAATTCGCTTTCTGTCCATGAGACCCAGGCTTGAATCTCACCATAGTCAAGTTGCCAGGAAAGTGATTTCTTGATGCTTTTGATGTAGAGGAGGTGATCCCAGCATGTGGTACCTTTGGAAAGTACCTGAATACCATGCCAGGGGGTTGACACAAGCATTGTGAGTGAAATTGGGTAGATGGGACTCTTTGCGGAGCCATCGATGGTTATGCTAACATGAAGTCACAAGTCATCGTGACTGTGTGTTTGAATATACTGGCCTTGTTCAGACTGTTGAACATGCTAGATAATGAGCTCTCTCTCTCTCTCAGAAACTATAACTAAGATTCACTCAGGATAGTTTCAGTATAGACCATAGGTGAGTTGTGTGGGTGTTGAACAAACACAAATATGCCTGAGCAGGCGTCTGCAAATGGGGATTGGCTATTTGTCTTAGGTAAATGGGCCTCTTCAGATATGAGTGACCAGCCATTTATTTCTTTATTATATATATATATATATATATATATATATATATGAAGGTCTATTAATAAGTTCAAAGCCTGACACATTTATTAGCTGAATTTTGATCTAAAATTTTCACTGTATAATGGTTGATCTTTGTGATTATTGAAGAAGTATTGAGTTAAGTGCATTGACAAGGAAGGAGATTATGTTGAAAAATATTTGTTTTTCTTCATTATTGGCTTAAGGAGGTGTCTGTGAAATCCTATGTATCTTGAGACTTGTTCATCATAGTTGCAAATTAATCTATATCATCATCATGTGTAATTAATGATATTTATTAGGTTGAGTCCTACTTTATTCTTCAAGAAATAAAGTACAATTAATTTTATTCAATTATATATTCACAATTATTTGCAATGACTTGTTGCCACTTATCAAGCAGCCCTTTGATATGTTTTGACTAAAATTCTGCTGGTTCTGAAAAATTTACAACGAACACTTGAATCCGGTTTTCATTAGAGAAAGTTTTCCTCATCAAAGCATTTTCAACAATTGAAAAAGGTAATAATTGCTTGGTGCAAGGCAAGGTGAATACAGTGGGTTGGGAAGAACAAATTAGCAAAGTTCCAAATTTTTCTTCCTGTATTTTTCTTGCCATCTGCTGCCTTGCATTGTCATGGAGAAGAACAACATTTTTGTTTTAATCAACTGTGTACACTGCCACTGCTATGCAAAAACTAAATTATGTTAGTATACTCCAAAGTTTATTCTTAACTGTCACATATGATTAGTAGATAGGATGATACACTTTTTATTCCAATAGATTCTCTAAAACAGACATTACTTATGATTCAATATATACTTTTGACACAAAGATTGACATGAGTCAAAAATGGATATAAACTCAGAAAAAAAAAAAAAAAAAGACATGAAATTATTAAGTAATTGCAACACAATATCAAAAATTGTGAAAAGGTCGAAAAGAGGTCAAGCTGGATCAATTTATTACTTAACATCAGAAAACTGATCACCCACTTTGTGTCCAGTAGAAATTTATTATAATATTTAACGTAAATATATCTTGAAATATTTCCTAACATCATTTGTTTCATACATAACTTTATTGGAAAAACATCGACTTACATAATAAAATCTGACACAGTAATTGTAATCTGGATCAATTTATTACTTAACAAGATTAGAAAACTGCTCCTGCAGAGTGTAGTCTACCATGTTGTACAAGATAGCCATTGACTATGTTCATTTGACAGGTTTTGTTTTTAATCCTGTTGGAGGTCTAGCTGCACTCCTAATCAGATAATCCTAGCAGGGGAACTGGGTTTAGTCACAAATGACCCAACCATGCTGCAAGTAGTGTTCAGTTGCATGATATCACTAGCAATTGTAGAGTAACCTGACCTAGCAACATCTCCTTATAGAGTTAGCAATCCTTTGTTCTTCATTCCCATGGGGGTCAGTATTTAGTTTAGGGACACAGCTAAATCATTGTCAACAGACACATGATAAAAAGAAAGCATTCGTTTTGCACAAATACTATTTGCCAACATCACCTCCTTCCTTGTCAATGCACTTAATATTGATAGTTGTGAAAATTGATGATCAAAATTAAGCCTAAAAACTGTCAGTAAGCAGACTAATTGGTCCCACTGCCCAAAACTGAGGCTGATGTCCACATCACGTTAAAACACCAGTTCCTGTAGGATTACTGAAGTTAAGCAACATCAAGTCTGGTTAGTACCTAGACGGGTAAATGCTTGGGAATATCAGGTGCTGTAAGCTTGGATGTGTGGGTGGTGTAATGAATAATGGCTTGGAATTGGAAATCAGAGAGCTGAGTTCCATTTCATGTTGGGTTTGTTATATTCATATACATGCAAATACCCTTGGAAAAGGTATGAATCCACCTCTTCTCCCACCAGCTATGGATTAATTAGTAAATATGTTTGAATAAACCATTATTATCTCCAAAAAGTAAATTCTTACAATCTAAAAATTTATTGTGGCTTTAAATAACTTACAAAGGGTTGATAAGTTGTAGAAAATCAATCTTAAAATGGTCCAAATTTGTTCAACAAGGATTTTTTATTCAGTTC
Organism: Acanthosepion pharaonis; assembly: GCA_903632075.3. Classification (NCBI taxonomy): domain Eukaryota; kingdom Metazoa; phylum Mollusca; class Cephalopoda; order Sepiida; family Sepiidae; genus Acanthosepion; species Acanthosepion pharaonis. Next base: position 5,223,680 of record CAHIKZ030004626.1, on the reverse strand, counting down.
ATATGCACAACAAATTGGTCTGCATATTTATATCTTGCTGATAAATTCCTGTTTTGCAGCATTTTGGACAGTTTTGTGCTGCTTGCATAAACAGAAAATGTAAAACACACACACACACATATATATATATATATATATATATATATATATAATAAAAGTATGTTATTATTATGGTAATTTACTCACGCATGCATGGACTCTCCCAGCAATAAATAGAAGCTGTTACTGCTTTTTTGGAAAGGGAAGTTTCCAGCAGTCATCTCTGACAGTCGGGCCGAACATTCCTGCTGTAACACTCATTTGTATATGCTTGTATTACTGTTTCTGTTAAATAACTCAATTCCTCTCTTTGTGTCTATTTCTCACCCTAACAAGGCCACAACAATTATATTTATGGGTTAAACTGCTCAATATCATCAGGGATAGAGCGTATGTAAACATAAATGTGGACATTGAAGTCAACACCTAGCAGCAATAGTCTGTTTCATGCTTATATGCAATCATATAGCCTGTCTAATGTGTATAAACATTAAACCCACTGTTGCCACTGGGTGTTGACTTTAATGTATATATATATATATATATATATATATATATATATATATATATATATATGTGTACACTACATTTTCCTAATTATAATCATTCAATCAACATCTTAACCCTCTCCATTTTCTTTCCCTTGTCTTTTTAGTGAATTCTATTTTTCACCTGTTTCCTTTCTACTTTTTTGTGTTTTTGCTGCTTATTCCCTCATTTTCTCTTTTCTTTTCCTTCTTTAGTTGTTTATTTTTCAAATCTCATTCTCTTTTTTTCTCTCTCTCTCCTCTAACACTCCCTCACCTTCTCTATTACTACTATTTCTTCATTCTCTCCCTTTTCCGAATTATGCCTACCTATCTATTGTTTATCAAAATGACATCATTCAGTATTAAATAACCAGGAAAAGGTTGAAAATGCCATAAAATTAAACAAACCGAACCCAATCTCTATCCCTTCCCTCTTTTCTACTCTACTTTCTTTAATACTTCTTTCTTCCTCCATCTTTCTTTTTTTTTTTTACTCCTCAACTGGTCAGATAACATCATCTATCAATTAAAACAAAATGATCCGTTAGGATAACCCCTTGCACAAGTACATATATCGACTCAGTGGTTCCTGACCATCTTTTTGGCCCTGTGCACCCTTTCCACCATATTTCACAAAGCCATTACTCTGATTGCTCGATTCAAAAAGTGCAGCTGTAGAATAGAAGCTTGTAGAAGGATTAATATTTCAACAGTTTGAATCTGCCAATCTGTGGCCTTAATTCACCACCCCAACTGAAATTCCAAATTTCTTCCTACCCCTAGAGCTGGAGAATTCCCTCTGGTTGTGAACCACCATATAAAATGGCTGAAATATATCATTTGTTCTTGTTTTTTTGTAAATAAAAAAGCCAAAAGAGTATAGATCATATATTCTCAAGTCAATCTTAAATGTAGGCTAACCCTTGATTTTTCAATTATAAATCACTAATCTATGATATAGGACATTGATAGTTCAACTCTAGTTTTTCAGACTGATGGCAAAACAAAAGAAAAAGGTAGGGAGGGTGGAAGTATGTTTCATTTTATGGCATCCAAAATATTTTATGAAACTATGACTTAAGATTTACATTGTTCTCTGCTGTCATAATCTAACAGAACATATATTGAACTACTTTGGACTTGTGTGACCTCATGAAACAATGCAGGCTTATTCAGAAGATAGGGCAAAGGGAATAATTTAAAAAAATAAAAACGCCTAAGAAACACATCTGACAAAAATAGATAAGACAGAGCTAGCAACAAGAAAGCAGTTAATTTCTAATTGGGATGAAAAAGTCACCAATTCTCTCCACAGCTTTTATTTTCCCTAGGGAGGAAAATATCTTTATAAAATATAGTGATTTTTCATCACTTCCTGCAAACTCTTATGCATTTCATGAGCCAAATTTTATCCTTCTATTAATGAAATATAAAATTAATCCATTCAAACTAACTGGATCCACAAAAATTGCACACGTGTTAGCAACTATGATTATCCATTAACTCATGCCTCAAGTGCTCTCACACATTATGTCTGTATCTTCTCATTATCTACCTTATCCCTTCCAATATTCATCACCCAGTCACATGTTTTTGTCTAAATGTCATTCAAATATGAATTAGTTTCATTTGAAAAAATGAAATAAGGAATGCATATAAGTGAACATTGAAGTCAACACCCAGAGGCAACAGTCAGTTTCATGCACATGGCCTGATGATTGTGTTTAGCATGAAACAGACTGCCAACTCTGAGTGTTGACTTCAATGTCCACTTTTATATTTATGTATGCTTTATCTCTGATATTGAGCACTTTAACCTATAAATATAGCATACCTTAAAACTATATCATATGTATGTGTGTGTGTGTGTGTGTGTGTGTGTGTGTGTGAAAAACTTTTGTTGCAGCACACATATTACCCTAAACCAAGCCAGAAGTGTTGGAAAGCAACACTTTGATCTGAGTCAAAATGTAAAGATATTCTGATCCTTGAAAAAAGTGCTGATCTTTATATATAATCAGTGCCCAACGCTGTTGGAGAAACCATCATCTGATCTGGCATGTTTTAGACCTCGCGGCCACAGAGATCATCACAGCTCAACAAAGTTCTATTATCCTTTCTGAAGAAGGTCTTTACTTTCATTCAGATCTACTCAAAAGACCAAATCTGCTCATTATTTTCGTATCCAAAATGTAAACAAAGCAATTTCCAAAGAATCAAGGGATTCTTTATCTGACATTATTTTCCTATGACTTTTCTTTTTAATTTATTTCATCCTAAACAAGGCAAAAATGCCACTAAGACACAAGGGGCTGCTAGGAGTGAAAGAGAATGAAATGATTTTAGAAGGAACTGGAAACCTGATCCTAAACAGGGAACTATACTCCTGTTCAAAAGACAGGGAATGAATGTGAACCAAATAATAAGCAAACCTATATACTCCTATTGAGTTTAGATGGAGACATCAGAAGTATAGAGTTGAAGTAGACTTTAGAAGGAATCAGAAACCCAATCCTAAACAGGAAACAAGGACTAAACTTCTACTTCTGTTCAAAAGGTCATTTAAGTTATTGCAATTCTAATCATCACTTTTTAAAATAATAGACATTGCCAAGAAATGGACAAAGTTTAAATAATAGTGGTGTCAAGGGAAAAAAATGTCTTTTTGACACACCATTTTTTATTTTGCAGGCATGAAGGTTAAAAATTGATGAAATGGAATCTATAATTCATGAACATTTGGAGTATACAGCAGCTTTATGAAAAATATTTGAAAGTCAACCAGAAATGATATTCAGTGGACATGTCCAAGCTGATTTTGAAACATTTTCAGTGATATAGTTTTTAAAAACATACAAAAAAAAAAAAATGTCATTGTTGATGAAAAATGGTTATGCCATTTTGATTCAAAATAAAACAAAAAACAGTCCACATGGTCAGGCTTTGCATAAATGAAGAAATCCAAGATCCAGAATTCAGCAAGAAAGGTCATGGCCACTTTTATTTTGGGGACGAGGATGTTATTTTGATGTTGATCTTTAAAATGGCCAACAGATCAACACAATGTTTCTCAGTGTTTTGAGCACACTGACTATTCACTTCACCTAATTTTGTTCTATTTAAAAACATTCAAATTCCAAAGCTTAAAAGAGCTTGAAAAGGTGGATTATTATTTGTATAATTCAGAGTTGATGGCAGCAGCAGAAAAATATTTCAATGATTAAACAGAAGAATGTCTTTGGGAAGGGTTAATGAAACTTGAGAACAAACATGCCAAGTCTGTTGAATATGTGGAACAAATATAGTTCATGAGCCTAAGCCATTCCTTTCTTGTGTGTGTGTGTGTGTGTGTATTCTTCACTTAGAAAAAACTTCAGGCACAGGTATGGTTTGATTTCTTTTACCATCTTGAAGACTTAAGAAAATGTACAAGAACACAATGCAGAAAACCAGCATTGTGAAAAATGACTTGGAAAACCTTGATCTAGATTGCTCATCCTGAACACAACAGTTAAAGAGACTTTGAATAGAATCATGTCGAGCATGAACTCAAGAGTAAGGCTCTTGATGTTAATTTCTATGAAAATGTTGGTACAGAATTTGATAGAATGTATAATGAATGTAGTCACATTTGCCTATCTAGAGCAGGCCTCAAAAATCATCAAAGATGTCACACAATGAAAGTTCAGTAAAATATAAATGTAAAAATTACTGCAATAGGAGCTAACATTGCCATACATGCTGTTATATAAGAATAAAGTGTCACTGCAGACACTTGAGTTTGAACATAGATCGCCAGTGAGCAAACACAGGTGATCCCATTATTGGATTAAGTATACCACATGGCCATAGAGGAAACACATATATGAAAGGTAGCATGATGTCTAATTGATCACCATTTCTAGTCTATCCTCTATTACTATTCAGATCTCTATATCTACTCTATCCTCTATAGGGACTGCTATTCTCTACTCTACTCACTATACTATTTCTCTATTCAGATCACTATATGGATTACTGTTGAGCGAGTATTATTGAGCAAGTACTATTAGTGCAAGGTTATTCGAAGGTGTCTGACATTGTTCAGTGGCATACCATACTTGTGCCTGCGATTACAAAGTCTCTACTACAATGAGCATTATGAAAGTGACAATGAGTATTCATTGACATCACAAAACATGCACAAAATAATTTATGATAAGAACAGGACTGAAAAGCCACATCTTCACTATCCATATTTGAGAATAAATCAATCAATGATATTACTCAAAATTGAAGGAAGCCATAGAAAAACAGAGACATAATATTACCTACTAGCTCCTTAACATCTATCCAAAACAATTAATCTAATCTTAACAATATCAAAATAATTATGACACACCCAAAACTATTATGAAGATGACCAGAACCAAAAATGCCCATAACAATAATAATTTTGAAGCAGGTATATATATATATATATATATATATATATATATATATATATATAAAAAAAATAAAGTGTCACAACTGCTCCTCACAATAAATTGGGGAAACTTACAGAAATTTAAAAAAAAATGTATCTATGAACACAAAAAGGATATTATACACAACAATTTATCAAATGCATTAGTTATACATAGAAATAAATTCAACTACACTTATTAAAAGAAAAAGTAACTTACAGAGATGAAAAATTCTCATGTATGGCACAATGGAATCTTATCAAAATATAAATCTGTACCTTTACTGAAAGAATTACTCCTTTTCCAAGCCAACATACACAACTATAGAAATGTTAAAAAAATGAAAAGAAATTCATAACCTCCTTTTATTTAAAATATATAACCTATAGATTAATCACAAATTAAATAATATAAATAATAATAATAATAAAAATTCAACATATATAAAAATTATATATATATATATATATATATATATATATATATATATATATATATATAATATATATATGTCTGTGCACAGGACCTTTTTTATTTGCAAAGGATATGTTCTGATATCATAAACCCCAAAGTGTACTGAACTGTACGGATAATGATTCTCTCTATATATACATAACTGTTATATTCTGTGCTAATAGGAATAAATACTTGAAAAATATGGTGGACAAAATAAGTAAATGTTTATTGTAAAAAAAAACAATAAGAATAAAGATAACAGTTATGCACAAGGTCATCACAAGTCAATCCAGTAGTGAGTGTTACTACTGGAAGGTCAGTAGTTCTTGCGTAAGTCTGAGTTGTACTCAACAGATCCCAGCTAGTCTCTATAGTCTGTTGACTTACAAATACTTATAGGTAGTTACTAGCTAGAGTGTAGTCACTCATGGGGGTGACAGGTTATTCCATTACATCACTATGAGAAACTTTAGTTTATAAATTAGGCACAGTAAGAGATTAGCAACAATATGTTGTCCAATTACAACAGTATACTGTACTAAATGTTAAGTGATGGATGCAACATTAATCCTTGCTGTAGTAAGAAATTAACAACAATAATTGATAATAAAATAAAACAATTATAACAACATAATTATTCTCCACCCTTCAACAGGTGGGATGTGGCAAGTTTCTCACTGCTCTACTGCTACTTCCATGGAAGTGGTTCAGATGAACTACATTCCCTGGTTCTGCCGAGGCAAACCTTCACGGCAAGAACATGCCGTGCCACTTACATAGTAGCAAACCACCCACATTCCCTTTGTATCCCATCGGTGAGAAGTTAGTTCGCTTCTTCCTGTGAACCACTGCCCTGTGGAACTGACTCCCAATTGGGTGTTCCCCCAATCACTACAATCTTAACCTGTTCAAGGCCAGAGTTAACCATTATCTTCCACTCCTATACACACAAATGGCCCCAAATGTAACCTACTTCGAGTGGCCCTCAACCCTTGTAAAGGATGGACCCTGCTGTAACATTATATATATATATATATATATATATATATATATATATATATATATATATATATATGTGTGTGTATTTGTGCTCTTTCCTTTCATATGGCATTGTACAACAACATCTAGTGAGCATTAGAAGAAGTGCCCTGACAAACAAGATAGGATAATCCCACAATCTAATTCCTTCTTTTAAAAACAAAGGTAGTTTTTTTCCTTTTTTAACTGGAGTAGAACACTTTAAAAGTATTTCTTTTTGCTTTATTACAAAAGAAAGAAGCCAAAGAAAATAATTGTTTTTATTTCACGTAAGAAAATCATTTTCAGGCAAACATGGATTTTTTGTGCCTGCAAAAAAAATGTCAAAAGGTTGGTTTTTTCCATGACACCACTTTTATTTTAACTACTCCATGACAATATTGTTTTAAAAAGTGATTATTAGAATTTTAATAAAACCTAAATACATGAAAGTGTTAGGGTTAATGTTTTTTTTCTTGCAGATTTACAACAAAAATAGTAAACACTAAAAAATACCATAATAAAAATTATGTGATGAATAAAAGACCAATTCTTACAGGTGACCTTATTAGGCACAGTAAGAGATTAACAACAATAACTGATATTAAAATAGAACAATTATAGCAATATACTGTCCTAATTTTATGTGACAGATGGAAGATTCATTCAAAGTGTAAATAAAACCTCAGCAAATTAATTTTTTTTCTTCTTTTTTCTCAAGAACTTCTACCATTTTTGATTAAAAGAAGCATCTTCCTGCTTCTCTTTGGAAAATCCAAAGTGTCAGCATCATGACCCTTGCACTCTGGGGACCATTAGTAAGTAAACATTATGAATTATTTCTGTGGTTGACCATGGGTAACTGAAACCATAGAAAACTATGGATTGTGGGAGGATATATATATATATATATATATATATATATATATATATATATATATATATTACATATACACAAAAGTAAAAACACATGTAGGATTCAGTGGATAGAGAGATTTATGTATTTTTGTGACATGACAATTTAAACACATGCTAACATGATTTTAAATTAGTGGGTGGGAGACCCCCCCACCTCAACCAAAGAAAAAAAACAAAAACAAAAAAAAAACTGGGCCTATTTCTTATATCAGTGTCATTTTATGTAATTAATTTTGTCTTTCATGGGCAGAAGGTTAATGGAAAGATATTTTTTTATTTTTTTTTGTCAAACAAATTTGTTTTGGTAATTTGTGCTACAGAATATAAAATCCCATAAAACACTTTATAGAAATCTCTATTTTGGAAAACATCATAGAATTTTATGAAAAACTGACATCTAATGTCATTCTACCAAGCCAAAATTTAGCTAATACATAAAACTCTTTATAGAGATCACAATACTGGAAAAACATCTTAGAATTTTAGGGAACATTTAGATTTAATATCATGTTATCTAATAAAATAATTTAGCTAATGTTAAACCCATAGGCAAGAGTCAATATTTTTCCTGATAAAGCCCATTGCAGCTTAAACATAAAATCTTAATCCTAAAAGTATTATTTATTTTCTATAATACACAGTTTCAGCACTGAACCATTTGCAAGTTAAACATGAAATCAATTTTTTTATAATCCAGTATTGGGAGGATTGTTCCCAGAGAAATAATATCGTAAGTTTACAAAATCAGTTTAGATTCACTGGGAAATTAATTATATTAAATGAGACTGATTCAAAATACAGGAAATATATGTGCTTCCTTCACCAAAATTATAATTAACAAAAAATTAAATAAATCCCTACTTACACTATTTATATATGGACTATTGGCTTTGTTGCTATCACAACAATTCAGCCATTGTGCTGTCTAGCCTTCATCAAGAAAATAAATTTTATTTTTATATTAAAGAATAGAAATGAACCAGATGTTTAGTCATTTTGCATTTCTCATTTCTGTTTCAAAACTTATTTTTTAATTTTCAGGAAAAGGTGCTAGATAGACATACCTAGTAATACATTTTCAGGTGTTAATTAATCTATCATACTTTTCTGTTTGATATAATTTTATTATTTTTCTATATATTAATATTGTCTTTCATTAGGAATGAAGAGAGAAAACTTAACAAAATCAAGATATAAACAAACTTTATCTTCTGAGCAAAACTGAGTGCATTTGCAATCTTGCTGTTTTAAATAAGTTTTTTTTTTTTAAGGCCAAGTAAAAATTTCTGAAAACATGTACTTGTGCATAATACACCCCCCCACCCCACCTTTTTGTCTTTAATTTTTGTTAAAAATTTCTTGTATTAAGGAGAAGAAAAGTTGGTGTACTACAGTGTTAGTGATATGAGACTGACTTCTTTTCTTCTTGAAAAGCCCAACCACTCCTGTTCAGGAATAGAGAGAGAGAGAGAAACTTTGTGCAATGACATCAATGTAAATGTCCTTATTTTCACTATCCTAACCTTCGCTATATTGTATAAATCACATCAAACACCTTTTGTTTTCTTTTTCTTTTTAAATACATTTTATCCTAAACAATGCAGAGTTTGGATGAATCAGTCCTTCACCCCCTCTACATAAATTTTACTGGACATATCTTTAACTTATTGTACCTGACAACAAGCTTAAATTACATCTGTGACCATCCCTAAAAGGTATATCCAGTGTGCGCTAGCTAATTGAGAACAGATTATAATAAAATGAAAAGATAAATATTTTCAATGAGAAAAGAAAAAAAAGGAAAAGAAAAAAAAAAGGAAAAGAAGAAAAAAACGAAAAGGAAGAAAAGAAAAAGAAACAAAATGAGAAAAGAAAAAGAAACAAAATGAGAAAAAAGAAAGAAAAAAAGAAAAGAAAAAAGGAGGAAAAGAAGAAAGAAAAGGAAGAAAAAAAGAAAAGGAAGAAAAAGAAAAAAGGAAAAAAGAAAAGAAACAGAAGGAAAAAAAAACAAAAAAAAATCAGAAAAATTTGTGTACATGTTCATCTTCTAAAAAAAAAGATTTTTTTTAAAAATCATTTCACCTTAAACAAGGCATTAACGTCATTAAGACATGAGGGGTTACTGGGAATGGAAGAGAATGAGCAGAATTTAGTGAGAAGAAAGGACAATAAAAGAACAACATTCAGGAAGACAAATGATGGTGATTGACATTACATTGATTGTAGGTAGCAAAGAAGCAAGAAACTGGAAGAGAGTTCCACAGGTGAGAAGTATGTCAAAATAAACTATTAAAATATAACCAATCTAGTAGTATACTTAAATTCAAGTTGGCGAGGTACCAAGTAGGAGAGTGCATTAGAAGAATTGCCATGAAAATATTGTGCAAAAGACAGATTTGTATTGTTTATACTCAGACTATTGTCTTAAACGTTATTACTATTATCACACTGTTTCGGCTGTGGCCTTCTTCAGGTGTCTGCCAATCTGAGTGAACTTCAGGGAATTTCAAACTGAACCTTTTATTTAATCTACTGGGATAGACCGTTCTCATTCCACTGTCAACAACTCATCTTGTTCTTATCTTGTGAAACTGACTCCCAAGATGATGCTTCCTCAAAGCAATCTTAATCTGTCCAAATCTAGCGTTAAATGTTATCTTCCCCACATATCTCCATAAACTTACCTCTTACTCTGTAACCCTCTACTTTGAGTGGCTCTTCGACTTGTATAGGGTGAACATTATATACTTTTTTAAATTTATTACTGGTCATTTATTGCTCTTCCTGTTTCCAGTAAGTCTGAACTAGCCAGCTCAGTGATTGAACTTCCAATTACGAACATATACTTTAATCCACTAGGCTGTGGTTTCATGGGGCAATCCTAAGTCTAGAACCTGGAACCTTAAACCTAATCTGCCTGTTACTGATATTGCTGCTGCTCAATAAAACTGCCCTCAGCTCTCGGTGGTTCTTATTTCTGCTGACCATCACCTCTATCGTACTAGCCTTCAACAAGTGCTTGGACTTTATGGGCTACTGGTCGGTCTCCCACACAACAATTTCTCAGACACAGCATGTAATGTCACTGTTGGACATTATTTGTGAAATCTTGTGCTGCATAACATTACATTAGGTCATTTTCCATTTTTGGTCCAATAAAACTAGGTTCTCAAAATTCAAATAGTCTGATTGCATTGAATGAAGTACCATCATTATTAATTTATTATGCCTGAATTTCTGGGATGAGGAGTTATAATAATTTACATTTGGACTACTGATCTCATCTTTGCGGTTGTTAGCACAACGTTTTGGCTGTTGTACACTTTGGCCTTCATCAGGTGCTTGTCAATCCAGATTCAATTCAATTGAATCCTGTATTTAATCTACAAGGGTAGATTTTCTAGGGATATATTTAGTACTGCTTATTTATTGATCACTCTGTTTATTTCACTTCTGTTTATACCAAGTAATAGCAGACCTAACAGTTTTGAGGTATCTGACTTTATGAGATGAAGTGTTTTCAGTTGTTTATTTTAGGAGTTTTTCTTTCAGCCATTTGTTGTTTTTATTCTTATTATTAGATTGTATTATTCAGGTGCTGACATTCTAATCTGATGAATGTGGATCTTTATGACTGTAGATTTGGTTAGCCATCATGGTCCAGTCAGTAAAGCTGACCTCCATATAACATGCGATGTGAGTTCAAGTTACGACAGAGGTTATTTCTAATTCATGTTGCTTACTAAAATATGGTTGAAGAATGCTATGATATTAGCAGTTTAATAAAAGAGGGAGATAGTAGAAAGAAAAAAGAAAGTCTATGAAGAACTAAGAGAGAGAGAGGACGAAAAAAGAGGAAGAAAGAAAAGAAGAAAAAAGAAAAAAGGAAGAAATAAGAATGAGGAAGAAAGAATGAGGAAGAAGACAGAAAAATAGAAAGAAAGAAAAAGAAAGGAAGAAATCTATGAAAGAACTAAGAATGAGGAAGAAATAAGAATGAGAGAAATAAGAATGAGGAAGAAAGAAGAATGAGGAAGAAAGAAGAATGAGGAAGAAATAAGAATGAGGAAGAAATAAGAATGAGGAAGAAATAAGAATGAGGAAGAAATAAGAATGAGGAAGAAATAAGAATGAGGAAGAAATAAGAATGAGGAAGAAATAAGAATGAGGAAGAAATAAGAATGAGGAAGAAGATAGAAAAAATGGTAACCTGACAAAATACTTCATGTATTAAAAAAATATGACCTTATGATCATGGAACTAAAATGCAGCTCAGCTGAGTCTGGTACAAGAGTTGGGCATCCAGAGATTGTACAAATCATAATAATAAGGGCCTGTGAGATTTGCTTGTAGAATCTAATAATCCAAACATTGATGAAATGAAAAAATGAAGAAGAAAATTATTTTGGATGATTTTTCAGGGAGATGATTCCTTGATGTTATCAGTGTGGTGAGGTGATCCAGCATATGACCCTGTCAGAAAGTGCCTGGAAACCACACCACAGATTGTCCAAAGCCTTGTGAGTGAAACTGTCGAGACAGAACAGTTCTGAAGATGTCAATCGTTTTGCTAGCATAAAGTCACAAGTCATCATGACTGAGGTTTTGAGTGTATTGCCCTTGTTCAAACACTTAACCATGTCAAATTATGTGATCTCTGCCAAACACTGTAACTAAGGTCCACTTGGCATAGTTGCATTTTAAACCACAGGTGGGCTCTACAGGTGTTAAAAAAAAAAAATAAATAAATATTTTTGTCTATTGACCTTGAGAAATCTTAAAGAAAAATATGCATCCCTAGTAGGATATAAAACTTTATCCCCCCTCTGGCAGGAGAAATCACAGAGACAAAAATAGATAAATATACTGTTTAATAAATAAATGGAGCATCTACTCAAATATGAGTATCCAGTAAAAATAATGTTTAAGTAATGAAACCAGTTGAATTGATAAATAAAAAAAATCCATGACTTCTAATTACATATATATATATATATATATATATATATATATGGCCTAACGATTACATTAAGTATGAAACAGACTGTTGCCTGTGAGTGATGACTTCAATGATCTTTAATACATAAATATAGAATACCTTAAAACTATATATATATATATTTTTTCACCCTTGGAAGTGTGGTCTGATGAGCCAGAGAAAAAGAAATTCCCTGGGGAAATAAATTATAACTAATGGACCCTTAAAGTTGACTGTTTTCATTATATATATATATATATATATATATATATATATATATATATATATATATATATATATTAGTAACACTCGACTTCAGTCACTTTCTCACAGTCATGATGTGACTTCCCTCTGTTTTTTCTACAAATATTTTCATGACATCTGTTCTGGCAAGATTTTTTTTCCTCTGGTGCCCTGACTACATGAATTTAAGTGTTCTACTAGATTGGCATTCAATGCATTTGCCACTGATACTCCAACAGTTTTTTTTCTTCGCACTTCCCGACAGTGGAACTCCCTTTTGCTTACTTGTTTCCCTGAAAACTACAATCTTTAAAAATTTAAAATACAATGTCAATCGCCATCTTCTGTTATCTTGAACCTGTTCAACTTTTATCCTTTTCTCACCCCCCCTACTCAGTCTTTTCTCTCACTTTCAGTCTCTGTAACCCCCTGCGTACTAGTGGTATTCCCACCTTGCTTGGGGTTTCAATGCTTAAAAAGAACAGACAAAAAAAAAAACCCTCAAACTTTTCACCTATTTTGCACCAACAAAAGAGACATTTTAACAGATATTAATTATAATTGAGACCATTATACAGCCAATTAAGATTGTGTATAAAACAAATAAAAAAGCAAATCTGACAGGTGAAAATTAATTTCTATTTGTGACAAACTGACAACATAATTCTACAGGTTGTAAGTTCAGCATAAATCAGAAAACTGAAAACTTTTTCTACTAAATTTATTGTTATTCTGTTTTAATTCTATTGATAATTTATTTGGAATATTTCTGAGACAAATAACTGGGAAATTTTTATCAAAACAAAGTTAGAAATGAGCAAATACAAAAAACCTTCAACAAAATTTATCAACCAGATCTTTGTCTTTATTTTTAAATGAATCATTTTCTTCACTTGCATTTTCATTAATAATAATTTTTACTAGCTTTTTATTTGCAACATTCACAAGCCGTCAGTCTACAGCAGCAAGTAGACATGTGGATTGGAAAATATAAAAAGATAAGGGCATTTTGATAAAAATGCACCTCTTCAAGAAATAACATTTCCAAATTTCTTTTTATATTATTATTGATTAAGCTTTTAAGCCAGATTATATATATATATATATATATATATATATATATATATATAAAGTGAACATAGAAGTCAACACTTAGAGGCTCAGTTTCATGCTAGATGTAATCGTCAGGCAACCTATATATATTATATATATGTATGTGTGTGTGTGTGTGTGTGTGTGTGTCTGTGTGTGTATATGTGTGTATATAAATTAAGCAAAGTGGAAAACCTTTTTACTGACAACACGTTTCACTTCTGTTAGGTGTCAGAATGAAAGACAACTCAAATGTCCTGAAGACAATTCTCTAACTACCTAAAGAAGCCGAAAATATGTTGTCAGTAAAAAGGTTTTCCATTTAGCCTGATTTCTTTGGAATTTATATCCTAACATACACACATATTTTATATATAAATGTGCCAAGATTTTTAGTTATAAAAATATGTTGTAAACTGATCCCCCTATTTAAGAAAAAAAAATAATATACTTTAAATTCATATTTCAAAATTGTTTTGAAATTAAGTTTGTAAGCATTACTTTAATACAACACAGAAAAAGCTAAGTATATACTTTAAATAATATAATAACATTTTAACTTGAAATATTTTAACTAAGATTTTATAGTATGAATATATTTTCTCTTTTTTTCTTTTGTTTTCTGGCTTTGTATTAAGAGATCAATTTAGAATAAATTTACATAACAAATTGAACCCCCTACTCTTAAAATTTTACATAGAAAACTGAACCTAAACTGCTTAAAGTTTAGAAAATTAAAAAATAAAATGGATTCATGATCTAGAGTGCTTATCCAATAGAAATATGAAAAAGAAAATTATTCTTTGGAAAAGTGTGTTTCTCTAGAAATGCCATTCCTTTTTCTTAGAAGAAACTTGTTAATCAAGCCAGCTGCTCTTATCATCTGAACTACAAGGAACTCTACAGCTTGCTGAAGGTGAAATTTAATATTATAAATGTAACTTTTATCTTGTCCCAGTTTCTCTTGATGCCATATTTGTTAGTATTTTTTATACTATAGTATTTGTAGCAATATTGCTTTCATTTTTATTTTTAGAAGAATCATTGTCAATCATTATTAATGTTCACTTGTATTTTCTTTCATATTAATTATTATTTTCAAGCAGCTCTGTCTACATTGCTGACCACTCAAGACAGCTGTGATGACATAAAGTACAAGCCAAAATTGCTAATAATAACCTTTACTAGGTTTAATAATCTATATATATATATATATATATATATATATATATATATATATATATATATATATATATATATATATATATATATATATATATATATGAATTAAAGATCAAATGCAAATGAAATATAGATCATATGGTATTTTTAATTATGTTTGGGTCAGTTCTCATTAGTCAGATGTGTGTCACATGCATTAAAACTAGATAATTCCATGTGTATGTAAGTTTGTGAAGATTCTTGTATGTCTAAGTGGACATCCGGTGGTAATGTGTATTTGTAATTGTGTATGCATGTCTGTCTAGTGGGATTTTTGATGTCTTCACCTTTGTGCGGTCAACCCACGCAGGGAATTGAAAATATCAATTTTTCTGTCTTTTTGTGTGTTTTCTCTCAATCTCTGGTGAAGCTTTAATAAAAAAAAAACATGTTAGATTGTGGAGGCATGGTCGAGTAATGGATAGTGGCTTGGATTGAGGAGTCATAGAGCCAAGTTTGAATTCCAGTTGACTCCATTACATTGGGAAAGGTATGAATCCTCTTCTTCTCCCCTCGATATGGGTAAATAGCAAGAGAGACTGGGTTCTATATCCTTGGATGGCAACTGATCTACTGCAGAAAGAAATGGCAACTTACTGTGAGAAAAAATCTGCCTCGTCAGAATTCTTATTTATAGTAAAAAAAAAAATGTCTCTTGAGATTACAATAAATCATTGTCCTATGAATGTCCACCTGTAACATATCGATACATCTTCTCACCTGCAGCAGGACAATCCTGGCTTTGACTACCTTCATCACCATCAGCAAATTGTCTTGACTCACTATCCAAATTGTTGCCATAGTAAGAAAGAAGATGCATGACTTGCAATCTTGTCAGCTGTTCCAAGACAATCCTTGCTTTGACTGCATTCATCCTCATCTATAAATTGACTAGAATCGTTATCCTATTTACTGCCAGAGAAAGGAGACCTAGATCTTTCAAAAATAGAAAACAAAATGGCATTTCTTTATGGTGCCATAATTCTTTAAATGCCAGTCTGTTGTTTACTTAGTGTTGCTTGAAATACATTTAACAGTTGCAGGCATAATTACGTGGAAATATGGAGAAAAAAAAAAATTGTTACTTAGGTGGGAAAATTAAATTGAATTATTTTCAGCTCAACTTTACAAAGTTACAGAATTTGTTAATGAGTGATGTCGGACTGAAGAATGTTTAGTCAGTCACCACAAAATCAAAAACAATATTCTTACAATGCATCAGTGGCTCCCAATTGGTAAATGAAACAATACTGAATATAACTATAGAACAGTTACAAGTTAGCCAACAAAACTATTTTTGTCAATTTTGCATTTTTGATTTGTAAATCACTGAAGTTAAAAAGGAGAGTATGCAAGCCTCTTAAATTATGCAACATGAAATTGTCTCTATGCCATATTTAGTTGCCTTGTATCTTTGGATTTTTTTATCTATAATTTCAGAAGCTGTTATTCAACCTTCTTCACATCTATGTGGCATCCATTGATACAAGTACTGAAATTTTCCATTGCTTGTGTGTGTGGGGGGGATTTATGCAAAAGAGTTGGTCTAATGAGGTGGAATTGAATCTTTGATTCTAATGAAATAAATATCATGATGGTCTTTTAAATGTTTGTTTTCATTATAATAATTATTTGCTCTAGTTTTGACATTGAGCTCCCTGGATTTATATCCTTTTGGGAATTATCCATATGGATTAACAAATAATATAAATATATATATATATATATATATATATATATATATATATATATATATATATATACACACACACACAAAGACAAAAATCCAAAATGCTGATGTGATGAACAGAATATCGATCAAATGGCATCAAAAGTGTGGGTGAGGCAAAAAAAAACAAAAAACAAAAAAATACCTTACATAAGAGAACAAAAAAAAAAACTTAAGCAAAAAAATACCTAAGTAGTAAATAACAGAGCTCAATGCCTAGGCTATCCAGACAGAACAAAGATTGCTACTCAAGTTTCATGCTCTTTCTGATCCTCAGGCGACCAGAATGCAAATAAAATAAGGTAAGACCTACCATTTATACTCAGGTACTCTTTTCATTTTGGTCACCTGAAAGGAGTGAAATTTGAGTAGCAACTCGATCAGTGTCTTGTTGAGGGTTGACAATCTGAAGTGGTAGTGTATATTTATATATATATATAGATAGATATAGATATGGGAAAATGATAATGATATATAAATTTTTAAATATATCAATTTCTTTTTGTCCAATTTGTCATAGAACTTTTCATATATTATTAACACTATTCTTAATATTTTTAATATTGAGCACTATATACAAAAATATCTACTGTTTCTTAAATCTCTCTCTCTCTCTCTCTCTAAATAAATATATATATATATATATATATATATGTGTGTGTGTACGTTTTAGGCAGATCTGGTTAAATAAATTACAAACATTATGTCTGCTTATTTTTAGCATAATCCTTTCATATTCACAAATATTTTTCTGTGTATTACAATTTTTAATTGCAGCAATTCACAGCGCAAGTAAATTATAGATCAGAAATGATAAATAAAAGAATGTGCTATCTAATAAAACTTCAAGATTATATTGGTACTAATACTAGCAGTCTACATAACCAAGACAAGACCATCAAATATAATTGAAAACAGTGATTGTACCTATTCTGAATCCATCATAAAAATACAGGATGGGGAATTAGTAAATACTAAACACTTCAGATAACTTGATGTATAGATCAACTATAAGAAATTAAGTAGAGGAGGAAAAGAAAATGAATATAGAAAAGGTTGGGCTAAAAGTAGTCTCATTTGACACTGCAAATTGCTACAAAACTAAAACATCATCCTGAAAACAGAAGTCATGTTCTTAGACTGAAATTAATAATGGTTAGAAATGTTTAATTTAATAAAATTTTAATATGAAAGTCTCATCAGTGTTACATTGCCAAAGTTTGCATATGTGTGTATTTGTGTGTTTGCATGACATCACCCTCATCAATAAAGTTCCAAGAACCTACATTTTGGCATGGATGACTGCAAAACTTTAAGCTAGATGAAGTTAACCTTAGAGGTCAGTCAAGGGTCACAAGAGGTCATCAAAAGCATAGTATTCTATTTTTGTCCAAATGAAGCAATTTCAAAATCAACTGAAATATCAAGTTTCTAATGAAACTTTTTTCTCCCCCAAATAGTAGGGCAGATAAGTTCAGATTCAAGTCATTTAAGTAGAATTACTTTACAGTTTTTATGATTTGTGTTGTGGGCAAACAATTATATTCTTGAAGATAAACTGGTACATTGCAGTAAGAAGAAAAAAAGGATAGGTCATCAGTGGTCAAGGTGGGATCAAAATAACTTTTTTGCAGTCAAACAAAAATACTTCAAGAGCTAAAAACATTTTGTTTTTCAGAAAACATGCAATTCTGAAAAATGTTTCCCAGCAAAAATTTGAAATTAATTAGGATTAAATATCATTTTTGATTCAGCCATTTTAAATGCAAAAAATTTTTTTAAAAAAATGACCCCCCCTCTCACATGCCTTCAACTACAGAAACTACAAGTGGCTTTGTGAGTAAAGCATTCTTGCTCGAAAGAAGAACACAGTTGAAGAAATAAATTCAAAGCTTTTGCACAGATTCTGGAAAATTTTAGCTGTGCAAGTCAATTGACACAGTTCTGAACGCCTTGCAGGATGTTCAGAGCCTAATTAAGCTCCTTAACTCTCTTGAGTTGCCTGGTGATCCTCCTCACAAGCTTTAATTAAAATTGAAGATACTGATTATGCATCCCAGATCTCATGACTCTACAAAATTGTGAAAGTAAACCCACCTAGCTGTCAAGAGGCCTTTTCTACATATCATAGTGCAAAGAATTATGGTACTATTTAAACTGACTGGTCTGCCCGTAAAAAATAGGGAATATATTTTTTAAATAAATTTTGCAGATAAACATTCATTTGACCTCTCTTAAGCTACAATATTTGTTAGAATAAAAAAAAAATTCATTTTTTTTATTCTTTTAAAAGGAGGGTCCTATTCATAATATAAATACAGTATTAAATCAGTCCCTGACTTCTAAAGGAGTTATCTGGACTCTGTTTTTATTTATAAATGTCAAAGTTAGAAACTGTGTTTACATCATTGATAATGGCATACTATTGATATTGAACACTAAGGATCTGTAGTCTCCAATCTTTACCTGATATTGAAAATATATTAACAAACCTGCAATATTCTTAGTATTTCAGCTATAGTGCTAAAAGAAAAGCATACAAAATCTACAACAAAAAGAACAACAACAACAATGGTAATAAATTAGATAAAAATAGACATACAATATTACCTACCAACTCTTTAATATATACTATTCAAAATAATATACCCAATCTTAATAATATTGAAATAATCGCAACTGCATATAAAACTATTATGGATATGATCAGAACCAAAAATCTCTAGAAAAACAATTCAGACACAGGTATATATAAAATAAACTGTAACAGCCGTTCCTTACAATATATCTGTGAAACTTGCAGAAATTAAAAAAGAAGACAAAACATAAGATCTCCTATATAGTAATTTATCTAATGTATAAGTTTTACACAAATAATTTCAACCACAATCTCAAATGAAAAATGATGTACTTATTAAAAGAGAAAATAACTAACATGAAAAGTTCTTAAAAGTTGCCAAAATATTAATTTATACCTGAATTTTTTTCAACTAACTCTTTTCTCAGAAGAAATGCTTCTTTCTGAGGCCAACATAATTATGCATGAACATGAACATAAAAATTAAAAAATAAAAAATAAAAAGATAATGATTAATTCATGATTATTAAAAATTAATAAAATAAAAATCAACTCACTTTCTTTTAACAGGGCAAAAAATTGTCACTTATCATCCTCCACAATTTACTGTAAGTTTTAAGAATATTCCAAAAACTTATTGCATTAGTAAAGCTAAATTGTGACATAATTTTTTGGCCTGTTAAACAAAAGTGAATGTTGTTGAGGAGGGGGACAAAACGGAAACAGAACAGAGAGACAGAAACAATACAGGGGGAGAGAAAGAGAAATGAGATGGAATGGGGAGAGAGAGAGACGGAGATGGAACGGAGAGAGAGAGACGGAGACGGAACGGAGGGAGAGGGAGAGAGAGAGAGAGAGAGAGAACGGAGGGAGAGAGAGAGAGAGAGACGGAACGGAGGGAGAGAGTGAGAGAGACGGAACGGGGAGAGAGAGACGGAACGGGGAGAGAGAGAGAGAGAGAGAGAGACGGAACGGGAGAGAGAGAGACGAACGGGAGAGAGGGAGAGAGAGAGAGAGACGGAATGGGAGAGAGGGAGAGAGAGAGAGAGGAATGGGAGAGAGAGAGAGAGAGAGACGGAACGGGAGAGAGAGAGAGAGAGAGACGGAACGGGAGAGAGAGAGAGAGAGAGAGAGAGAGACGGAACGGGCGAGAGAGAGAGAGAGAGAGACGAGACGGGGTTAGAGAGAGAGAGAGAGAGAGAGACGGAACGGAGTGAGAGAGAGAGAGACGGAACGGAGGAGAGAGAGAGAGACGGAACGAGGAGAGAGAGAGAGACGGAACGGAGGAGAGAGAGACGGAACGGAGGAGAGAGAGAGAGACGGAACGGAGAGAGAGAGAGACGGAACGAACGGAGAGAGAGAGAGGAGGGAGAGAGAGAGGGAGAGAGAGATGGAACAGAGACGGAGAGAGAGAGACGGAACAGAGAGAGAGACAGAGACGGGACGGAGAGAGAGAGAGAGAGAGAGACGGACGGAGAGAGAGAGAGAGAGAGAGAGAGAGAGAGAGAGAGAGAGAGAGAGGGAGAGAGAGAGAGAGAGAGAGAGAGAGGGAGGAGAGAGAGAGAGAGAGAGAGAGAGAGGAGAGAGAGAGAGAGAGAGAGAGAGGACGGAGAGAGAGAGAGAGAGACAGAGACGGGACGGAGAGAGAGAGAGAGACAGAGACGGAGAGAGAGAGAGAGAGACAGAGACGGGACAGAGAGAGAGAGAGACGGGACGGAGAGACAGAGACGGGACGGAGAGAGAGAGACAGAGACGGGACGGAGAGAGAGAGACAGAGACGGGACGGAGAGAGAGAGACAGAGAGACGGGACGGAGAGAGAGAGACAGAGACGGGACGGAGAGAGAGAGATAGAGGAATCAGAGAGAGATAGGGGAGATATAGGTGGTGGCAGAGAAAGGGATAGAGGGAGATATCAAAAGCTGTGGAGAGAGAGGGAGAAATAAAGAAAGAGAGTAACGGGGGAGAAGAGAGGAAGGAGAGAAAAGGAAGGGTGAGGAGGGAGAGAAAGGGAAGGGTGGGGAGAGAGAGAAATATGTTATATCTATATATGTAACATATGCTACCATTGAGAGAAAAGTAAACAGAGATTACTCATTGTAGGCCATGCACCATCCCCATTTTGAAAATACTAGAGTAACATGATCCTCACCCCCCTCTCCTCAATCCTGCCTTGCATTTGATCCCAGTTAAATGTCAAAAGTATTAAAAAAGGTTCTCTTCAAAGTGAGATTTTAGAGGTTTATCACAAAAATCTGAAATTTCATAAAAACTATTTAAATTATTTAAAAAGATTAAGTACAAAAAAGTTGCAATTTGTTAAATAAATCAAAAATCTTAAAAGCTATGTGTGTCTAGGAAAATTACTAAAACACTTTTTGATTAATCAAATATAAATTACATAAATACATAGTGTACATCATTAGACTATCCACTGGTAAAATTGGAACAAGCATTTATTATTATCATTATTATTATTTAGGTGTTTGTTAAATGATTTTACAATTAATTTTTATTTGATTTATTTACTCAAGAGTATTATTATTGATGTTATGATTTTTGAAAATGTGTTATTTTACATTTATTTATTATTTTTATGAAATATGTAATGGGCCAAGACATTTTGCTTTTGTTTCTTGTAGTTAAAAAATGTGAAGAAACTTTTAAGAAACATTTCATGAAGCAAATTTGTTTTTTATTGTTAACAATGAAATTTGAGATATTTACGCAAAGAAAATGAATAAAAATAAAGGAGGAAGAGGTAGAGGAAGAAGAGAGAAAGAGAAGGGGAAGGAAAGAAAGAATAAGAAGAGAGAGGACAGGGGGAAAGAAAGAGTGGGAAGAGAGGAAAAGAAAGAGTGGGAAGAGAGAGGAAAAGAAAGAGTGGGAAGAGAGAGGAAAAGAAAGAGTCAGAAGAGAGAGGAGAGGGGGAGAAAGAGTCAGAAGAGAGAGGAGAGGGGGAGAAAGAGTCAGAAGAGAGAGGAGGGGAGGAAGAGTCAGAAGAGAGAGGAAAGGGGGAGGAGAGAGTCAGAAGAGAGAGGAAAGGGGGAGGAGAGAGTCAGAAGAGAGAGGAAAAAAGGAGGAGAGAGTCAGAAGAGAGAGGGAAAGGGGAGGAGAGAGTCAGAAGAGAGAGGAAAGGGGAGGAGAGAGTCAGAAGAAGAGGAAAAGGGGAAGAGAGTCAGAAGAGAGAGGGGGGAGGAGAGAGTCAGAAGAGAGAGGAAAGGGGAGGAGAGAGTCAGAAGAGAGAGGAAAGGGGGAGGAGAGAGAAGAAGAGAGGAGGAAAGGGGAGGAAAGAGGTGAAGAGAGAGAGGAAAGGGGAGGAAGAAAGAGTGGGAAGAGAGAGGAAAGGGGAAGAAAGAGTGGGAAGAGAGAGGAAAGGGGAGGGAAGAAAGAGAAGAGAGGAAAGGGAGGAAAGAAAGAGGGAAGAGAGGAGAGGGGAGGAAAGAAAGAGTGGGAAGAGAGAGGAGATGGGGCAGGAGATTGAGGAGACATGGAAGGAATGAGTGGGAAGAGACAGGAGAGGCAGAAGAAAAAAGTGTGGAAAAACTCATTAAACAATTGTGTATATGATAAAGACTTTTTGTTAAGAAAACGGATCATTGACATGTGTCCAGGAGGGCCCTCTGTCTCAATCTGAGATACATGAATATAAATGCATAAGACAAAAGAGAGAAATGTAGAACACTGCAGAGATAACAACATGATCAGGAGCGGCCAGGAGATCAACTCAGAAGAAAGGCAAAAGTATATATGATTGGAGGGAAATGGTCATCCACCGAGAACTGTGTGTTGACCAGACAAAAAGTATAATCAAAAACCACAATCTGTCTTAGAGAACTCAATAATAATACTTTTAATAGCAAATATTGCCTTTCAAAAGCTAAGCCAAGTATGAAGAAACAGGAAAATTTCATTTGAAACCAAGAAGAGTGGTGTAATATCAATTCTTGTATATGGTCATGAAGATTGGACAATTTCCTTACAGATGAAGAGGAAACTTGAGGCAACAGTGGTGTGGTTCAACAGAAGGATGCTGAGAATATCATAGATGAAACATGTGAGATACAGGGACAATCCAGGTTAGAAGCTGCATATTGGAGACATCAAATTCAAGCAAGTACAGAAATTTAACGATCTAGAAAATGTTACATTTAATTATCTCAGAAGTGTTTTATCAGACAGTGGAAAATGTGCCATCAAAATCCAAAGGTGTAGTGGAAGAGCAAGAGATGCCTTCCAAAAACTAAACTATGAAACAGGAAAATTTCCTTAGAAACAAAGAGAAGAAAAGATAACTTATGTAATATCAATATTTGTATATGGCTGTGAATGCTGGACAATTTCCTTACAGATGAAGAGGCAACAGAGATATGGTCCTACAGAAGGATACTGAGAATACACAGATGGAATATTTGAGCAATGAAGTAGTTTTAATGAAAATAGAAACAAAAAGACACCTCTGTTAGAGCTGCTCAGTAACCTTGACATATTCGGGAAAGACATTCGAATAATCAAGAATCTATACTGGCAGCAAACCCCCTGCATATGGACAAAAAATGAGTTCAGCAGATATACAAAAATAGAAAGGGGTGTAAGAGAAGGATCTATCTTCTCACCAGACTCATTCAACTTATACAGACAGGCAATTCTGAGAGAATTAAAATGATGACACAATGCTGACAGCAGACAGTGAAAGGAAACTGCCAAACATCCTACAAAAGGTAGCAAAGGAAAGCAAGAAGAAAGGACTAAGCATAACCCCCGAAAAGACAGAATGCATGGTTATCAGAAAAAGTATGAGTCCAAAATGCAAATTACAGGTTGGGGATACTAAAATTAAGCAGGTACAGATATTTTAATATCTGGGAATTGTTTTAACAGTGGATAGAAAGTGGGACATTGAAATGTGAAGACTTTTTGGGATGGTTGAGGATGCATATCAAAAGCTAGGCAGAGTATTGAGAGACAGAAAAGTTTTGTTGGAAACAGTACTGTAGTGTTATGTGATATCTGTCCTCTTGTATGGAAGCGAACATTAGACAATCTTCTCAAAGATGCAGAAGAGACTTGAAGCAAGAGAAATGTGGTTCTACAGAAAGATGCTGAGGATACCACAGATCAAACATGTGAGCAACGACGAGATTTTGGAGAGAATGGAAACAAAATGGAAACTTATACTTAA
This sequence comes from Acanthosepion pharaonis, assembly GCA_903632075.3. NCBI lineage: Eukaryota > Metazoa > Mollusca > Cephalopoda > Sepiida > Sepiidae > Acanthosepion > Acanthosepion pharaonis. The sequence continues at coordinate 5,199,254 of CAHIKZ030004626.1, read as the reverse complement.
AATCAGGAAGAGGCAGTTGAAATTTCTGGGGCACGTAATGAGGAAGAAAGGCTTGGAAAATCTAATACCCACAGGACAGATAGAGGGAAAAAGGGAAAGAGAAAAGCAATGCATAACATACTTGAATTGAATGTAGAATGGGGCTTGAGAGAAATAACAAAAAAACAAAACTTATTAAGAGCTACAAAGGATCGGAAGTGGTGGAGGGCTATAATCGTCCTGAAAGGACAAGGTACATAAAAGTAGTAGTAGTACTTAGAATCATAAATAGTTGAAATTTTGGACAGTGAATTTTTTTTTTTTTCTTTAAGTTTGATGGATGGAGCAATCAAGGTAACTCAAGAGTCACATCTAGATACCTGGAAACACCTTTAATCAGAAACTGGCTGGGACACCTGACCTGATGGTATTTCTAACTGGGCTCCATATCCAAGATTATGTGCTGCTTTTAACAAAACCTGATGCCATATCATACAAATTTGGCTGTGATGAATGTGCGTGGTATACACTTATCTGAGTGGGTGTCCTGATGAGATTTGTATATTTATAACCAAGTATCACTTTGTTGCTATACTGCTCTCTCTCTCTCTCTCTCTCTCTCTCTCTCTTTCAATAATAATAATAATAATAGATGAAGTTGACAGTCATGCCAAACAAAATGAGTTTCAAAAGAATCTTGCAAGAAGATTGGAAGAAAAAGAAATTCTTATTGACATTCAGACTGTTGTCCATATCTCCAGCCTTCATCAGGTGTTTATCAGTCTGGTTAACCTACAGTTAATTCTGAACGGAACACTTTATTTAATCCACAGCAGTAGAAATTCATAGAAGACCTAAATCCAATCAGACAACAGCATTATTAGAATCAGCTGGAATACTGAGGAGACTTGCTGTCACTGGATCTTCAAAGTTACAAGAGACGACTGGGAAGAAGGCAGGAGGGTGAAAAATTCACTAAGTAAAAATTATTTTTCAGAATAACAAATTGTGTAATGTTGGTTCTCTATAACTTCCATTATACTAAAGTAAATTAATATCAACTGAACAAACATTTTGATGTAGTTCAAATTTTAAAAAGAATCTGAAATCTGGCATCTCAGTTTCAGTCACTTTCCCACCATCATAGAGAAACTTCCCTGTGCCTTTTCTATAAATAATTTGTTATGATTGGGGTTTCATTTTTAAATGTTGTTATTTTTACCCCAAGATGAATTGTATATATGGGAATTACTTAGGTCTATATAGAGACTTTGAGGTATTATGGTGACTGTAGTAAGAATGTGTTGCTTTCATGTAAGGAATACTGTGATATGTTTAGAGCCAAGTTTGAAATCCAGTCAGATCCATTAAATTCACTTACATGCTAATACCCTTGGGAAAGGTATGAATCCTCTTCTCCCTCCAGCTATAGGTAAATAGCAGGGCAGACCAGGTTCTTGGATGACAACTGGTCTACTGCAGAAAGAAATGGTAAGGAAAAATCTGCCTCATCAGTCATGTATCAAAAGATACATGATCGCCTAAGTGCGTATCACACATGGCACATAACTGACCGACTAGATTGGCAGCAAAAACTAATCATTCTAAAGCTGAAATGGCTAGATGGAACCATAAGTTCTATGCTAACATTTTATTCCCTTGTATGTGTCTCAACTTCTTGCTTCTCAGTCAAAAATTTAAATGCAATATCAATCGTTACCTTTTGTCTTCTTAATTCCTGTTCTTTTATTGTTCTCTTTCCTTAATAATATTTTTTATATTCTCTCACACTCTGTAACTAAGTATAAAACCACAGGTAGGCTCTGCAGAGCTTGAACAAGTGCAAGTGTGCCTGAGCAGAATTCTGCAATAGGGATTGGCTAGCCGCCCTAGTAGACAGACATTCTCAGATTCAAGTGGCCAGCCAATACAGGGGGATGCAAAACTAATGAAAAAACAAAACATGCACACAAAACATATTGTATTGATTATAATAACATATCAATCCTTCAAATGTTCACACACACACACACACACACACACACACACACACACACACACACACACATTAGTTGCTTTATTATCTTGCTTGAGGTAAAATGATTAAAAAAAAAATCTGCTCAGGCAAGTGACACTATGCTAACTTCTTCCTGCTTGAACAGAATGATAAAACTAACTTGCACAGATACTACACTGATCTTAGGCAGAAGAGCTGATCCATATGTGCATTCCTTTATTTTTGATGGGTACTATGCAAGTAATAATAATAATAGCATTAAGAGCAATCTCTCCTGTTTATCTCTGTGTCTCCTATTTTACCAAAAACAGGAAATTTATCATTTTTTAATTATGATTTGAGTCTCTTTCCATTTTAAAAATAATTCACAAAGTGCTGTTGCAAACTAGAAATAACTTGGGTTTACATTCTAGATTTTTTCTTTCACAGTTCAAGATACAGGAAGCCATTATAGACAACGGTAAATTAGAGTTTATTATAGAGAATTTGAAACTTAATTGAGAGATGCATAAGAAGATTGAATGTCCAAAGTTGAATGAAGAATAAAAAAATTTTGAAGTAAAAAAAAAAATTTTTAAATCATTGAGAAATTAAAATAGTAAAAAACGATTTTCAGTAAAAGCAAAAAAATGTTTAGATTCAGAGGAAAGAATTCAAAATAAAAAAGAAGAAAGAAGAGAAAATACAAAAGAGAGAGAGAAGGATATATATGAGAGAGAGAGAAGGATATATATGAGAAAGAGAGAGAAACTGTAAGAATGGAGAAAATGTGATCCCATTTGAGGGTAAACTCAAAGTGAGAGAAAATGGGTTAGTCACATGAAGAGAAATAGCAGGGTTGAAGGAGAATGGAGAAAGTAAGAGAGTGAGGAATTCAGAGAGTGGGTAGTATAGAGAGGAGGAGAGGGGATGAGGAAGACGAGAAGAGGGAAAGGAAGCAAAGAGACGAGAAGGGGGAAAGGAAGCAAAGAGACGAGAAGAGGGAAAGGAAGCAAAGAGACGAGAAGGGAGAAAGGAAGCAAAGAGACGAGAAGGGGGAAAGGAAGCAAAGAGAGAGAAGAAGGGGAAAGGAAGCAAAGAGACGAGAAGAGGGAAAGGGAAGCAAAAGAGACGAGAAGAGGGAAAGGAAGCAAAGAGACGAGAAGAGGGAAAGGAAGCAAAGAGACGAGAAGAGGGAAAGGAAGCAAAGAGACGAGAAGAGGGAAAGGAAGCAAAGAGACGAGAAGAGGGAAAGGAAGCAAAGAGACGAGAAGAGGGAAAGGAAGCAAAGAGACGAGAAGGGGGAAAGGAAGCAAAGAGACGAGAAGAGGGAAAGGAAGCAAAGAGACGAGAAGGGGGAAAGGAAGCAAAGAGACGAGAAGGGGGAAAGGAAGCAAAGAGACGAGAAGGGGGAAAGGAAGCAAAGAGACGAGAAGAAGGAAAGGAAGCAAAGAGACGAGAAGAGGGAAAGGAAGCAAAGAGAGAAGGGAAAAAGGAAGCAAAGAAGGGAGGCAAATAAAGAGGAGAGATTATGGAAGCTAAGAAGGAATGAAGGCAAAGACAGTGGAGGCAGAATGAAGAGAAAGAGGATGAAAAATCTGGTGCTAACAAAATCTCTATTAAAGCCCAAAATCAATTTTTGAATTCTAAATAACTTAAAAAAACAAAAATGTCAGCTAATTGTTTTTCAATTTAAATATTTCCATTAAAGTCCCCAAAAAATTAAGAAAAAACTGAAAACTGCCAAAGTTGCTTAAAATATTTTAAGAGAGCACTCAAAGAATGGAAAAGAGAATTTTGCAAAATAGACATTTTATTTTTTTAACCACAGAATTTATTTATTAAATTTACATATCGTGTGTGTGTGTGTGTGTGTCACACTGATGTTTTTAGTTGACATAAATGGTGAAAGACTTGTCCAAGCTCTTGATAATCCTTTTTGCAGCCTACCATAGATGACCAGTTAAAAAGCCTTTCTTTTTTAAGCTGAGGAATCCCAATACACATTTCCCCAATATCTGGCCAGCCAATCACATGAAAGTTTTCTCTCATTATAACAGATATAAAATATTGATCATAATGTAAAGAACTGAAAGAAGAAATAAGGCTTTTCTCAGTCAGGATGTAAGTAGTAAATATATCCCCCAAATCATACAGATGATTTTATTTTTGTATTTGTAAATTGTTAATAAAATTCAACAAAAGATCTACTAGTAATTTCTGTACAATTATTTTAAATACCGAAATTGCTTCTCAATGTCAAAAATAAATTTAGTAAAGACTACTAATGGTATGAAAAATAAATCTAGTAAAGTTACTAATGGTATAAAACATTCAAGAAGAACATGGTTAGGTCGAGAACATTTAAAGAGAGAAACTAAATCCCTATTAAAGACATTCCAGATCAATTGAATATTAAGGTCAAAGATCAAACAGGATACAGCAAAATAGTGAATGCACTTGATGTGAAGATAGGGATGAGATCACTAATCATATAATAAACAAATGTAGTGAACTATCTCAAAATGAAAGACTGAGTGATTGGGTGGGAAAGGTGATAAGTGGAAACTCTGCAAATGACTGGGATTTGACCTTACAAGTCAAATGTTATATACACAAAACAAAAACAGTCCTAAAACATTAAAAATGAATAAAATCCTCTGAGATTTTGAAAATTTGACAAATTGCCCAATCCAGGCCATCTGGCAAGATCTAGTCATTGTAAACAATAATTCTTCAGATAACCGCTCCTGACAATCTGAGCAAATGAAAGAATAAAAATTTGAAGAAGGTACTTTGCCAGATAACAGAAAAGAAAAAATTTAGGACTATTCCAAGCATGCCACTAATGATGGGCCCGAATGTTATTACTTTATCTTTTTTTTTTTTTTTTTTTTTTTTTTTGTTGTTGTTTTTCAATTCTGTTTAGGTCTGTGTATTTTTTTTTTTTTTTCCAAATTTGAGACAGTTCTGTAGAGTCTTGCAAAGAGATTGGGAGAAGTGGACATTTGAGTCAGTATAAAACCATTACAAAAAATAGCAGGACAAAAATCAGAAAGAATACTGAAAAAGAGTGCCAAGTAGTGATCAATTTTGCTGTCACTTGATCTCCCCTGGTAGCTAACAGATTATACCCACATGAATAACCTCACCGATGAAGATAGTAAACACAGCATTGGTCCAGTGAGACCAGGGTCATCAGAGATGTGGTTCTACAAAAGGATGCTGAGAATATTATGTGAGCATTGAGGAAGTTTTGAGGAAAATACATGCAAAAATAAAAAAAATAAAAAAAAGGTTACTTCTATTTAGAATCAAGTGAAATTTTGAAGATGCATAATGAGGAAAGAAGGCTTGAAGAATTTGACACTCACAGTTCATACTGAAGACATGAGATAGAGGGGAAACAATAAGTAACTTTTCGAAAGAGCTTGTGTAAATAGATGACAGAACAGGGAGTGGGAAGGAGAACAAAAAGACAAATCTTTCTTAGAGCTACAAAGGATAGAAAATTGTGGAGAGCCATGATTACACATGTCCTGAAGAGTAACATTTGAATCACAGGCATTTAGAAAGAAAGCTTGTTTAAGAACAGAAAGGGGGTAACATTTCTGAGACTATGATAGTTTAAAAAAGCAAAAAAAAGTAAAGTTTTTATATAAGTCCGATGTTTCAGCTGAAACTATTTTTCAACAAAGATTTGCAAAATTTGGAAGAACATTTTATTTCGGCAGATGGTAGGGGAGTTTAAGTAAAAATGTTTCGCTTTCTTTCCATTAAAAAATTTCTGTGTAATGTTTTGTTTTTGTTTTTAAACTTACATAAAATGATATGTTAAAATAATTTTTTTTTTAAATTCACGAGAAAAAAACATTTTAAAACCAACTTGATATACTATTTTTACTCTTTATTCTTTTAATGAGTTTTATTCAATTTTACTTCTGCTTTTTGAAACAAGTATTTTCACTATTATTTTGATGTTTTCTTTCCTCTTGAATTTTTTAAACCAAATCTGAATATAAAGAAGCAGAATGTGTAATAAATTATAATTAAAATGTTGTATTTATAAATTACAATAGAAAATGACTTATTCAGAAGATTGCAGTGAGAATAAAAGTGGAAATCTATTGACACAAAGTATTGTGATAAAAAGCAACAATAATAAGATAGAGTAAAACTAGTAATAAAATAGTGTACATGCTTCATTTTAAAAAGCAACAATAAGAAGATGTAATAAAACTAGTAATAAAATAATAATAGTGTAAATGCTTCATTTTAAAAAGCAACAATAAGATGTAATAAAAATAATAATGAGGCCGACCTGAAAAGCAACAATATTACAATGTGGTAAAAACTCAACAGTGAAAAAGCTTAAAAGAAATCAGAAATAAATATATATTTATCAAGTGAATGCTTTCATATATGTGCATGTGTGTGTTTAGAGAGAGAGAGAGAGATTAAAAGAGAAATGTAAATGTATTTTTACAGTAATTCTAACCAGTTTTTTTTTAACACTTGATATTCTTAAGAAATTACCTTTGAAGCTTACATGTAAAATTTTCATTTTCCTAATTTTTACCTTCACCAACATAGTCAAGGGTTAAATAATAATAATAATAAAAAAAACCTTCAACTAAAATATTTTCTTATATTTTTCAAGTTTCCATTTCCATTTGATGTTTTCCACTGAGATCATTAATTGAGTTAATATACAGAAATAACAATAACTTGTTCAGTGACAGACATGTTTAGTGAATAACGTAGTCTACAAGAATGACAACCCCTCTCTCTGTTTCATATATATATATATATATATATATATATATATATATATATATATGATAAAATATAGTTTTAAGGTAAGCTATATTCATAGGTTAAAGTGCTCAAAATCAGGAGTAGATGTATGCAAATATAATAGTGGACATTGGCGTCAACACCCCGAGGCGACAATCTGTTTCATGCTAAACGTAATTGTCATGGCCTGACATGAAACAGACTGTCGCCACTGGGTGTTGTACTGAAAAACAACAACTTTAAAGTCTTTCCACATAAAACATTCAGGCTGTGTATTTTGCAGCACTTTTATGTATATATATATATATATATATATATATATATATATATATATATATAACAGTATAACAAAAAACGACTAACAGTTTAGGCAAAAGCACTTGGAACCAACAAACATTTGGATAAGTTTTATATTAAGTCTATAAAGAAGACACTGTTCACTTTATACATACAAGAAAAATGTTAGTACCTTCAATGAAACATGTATTAAAGAGAAATTACTGCCCAAATTTGCAACTGTATGTGTGTGTGTAATATATATATATATATATATATATATATATATATATAAATAAAGACAAAAGGAAAACTTATCTTAGTTGATGCATTTCTGTGGGATTTTATCAAGGCAATCATTTGCCTTGATAATGTCCCTCAGAGGCCGGCTAAAATAAGTTTTCCTTTTGTCTTTATTCATATTGCCCTTTCACTGATAGAATATATATGAAATTTTTCATGCAAGCATACACACACAAACACACACCTGTGTGTGTGTGTATAAAGTAGAGGTGTATTTATGAATTAAAAAATGTGTTCACTTTTCTCAAAAAAAATGTCTAAAATTTTTTTAAAGATTGCTAATATGAAGAAAGGTTTTCCTCATAATCCTTTGAGATATGAATGAGTTTTAAAATTTTCCTTTAAAATTTTTGATATTGTGAAAAATTTAAATGAAATGTCTAATTTTCAACTTGAAAAAAAGAAAAAAAGAGAAAAAAAAGAAGCAAAAAAGAAAGAAAAAAGAAAGAAGAAAGAAAAAATGCCTTAAATATCCCAATACAATTTTTAAGTTTAGAACAAAAAACATTTCATGAAGTTGTCCATGAATTTTCTTTTTAATTGTAAATATAATTAAGCAATTATAAAAGAAGAATTCCAGTAAGAAATTAAAAATGATCAATAAATCTATGAAGGGGGGCAGTTTGCTGAAAACATTCAGGTTGGATAAAACTTTCAACCTTAATAGAAAAAAAAAAAAGAAAAATTGTGCCAACATTTCAGCACCACTCTCATATATCACCCCCACCTGACGACATACACACAATTTGGATGAGAAAAATAAGTCTCATAAAGAAGTGTGAGAAAAAAAAAAATAATTATCAGACATTTTGGCTGTTATATTTGAACCTTGTAAAGAGAACTGAAAAAAAAAAAATATATAAATAACATTAAAAAGTACAATTGACACTTGAGCCCATCATTACTGGTATGCTTGGAATAGTTCCAATAAGCCTTGCATAGAAGAGTTAGAAATTTGCAGAAAATCACCCAGACAACAACACTACTAAAATGAGCTCGAACAACGCTAGGGCAATGAGGTGACTTGCTGTCACTTAATGTCCCAATGAGAGCCACCAAAAAACAGCTGGTAGAAAGACAGGAGAAGATCAGAAAAAAAGAAATTATTTTCATGTAGACAGAGAAAAACAAAGTTGGAAAAAAAAAAATAAATACACAGAGCTTGCAAGAGAATTAAAAAAAAAAGGGGAAAAGAAAAATCCCCAAAAAAAGACTGAAAGAAAAAGTAATAACATTTGGGCCCATCATTACTGGCGTGCTTGGAATAACTCAAAGGAGCCATGCAAAGAGATTAGGAGAATTGAAAATCTATGGAAGAATCACAGCAGTATCACTAAAATCAACTGGAAATGTGAGAATATTAGTATTTTGATGAGACTTGTTGTCACTTGATCTCCAGAGAAAAAGTCAACAGTTTTTAACAGTGTTTAAGAATATCAGTGAATACATATAATAATGATCGTTTTTTTTTTCTTCTTTTAAGCAACTTTCTCAGAAATACATTAAAAACAATATTTTCCTGGATATTCCATACTTTTTGGTAAAATTATGTAAACTGAAAATCTTGAAACTGATGTCAGAATTGAAAACCTTCAGACATTTTGAAGACTAAAATCAATCTTGTGCCTTGCAGTGAAAAATAAAAATCAACATCATTTGCAGCAAATAAAAATTTTCTTAAATTTTATAATTAGCTAAATTCTTGTTCTATTTGAACTGGTTGAAATTCTTTTATTTCAAGACCTCAATGATATCTTAATATTAAATTTGAATTCCTATATATATATATATATATATATAAAAGAATTTACTTACTAGATTAATTTTGTTCAAGGTTCCTTTTTTGTGCCACGATAAGTGTACAGCAAGTTCTTTATTTAGAAACAGAAACGTCTTCAGTCCAGAGCAATTCAAAAATATTTTATTGAAACAGGCAAACAATTACAAACCTAAGTCCTATTTACAAAATCAAGTAAAAGATGATAAAACTATTACTGTCTCTGTCCCGTAACAATTGTTATGGTTGGTGTATAATAGATGTATGCAAATTTATCAACTATTACAGGACATCGGCAGTACAATATTTATATATGATATCACAATTAAGATATACATGTAACTAATTTTATTATAAAATTTTAAAAAATTAAAAATTAAAAAAAAAAATAAAAAAAGAAAGAAAAAGTAATTTATTTTTACAATTTATTTTTTGAAAAATTGGTTTATGTGTCTAACTGCTGTAAACCTGGAAGGATGGAAGACCAGAATAGGTGTACCTGTGTTTTATTTTCACCTGCATAAATGTGTAGATTGTCAGCAAAATAACTAAAATAATAGCAGAACCAGTCCCTCACTTTAGGGTCAAAGTAATCTCTTGTAATGATAGGACAAGGCAGTTTTGTAGTCAAATAACAGTCCAAGTGATCCTTCAATTTGTGTCATATGAAATCAGTGGTAATTATGGGGGAACATTTTAATACTTAAATAATAGGCAGTTTGATCCCTCTTTTTATGTCATAGAGAATCTGTTGTCATACTGGAAACACTCCGTATGGAATTCAATCCACACATGCTATTGAGAATATATTCAAAATCTGTTAAATTTCCTTTAACCTAAATAAAGAAACCTTTTTAATATGGACAGTAATAGAAAATATGCAGCTAAAAAATTCAAAATGAGTGTCCATGATATGTATTTAAAAAATAAAAAAGAGAAATATCTAATGTAAAACTGAATATGTCCTACACATGTAGAGACTGTGTGTGTGTGTGTGTGTGTGTGTAGATATGTGTATGTGAATATGCGAATGCATTCTGAACGTGCATGTGTTTGTATTTAATATAAAAATATCAACGACTACAGAAAAAAAATATATTTATGAGAATACATAAATCTTTTTAAAAATTCAAATTTAAGAAAAAAGGAAAGTCTCCTGGTATGAAACAAGATTTTTTATATAATCATTTGAAGTAATAATAATAAAAATATCCAATAACAATTTTGATAAGCAGCGTTATCATTTCAAAAGACAAGTGATTTTATATATATATATATATATATAAGACATTATTATAATAAAAACATATTGAAATTGCTACACAAAAATTTTCATGTTTCAATATTATGATTGTATTTCTTCAGATGATGGTAAGTCTTACTTACCATCACCTAAAAAAATACAATCATAGCATTGAAACATGAAAGATTTTGTGTAGCAATTTGAAAATGTTTTTATCATAATCTCTTATAATAAAAATATAATAATAATAATATATTGCCCTACTTTATATTGAGCACTTTCTTAAAAGTAAATGCAATGAACAGTTGATTTATACTCTGTCTGTTCTTTCTCACATTTGGGGGATATATATATATATATATATATATATATATATATATATATATATATGTGTGTGTGTGTGTAAAATCATTTTATCACTTTAAAAATTATTTTTAATGGATACAGATATTTCAGTAGATGTTCTGTTTATTTATTAAACACTATATTTATAGATTTTTCATCTACTGTTCAGAATATTTCTTTAATAAGATTTCTTGAACATTCAGGACAGCAGGTGAAAATAAATAAATATACTGATTAATATATAAACAGAATCCCTCCTCAAATACGAGTATCCACTAATAACAATGCTTAAAGTGATATATATATATATAATATTTTGTGCTACTTTGTATTGAGCACTTTTTTAAAAAGTAAAAGTAACTGTGGATTTTTGCTCCATAATACACTTTTTTTTTGGTTACAATAACATTTTATCCAGTTTATTTTGCAGCTTTCTCCGGGAGAACAATCCATATGGAAAGATTGGTGGGGATATATATATATATATATATATATATATATATATATATATATATATATATTATTCTTCTTAATGACAAGTAAGTTGTGAGAAGGTAGGGGAGTGGCAAATATTCTGATCGGACCAACCCACTGGGTCAGGCCTCATTGCAATGTGCCTAAGACATGTGATTCTATTGTATTCTTTTTTTTTGTCTTATTTTAAACACAGGCTCACTTTCCAGCAGCAACCTCCACCTCCTAAAATCTTTACACACCGATTGTCCACTTGGAGAAAAAAAAAAAAAAGAATTGTTTGAAATATTGTGCTAATAACTATGTGAATGGAATCATTTGAACAAAACTTTCGAATAGTTTCATCTTTACAAATTTTAGAATTAAAAAAAAATAATTAAATTCTTGCTTCTTAAAGAAAAAAAAAAGTGTCTTTTAAGAAAACAAAATTTCAGTTTTTAAGAAGCAAAAGAAAAACAGGTTTGTTTTTCAAATTCAAGAAATACTTTCAGAAAATTAAAATATTTACAATCATAAAATATGTTTAACTGTATATTTGTACACCTATATTTTGTAAATAATAATAATAAAAAAATGAAATTTGGATAATTTAATTTTTCAAAACTAATATTTTTAATTCAACCAAAAAAAAAAAAAAAAATAAAATAAAATAAAAATCCAAACACAAATTTTAGTAATTTACCCAAGAGTTAATTTTAATTTAAAGAATAACAACCAAAAGAAATATATAAAAAAAAACAAAAAAAAAAACTATTTTCTCGAGATTACTGTTGGTAAAAATGAAAGCCATAAGAGGTGAGAGATTCCTCATGCAATAAGGTTCAAGCTTACCTGACAATTGACAACTACTACAACTTGTAATTTTAGACATGAATTATTTGAAAGGCTATTTATGTATTTTCTTTACTATTCAGAAGACAGTGTCAATGAATATATTTTATTTACATAACTGCACCTAGACTTCAACAGAAAGTTTCTTCCGATGCTATAAAGAATAAATTTAATATACAAATAAAATGTAATACATCTGTGTGTATGAAAATGTCATTTAGAAAAGTCGACTATTTAAAAGCCAAATTTGTTAGCATCAGACATATTTATGAGGAATGATATTTTTGATACAATTCTTTTGTGTAAAAGATAAGAATTTCAAAATTACATAAAAGCAAAAAGAGTGAAAAAAGTAACCTTTATAACAGACACACACACATACATATACATATATATATATATATATATATATATATATATATATAAATTGCCCTTCATAATGACTAAAAGAATAGCCAAAAGCATTTGGATATGTAGAACTTTTGGCCAGTTTTTACACATGCTATGTCCAGGAAAGAAAACACTTGTACGAATACAAGAAAAATTACATGAAAAGTTTAATCGTAGTACTTTGACAAAACTTGTATAAAAGAGGGATTGCTGCTCATATATATATATATATATATATATATATGTAAGTTTTTCAAAAAAATTATGTTTTATTAAAAACACAGTGATTGTGTTCTTACATTTTTTGGTTAATTTTTCTTGTTACATTGTAGGGCCTGTTTGCTGTTTTTAACACATAATTTTTCTTAATATTTGGGGTTAAGTGGTCCTTTATAATTTTGGGTAGAGGTAAGATTCAGAAACAGTCAGAGTTTTAACCATTTTATATTTAATACAACTAATTTCTTCATGTCTATTCAAAGATGGAGACCAAATGTATCAAATAAAAAGATGACTTTCTTTCAAGCTGAATCTGCTTACAGCTATTTTTCTTTGGTTAACTTTTTATTTACTGTTGTGAAAGTATCACCCAAAATAAAACCTTGCTGCACTTATAAGTAGTTTCATCCAACAATGTAAATTGCTATAAAACTTGCAAACTGGAGTCATGTTCTTATATATCTTTGTCAGATGGAGACTTTCATATGAATGTCATCCATGGCTTCAAACCCATTCATAAATATCTAAACATTCAGCTGTATACAACCACATTCTAAGATCAATGGTTAAAAATGGTTTTAAGCGAGTGAAGCCTGTGAATCTTGGCAAAGACCATTCTATTTTGAACCTACAGAATCACAAAGATCTGTACCAGATAAAAGAAACCACATTACTTGAGGACTTTCAACAGTGACAACAAATAAAATCGATATCACATGTAACTGAAACAGAAGAAGATGACATTCCACATGACTCCAAAGAAAAGATTAGGAAGGAAACCCCTATTAATAATGGAAAGAGCAATAACAGATACTAGAATTGAGAAACCTATTTTACGGAAAAATTGTTTGAAGAGAAAGATTTTATAAATTTCAAATGAAAGTAGCACAGGTTGCTCAGTCAATGAATTCTAAATGTTTCCTTATAAGGAAACGTCTAATATTAAACTTATTCTTAACTCAGACCATTAAATTAAACCAAATTTCACTTTGGCTGGGATTTTCTTTTTTAAAAGTAAAAAGAATTTCATTTCTTTTAATTTATTTATTTTAAAAGTCATTATCATATACTTTACTATTATTTTAAAAATTTATTAGTGTTCTAAATTGATAGTTAACCACTGGTTAAAAACCCATTACTATAGCATACTTTGCAATATAACAAGACATTACACCAAAAAAAAAAAAAAAAAAAATTAACTCTTAATTCTTTAAAATATGTTATTGTGGAATACTTGATTATAATAACAGTTTAATATTGTATTTCCTGGAATATTTTGGAAGCAAGAAACTTAATAAAATTCAGTTGATGATTTATCTATACAGTGTAACCCGGATATAAGAGAGTTGTCAGGACCAGAGAAGAAGTCTCTTATATCCAGGTTTCTCTTATATCCGGGTTTGGTCTAATTTATATACATTAACACAGGCTCTAATTTGGGACCAGAGAAAATTTCTCTTATATCCGAGTTACACTGTACTTACATAAAATTTTCATATTTTAACATTAATTTGACTTATAATCATAATATAATCTCCTATATTTAATTTAGAGACCATCAGGTAACTAGTATGTCAAATGGGTGTTTAAGTGTTAGTCTAGTACTTGTAAACCAACCATCAGGTTATAAGATGCCAAATTTTTGCAGAGATTTTCTGGGGTAGGGGTGAGGAAAAATGCATTTTAATTGGCAAGAAATATAGTCTGATTTTTATAACTCAGTCAAATATTTATTTATTTTTTAATTTAATTATTTCAACTCAAGTGAGGTGATAATGCTACTCAGACTTAAGGGGCTACTGGGAGTGAAAGAAAATGAGAAGATTTTAGTGAGGAGAAAGGACAATAAAAGAACAGAATTCAGGAAGACAGAAAATGCTGACTGATGTTGGATCTAAATTTTTTTGAAGAACATAGGTGGCAGGGAAGCAAGAAACTGGAAGAGATTTCCACAGGCGAGAAGTGAGAGAAAAGAAACTATTAGAATAGAACTCATGGTTACATCTCGCTAGTTCAACAGCAAAACGATGAGACGAGTTAGCTAATATAGTTCGTTCATATCACAGTGTGAATTTTCTTAGTTTTAAGAAAATCTAAAACCATTTTCGTAAAAACAAAAAAACATATATAAAAACACGTACTGTTAAATGAAAAGCTTCTTTTTTAACTTAATGTATAAATCGAAAACAAAATTAAATCTTTAGCTTTATTTTTGCAGTACTTCAATAAGCGCACGACTCCAATTTCTATTTTTTAAGAGAATGTTTAATCTCAAGTTTCCTATTTTCAAAGCATTTCATTAAATGATAAAAAAAACTGATTTATATAAAAAAAAGAAAAGTGAGGTTGATTTTATGGCCGCAAAGACAAAAAAATATTTTCCCTCGAATCAGAATTTTCTCAGCTTTCAAATGAAAGATCTTTATTCATACCTAATGACAATATAATTGCAAATGCTGACTGATTATCTGTTATAGAAATCACTGATCATAAGATGCAAATAAAGAAGCAATGATAATAATAGTGCATGAATAACTGGAAATACTTATAGATTAAAAACCAAAATCTTTAAGGCTGTTGCCCAATCCAAGCCAGGTGACCAGATCTAATCATTATTAACAAAGAGAAGAAAACTTGTCAGGCAGTGTATGTCAGTGTCTGAGCAAAACAGAGGGAAATTGAAAAAATGTTAAAAAAAAAATATCTCAACCTTGTCAAGTGAAAATAAATTGTTATACCTTAACATAACAGTCATATTTAGAATAGCACCCACACACAAAAAAAAAAAAATGAAGGGAAGGAAAGTTTTGCAAATAGAGTGGAAGATCTGGAAATTCATGTAAAACTTATCCAGATGACAGTATTACTAAAATCAGCTTGACTACTGATGGGAATATAGAGAAGACTTGTTGTCACTTGATCTGCTGTTAAAGTTACCAGCTACCATTGGTGTGAATAAAGTAAATTTCAAACAAGGTTCTGGTTGCAAATTGCTAAGTGATTGTATGTTACTCAATATTTTAAATTAACTAAAATAAAAAAAAAAATTGTGGCAGGGGTAAGGGAGTAAAATAAACTTTTTTTTTAATAAGTAGATGAAAAATTAGAAAAGATCTTCAAAAAAAAAAAAAAAGAAGGAAAAACAGAAAATGCTATTAAATATATAATAATGATGACATAAAAAATTGTAAAACAAAAAAAAAGAAGTAAATTTAAAAAAATCATAACATTTTCATTTTTAATTTATAAATCTGTATTTAAAAATAACACCTAAAAATTATATATATATATATATATATATATATATATATATATATCTCAGATGCGAGGGATAAATTGTCGGCTAAATTATGAAAAAAATGAAAATAACACTGACATTATATTTTAACAGATATATTTACCAAAATTACACAAAAGTATCTTGAAATACTAAAGAGTAAATTTATTCAATAAAATTGACATTAGCTTCAACCACGGCCTCCAGATGACTTTAGAATCTGCAGCTCCTCTGGATGGTCTCCTTGTTTAAGTTGATGTATGCTGCCATAATCCTTGCCTTCAGTTCATCTTTTGTGTTATAAGGAATTTTGTTGGTCCCTCATTCAACTGCAACCAACAACAATGTAGGGAATTGCAGTCTGGGGAGTTAGGTGGCAAGATGTAAGGGGTGATGTGGTCGCAGAAATTGTCTGACAGCCATGACTGCATTCTTTTGCTTGTGTGGCATGGTGCAGAATCCTATTGCCAGACATAGGGTCTTTCAGCAACCACCTTCTTGACCCAGGGCAGCACTAATTTCTCAAGGCACTTGATGTAGGCCTCTGTGTTGAGTTAATGTCGTGCTGTGTTAATGTCGCCATCACTAGTGATCACTCCAAACACCTTCTTTCTGAATGTTCTGTACTGTTCTGAGACTGACACCTAAACACTTTGAGATGTTCATACTGGAGCTTCCTGTGCAAATGCCAAGCAGTAATAGAGCATGCTGTTTCTAAATTTCTGGCAGAGTGAAATGTGTCATAGTGCTCTTTTTTCTCACAGATGGTGCCCAACTGACCCTACTATACCGTGCAGTTGACAAAATCAAAAACAACCAACATGCATGTACGAAATTAAAAATATAATATGGCGACAATTTATCCATCGCACCATATATATGTAATATTAATATTATTATTATATAATAAAATAAGAAAAGAATATGAATTTAATTTTAGGTTCATCAAAAAAAAAAAAAAAAAGAAGAAAAATTTTTGATGAAGTTAAGATTAAAATGAAACATGTCAAATTTATAAACATTTTCCTATTTGTTCCTGATTTTATCATTCTGTCAGATTTAATTCATATTTTTTCTCTCTGCATACACACACATATATATATATGAATAAAAATTAAATTTGTCATTTTGCTGACTGATGTTGTATTATATTCAGCACTGATACCTGAGTTTCATAGACAAAACTTTTTGTAATCATTCAGCCCACTCATCAGGATGTTTCAGCAATCAACTGCCATTTTTTCTCATTTTTCAGTCTGTTTAAACTATGTTCAATGTAATTAATTTATGCGCTCTCTCTCTTTATATATATATATATATATATATATATATATATATATATATATATATATATATATATATATATATACACACACACACACATCCACATATAAAATGTATTCTAATACACTAATAGGCACATAAATCAAGAGGTTAATGATGAGGTGGAGGGAGAAACGTTTATTTTATTTTACATAAATATTTTAACAACCTTCTCCCTTGTTAATGCACTTAATTCAGTGTTGAATATTTAACCCACTGAATGAACTTTATAAAGTGAAAATGTCAAGATACAGACTTATTGATCCCTCCATGTGCTGAAAAGTTCTTAGCTTGACTCACTTCCCAAAAGCTAAAAAAAACTGTTCAAGAATTAGATTCTGTGTTTTTTCTATTTCTTGCAAGGCAGAGCAGTGAAGAGAGTTTCTTGACTTGGCTGAGGACTTTGAACAACATGAGCATAGATCCCTGTATTATGACTACATACACTATTCTCTTCATATAATTCATGAATCACTGTGGTTTAAAAAAATTATTGAAAATTCACATCCTCAAATGTAATTTAAAAAGAGTTGAAAATCAAATTTAATATAATTTTTAACCAGCAGCACTGTTCTGTTTCCATACAGCAAATTTAACATGCAAAGCCCAAGTTTTATATATATATATATATATATATATATATATATATATATATATATAGATAGATAGAGGAGAGAGATACACACACAATTATGTGTGTGTGTGTGTGTGTGTGTGTGTGTGAATACATACACATATGCATATACATATAATCCTGCACACATATGCATGCATACACACATATGCATACATACACACTCACTCATATTATGCATCCATACACACACATGCCTACATACACATACATATCTTGATTTGAATTTTTCACGAAGACTGTTCCATTTGTCAAGTTATGATAAATCTATTGAATTCATTAATCGTTTATTTTAAATACTTTACATAAAAAACGTGTTAATTATTGATGTCAACTCAAGTTTAAATTTGTTCTATACTTAAAACTTTATAATGTGACAATATTTAATCTGAAATTGTTTAGTTATGTATTTTATATTTTAATGTTATAAAAGGCATTTGTATAAAGATATTAAAAAAATATATACGTAGTAAATGTTTCCAACTGTCATTCATTTTATCAACTACTAGACACCTTGAAAGTATTGCAATATTCATTGATTGTTATTCTTGGGGAACTATATTAATTTTTGGTTATAAATTTATATTAATTATCCCTTAGGTCATGCCCTTGCTTTGTGTAGTACGAGTTAATCTTAAGCTTAAACCAGAGACGTCAAGAGAAAACAAATTTTTGTATCATCATTTTACATTTGAAATGGCTAGATGTAACCATAAGTTCTATGCTAACAGTTTCTTCTGTTGCACTTCTTGCTTGTGGAACATTCTTCTGACTTCTTGTTTCCCAGTCAACTTTGATCTTCAGAAATTTAAATGCAATGTCAATCGTTATATTCTGTCTTCTTAATTCTTATTCTTTTGTGTTCACTTCTTAACAGTCTTCATTTTCATATTTTCTAACACTCAGTAACCCTCTACATGTTAGTGGCTTTATTGCCTTGCTTGGAGCAAAATGAGAAATAAAATCAGAAAAGGCAAACAGATATGGTGCCATGCAATCAGAGAAAAACATGTGTAATTGTGGCCACTACATGGAGAGAAATTTACACAAGATATGTAAAGTACCCATGAGTAGGATTTTTGGGAATTAACATTTTTTTAGGACTTCCAGGAATTTGAGCCATGTATTTGTTTGCTCCTTTTGATATTATCCTCAAAGGCCCAATAACAACAGGTAATATTTTGGTCTTCAGATGACACAACTACTGATTTACTTAGTCTTTTTTTATGGTTTATTATTCTTATTAAATATATACTTTAAAATTTTCTATACTAAGTTCTAAATACCTCTTATGTCTACACTCTCTGTGTGCCTATAATATATATATATATATATATATATATATATATATATATATGTGTGTGTGTGTGTGTGTGTGTGTGAATTACAGTTAATGAGATCCAAACATATGTGAATTACAATTAATGAGATCCAAACTCACTTATATATTCTATAATAAAAATTATATATCTGAGCTCTCTTTTCTAGGTCAGTTTTAATATTTTATATTAATAGGATCTACTTGGATTACTTACCCAGTGATTTTTTATATATATATATATAAATGACAAAGCTGGAAACAGGAGAACATTCCTAACTGAACATAAATTATCACTTTCAGCCATCAGGATATCTTTCTAAATGTTTGTGGCTGTGTAGTCATTTATAAAGCAATGAATATTTACAAAACAAGCCAGTCCTTTTGTAATAACTAGCATGACTTCTTTGCATTTCCAGATGCCACATCTAATCATTATTATTATTATTATTATTATTTTCTTCTCATCATCATCATCATCCATACACTTTGTTGTTTCTAAATGAAGATCTTGCATTATATTTTCCATTGTCATATACATCCTCAGATAGATTAACACCTTTCATAGAATACTTTCAGTGTCAAGCAACACAGATTTCTGAAGTGATAGAACATTAATCTTTATTCCAACTTTCTTGAAATATGTCTTTAAATTTGGTTGTATAGACCTTTATTATTATTATTATTATTATTATTATTATTATTATTATTGAATTATGATTTTACACTATATTTTTATTACTACTTTTCCTCAAAGCACTTTGGGTTGGTAAATTCTTTGAACCAATTAAACAGACATAAACATGTTAATAAACTAAGGGTAGTAAATTGAAGCTGATCACAAAATGATTACAGATTCAAATCAATTTACTTATCAAAGCTTCTGTGTCTGAATTGATGAAGGTGATGTCCATGAAAGATGGTTAAACTCCAGAAGTGGAGGATGTGAGTTCAAGATTCAGAAATTTTTTTTTTGCTTTGTTAACATCAATTTTATATTATTTGTTCTGATGATGGAAAAGTTTAATAACACAGGTTTGTGAAAAAAAACAATAATAAATAGAATAAAGTAAAACTAGTAATAAAATAATAATAGGGAAAAGATTTTATCAAAAAAAAAAAAAAAAAACAATAATAAAAAAGAGTAAAACTGGTAATTAAATAATAAGAATGAAAAGCTTCATCTATAACAATAAGCAGTCAGAATAAAACTGGTAATTAAATAATAGTAAGAATATTAAAAACTTGTCAATGTGATAAAACTGTAATAACTTTTAAGCTGAATTAAAAGTTATAAAACTATTTTTGCTACAATTTTTTTTTCTTTACACAAAATATATACACATCAGATTTTAAAAAGAATTTTACAAAGAAATTTCCAAAACGACAAATCATTTTCTTATTAATAGCATATGTAATTGTAAATGATCCAATATGACATTAAATTAAATAAGTAATTGTGTAAACATAATATTGGATTTCTCTTGGAAAAATCCTACAAATACATTGTGGAAATTTTATCCTTTAGTTTGTGAATTAAGAAAGACATAACCAAAATGGACAGGTCAGTAAATGTTTGAAAGGTGGAGCCAGTTCTTAAAATATCTTGTAAGGTACAGGATTACTTTGGTAAAAATTATTTCAGGTCAACATATTTGTCACTTTCGTGTTATTAGATTCAATGTTGAAATGAACGGAAAGTTGTCCTCATCAAATACATTTTCTTTGTCATAAATATTTATGAAAATTTTCAGTAAGGAAACTCGGTTACTTATAAAGACGGATGATTATAAAGAAATATATAATCCTTTAGATTTATTTGAAAAGAGTTGAAACGAAATACCTTCCACTGGGAATAGCAACCGAAAATAAATTCATATTAGTAGGAGAAACAAAATCAGAAAAACTTTATCATATATATGTGTGTGTGTGTATGTTTCATTGGATGTGATAGATGATAAAGTTTAATAAGTTTTTTTCTTTTTTTTTACTTCTACACAATACAAGTTAGGTCATAAACACAGAAAAATAGACTAACAATGAAGCCCTTTAAATCGGCTAATGAATTGGCTGAACAATAATTATTAAAGACAGTTTCTATACACCCTTAGCCACCACCCTCCCCAAGGAACGCAGCAAAAACATTAGAAAAAAAAAATGAAGAAAAAACTAAAAATATCAAAATTTCCTTGTTTATCACATTCAATGAAACCTGTATAAAAGAAAGAGTGTGTGTGTGTGTGTATATATATATATATATATATATATATATATATATATATATATATATATATATTTATTTATTATGAAATGGACTAAGTCTGACATATATATATATATATATATATATATATATATATATAAAACAGATAGGAAATGTTTATAAATTTAACGTTTTGCTTTATATTTAAGCTTCATGTGAAAATATTTTGTAAATTATGAAAAAGAAAGTTCTGCTAATTTATTTTTCATTCAGAAATTTCTCTTCTAGAATTAATTTCACAAATAAAATGATGAAGCTTAAATAAAATTAAAACATTTTAAATTCATAAATGTTCCTTATCTTATTATTCTGTCAGATTCTAATATATATATATATATATATATATATATATATATATATATATATATATATCTCGTAGGTAATAATTTTTATTTCATGAGAGCTCTAAAAAACATCAGCTCTCAATCTTCAAAACTTCCGAAAAAAAAAAAAAAAAAGCTCTTAAAAAATTTAAAAACTCCCATGAAATAAAAATTATTAATGTTTGAGATTCTTTAATTAGTATATATATATATATATATATATATATATATATATAGCTCCCTATTCTGCCATTCATATTTAGCTTAATTCCTGACCATTGATAATACCTTTCTGGCTTTCAATCCATTTCTACAGTCAAACAAAACAATACCTATCTTCCTACTTTTCATTGTATTTCTATAGTAAAATCATTTCCAGAGAATTATTATATTACTATAATTTCTAATTAATTTCAGTATTGCTTTTCATATTTGCTGTGTTGTTCTTTATGTAATCATGGGATATCACAGGTAGGATTAATTACACAGCCAGTTCCATCATAAAACAAAAATTCTCTGCACTAGCCAAGATCAATTTAAACTGTACTTTATCATTTTAAAATGATATACCTGAAATTATAATTCAAAATCAAAATCTCTTTCTGAATTTATTATCAGATGAAAGCAATTTTCAACGGGATGTATTATCATTATCATACACTGATTTCTAAAACATCCCCCACCCCTGAAGAAATGACAGTACCAGTACCAAGACATTGCAACTATCACAATCAAGAAGAGGAGATTAGTTTATGCCAAATAAGGGATAATGAAGCATTTGAGATTAAGATGAAAGAAATACAAGAGGAAAAGCCAATAATCCAAATATTGAGATTTATATTTTTTTATTAGCATCAACTATTTCTTCAATCCAGAGCTGAAGTCAGGCCTTCTCTGAGGTCTGTTAACAAATGGGAAGTGATTGACCTTATTCTCCCCTCCCATTCTGGCCTGTGACGTATTTTTTGCATGAAGTTTGAATTGAGAGTTTCCCCTGACTCCTAAACTGATTACACAACTAAGGCTAGAGAGACCAGTCTGCCCTATTATTTTACACACGACTGGTGTGAGAAGAGAATGATTCAGGTTGTTGACATGGGTATTAGTGCAAAGTGAATGCAACAGTCTCAGAATTTGAAACTAATCTGCCAATTTCAGTTTCAATGCTGGCATTGGTTAAACCATTTGCGTACACACACACACACACACAAGGGTAGGTCGATTTTGGAACTATGGTATTGAACTCAATTTGAAAGTTGGGGTTTGCCATGATAAATAATGACAAAATATTTTTTCCAAATCATTATTGCTCGTTGGGGAAATGCATTTAAACATTAAGTTTAGGTTCAAAGTCAGTGTTGGAATTTCATTCTGGTGATCAATGAAAGCCTTACAAAATTTATAAATTTCTG
This sequence comes from Acanthosepion pharaonis, assembly GCA_903632075.3. Classification (NCBI taxonomy): domain Eukaryota; kingdom Metazoa; phylum Mollusca; class Cephalopoda; order Sepiida; family Sepiidae; genus Acanthosepion; species Acanthosepion pharaonis. The sequence continues at coordinate 5,176,074 of CAHIKZ030004626.1, read as the reverse complement.
AAGCTTTAAAAATTGTATATGTTCAAGAATCAAGGCGCAAACACATTATTACTAAATCATTGTGCCATCAAATAAGACCTTCATTTACTTTAAAGTGAAATTATACTGAACTATTTAGCTATATTATGTAATGTTATACAGTACAGTAGTTCTGATGTGATTTTCAATAAACAATGCAAATTTAAAACATTTTGTCTTATAATTTGTGCCCAACAGTATTATGGTGTTACATACACTTTTAAATATTTTTTTGTTTTTATTAATTATTAATCTAACAAATCTTATTTATTGAGTAGCCTTTTTTATAATCTTTTACAATTTTCTTTTAGATTTTACTTATCGAATACAGTAAAAAAATTGTATATTTCGCTTGTATTGATTCATAATTAGAATTCTGGTTGTGAATATATTTTCCTTTCAATGTATTTAATACAAAAGATATCAACTTTATTTGGATTTATTCTTGAAATAATAAAATTTTGAAGTCAGTTTGTAAGCAAAAACCTGTGAAAATTTGGTATTTCTGTACATTTTTTTTAGATTGTCTTTAAAACTAAATGCTCAAAAATTGGTGAAAGCTATGAATCTCATTTTTCGTGTCACTATTTATCAATTTAAAGTGCAACTTTCAAACCGTGTGCAATGTTGATTTTGTAAAAAAAAAATGGAAAAATCAACATGCCCTAACACACACGGGTGTGTGGAAGTGAATGACAAAAAGGAAGAAAAAAATTCTTATATAACATGATTCATCCTGAGAAATAAATAAAATGAAATAATTAAATAATAATAGATCATCAACAGAGTCCGTGTATGTGTGTTATATAACTGTGTATTTGGGTAGCAATCCCTCTTTTATACAGGTTTCATTGAAGATGACTGACAAGAACCTGTGATTAAATTTTTCTTGCAAGCCTACAAGAAATTTCCTTTCTGGACATTGTATAAGAATTGTCCAAATGATTATATATATATATATATATATATATATATGTGTGTGTGTGTGTGTGTGTGTGTGTGTGTGTGTATTTTGAATAGCTGTTTTTTTTAATCTGACATTATTTTTTTATTAGATACTTGTGTTCCAGTTGACATCCTGTTTTTATTTTCGTAAACAGCAAAATAAAAAGGAAAGGAAGTAGTGGAGAGCCACGATCGCCAACGTCATGAAGGGACATGCCACAGAAGAAGAAAGCTAGATCATGAAGTCCTACTATTATTCCCAATTATCCTATAGGAGGCTGTCATGATGAAGCTATATAAGGCTGGATTACAACTTTATGGGGGCCCCAAGATTAATGAAATTATAGCCCCCCTAGATTAATGAAACTAAAATAGCTATTTTTTTTTGTCAATAAAAATATTCATTAAGAAATACCACTATTTTACTATTTATTGCAAAGCAAATTAGCACACATTACAACACAACTGTAGTAAAAAAAAAAAAAGACTTTATAAAGAGCATTATAACAATCAAAATCAATGCTTTATAAAAGCTTGAAGGGTCCTAGCCTGTAGTCTATACTAGCCTAAAAGATAATCTGGTCATATATATATATATATTTATATATATAAATAGAGCGAGAGAGGAATGTATAAACGTATTTTAAATTAAGACCGACTCCATCAAAAAAAAACATTTTTATTTTGAAGATGTACCCTCTAGGGATGACACATGTCAGGTAGAAATTTTTTCCGTTATTCAATTACCTACTATTCCTATTATATATATATATATATATATATATATATATATATATATATATAGATAGATAGATAGATAGATAGAGAGAGAGAGCTAAGCATTACTTAGAAATTAGAAAATGAAGAAAAATTTTGTTTAAAAAATAATAATCTGATAATGCTGATAAAAACAGAGTTGCAAGTGATCAACAGTATGAGAAATCAAAGAAGAGTTCAAATCTGAGGCAGTTTGCTTTTAATTTCATACTAATTGACTTAGGAAAAGCATGACCCCCCCCCATCTCCTCTCCAGCTATGGGTAAAACATTAAATTAGACTCAGGTTAAAAACAATCCTTAGTGACCAGTGACGGAGGACAACTCTGATTTTAAAATCATGGAAAGGACAACTGGAAACCACTCCACTATCTTCACCAAGAACAGTCATAGCAATGCAATGTTTACAGATACCAAAAAAAGAAAAAGGAAGCTGTGAAGAGCCATGATACTTAAAGAGGAGGATACAGGTAACAGCTATTTATTCCAACTGTTTCTCAAGATGAATCTTCACAAAATTTATTCCACAGTAAATTACCACCGACATCAGCTATCTCTGAGAGAATAAAAAATAAAATAAAAATAATTATAAGATATAATTTCTCTTTAAAAACAAACACTATAATTTACACCCACCCCAAACTCTCTATTGTGCTGTTCTGTAGTTTGGAAGATAAGTTAATTAATTACAGAGGAAGTGATATTTTTCTTGTTCTAACTTGTTTCTATGTAAGTTGCACAGAAAGTGAAAAGTGAAACACATGTACAGATGCTAATAACAGTTTTGTTGTATGTAGATATGTTGGCTCTATCTTTCAAAGCATATACATTTTTACAATGCCACACCAATATCAGCAGCTATTTAAATAAAAGAAAACAATGTGAATTAAAAATATATATTTATTCAATAAACAGCTAGATACTGAAAGTTCTAAAATAGGGGACTGGTATTTTATTTAACATTCAGATGTTGATAGAAATATTACTGACAAACTGGTAATGTTTTTTTTTCAGGTAGACTCACTTCCATTGGCAGTTTATTCCCAAACAAGTGATGCATTTTGATTTTGAAAACATTTTTAGTACTTTTTAATTATTTCTTAATATTTTTCTAAATAAATTTTAGTCGTGTATGAAATACAATTTAACCCTGGTCTCTATAACTTTATGCAGGGTTTGAATTTAAAGTTTTAAAAACATTAAATATTATTAATATTTGTAAGGCAAGTGGGCTTTGTAAGTGCTCACTATTAAGAAACAGAGCATTAACATAAAACAAAATTAATATGTAATATAAGCAGCTATTAAAAAAAATGTAAATTAAAAATATATATGTATTCAATAAAGAATTATAAACTGAAAGTTCTATATACATGGGGGTAGCCACAGAAGCTTTAATAAGTAAATTGAGCTGATTCTGCAATTCAAAAGCCTATCTGCCAATCTCAAGTTTGTACTATATATATATATATATATATATATATATATATATATATATATATATATATATATATATACACATTTTTATTCATTATCATTTAGTACAATTCTCTAAACAAGTTGTACCAAATAGTGAAGAAGAAAATGTATATTTATTATTAGTATAAATTTTAGCTCTTATTAAAAATCAAACACTATTTTATTACCACCAGAACTCACTACTGTGCACTATATATATATATGTATGTATGTATATACACACATACATACAAGCTTAAAAGCTGCTCTATCAGGCGGTATTTAAGCTAGTTCCTGCGGAGAGCTCTTGATTAGGCTTTCATCGCAATAGGCAGTGAGGAGTAGATGCAATAGGCAAAAATAAACTAGACAGGAACTCAAAATTTATTTCTGTATTTAAGTACTGCATTAATATTTAAGCTTACCTTTTAAAAGTTCAACTATAATTCTTCTGTTGCCACTTAATTTAAAGACAATTTGATGTAAGTAGGTCCTTATTTCCCATACAAACAATTATTTTTAATTCATTGGTGACATTCAGTGGGTTTAACAATTAATTTTGATTATTCCCATGCAAAAAAAAAAGTGTTACAAAAAAAATCCCCCCCACCCCGCAAAAAAACAAAAACAAAAAAAGAAACATCAAAAACAAAACATAGTATTTAAACATGGAAACTAAAAATTTTCAGGATTGCCGGTCTGGATCCAGCCTGGAATGTTTTTAATTTGCTCACGGAGTTGGCCTGATTCTAAAATGGTATATGTTGGGCTATGGCCACTAGGAGTAAGGTTGAAAAAATGTGACACAATGATATTTATACTTATATATATATATATATATATGTGTGTGTGTGTGTGTATATATATATTTACACACAAATATATTTCTCTGTACCCTTCAGCAATAAATTACAATAACTACACACAAACATGTTTTTTTTTTTTAATATATATTTTAATTTTAGAAATTATAATTTCCCCCACAAATGTACATACTTTTGTGCAGGCTTTAGATATAAATTAGAATGCATCTCAATATAAAAATACCAGTGAGAAATAAGAAAAGCCATTCTTTAGAAATAGATTATAAATAATTAGAATATTTACTTCCCATTTTAATTTATGAAGACAAAAAACAAACAAAAAGAAAACAGGTAAAACTGTTCCAATTCTTTTGTATCATAATTTAATCCAAAACAAACAAAAACATTTTACACTTTTAGATAATGATAACTGGTTGATAAGATTAAGCAAAGGATTTAAAAACTGAGACAATTTGAGCGACTTTATATTGAAAAAATAATGAACACAAAATTAATTAACTTCAAATTATTAATTTTTTTAATCACTTCATTTAAAGTGTCATTAACAAAATGATTTTGATAACAATCACCATTTGATAATATCTGAGATTATAATAAATGATATCCTTTGTGTTTCCGATACTTACACAAAAGATTACAGAAAATCAAGTGATAACATATATGGGAGGTGTTTAAATATATTGAACAGACATTGCAGTATTTCAAATATACCTTGCTAAAACCCTTTATGTCTGTTATTTCAAAATGATATGATAGAATTAAAGGAAGGTATATTCCAAATATTGCAATGTTAAGAGAGGCAGTTTAAAGCATATAAAAGTTCCAGGTGAAATTCAAACAATAAAAAAAATATAAAAAAAATAAAGAATTTCTCAAAACGGATACATTTACAAATTCTATGAAACTTTTTAAACATGCAATTTTTGTGACAATTCCAAACATATGAATAGATCCCAACAGGTATCAACAAGGTGAGGTAAAAAAGAAAATGAAAAAAAAAAAATAACAACCTATTCTCCATACAAATATATTTTCTTGGTTAATTCCTGAGGAATAAGGAGATTTAATAGATAGACAACCATGAAATTATTGTTCTTAAAATAAAAAAAAATTATTAAAATCAAACAATTATCTGATGAAATTTTTGTTTTGAGAAAAAAATTGGAATGTCTTAAATATTAATAAAAATACTTTGTATGCATATTATATATATATATATATATATATATATATATATATATATGTTATTAATAAACTGATTTAAAATGTTTTTAGCTTCCATTTTTGAAACATGGTTATTACTGTGTAGTGAAAAAACCATGTTTTAAAAAACAGTTAACTTATAATATTAATACTCTGTAAATTTACATTGAGCACTATTTTGTAAAAAATAAAAATATCAATAAGAACACTGGATTACATATCTTACTGTTCTTTCTTTTTATTTATATATATATATATATATATATATATATGTGTGTGTGTGTGTGTGTGTTTATATATATAAAACACAGTTGCTCAGAGTATTTTATTGCAAATCAGAATTGTTTAAATTTCCTAAGAGAAAGATAGTCCCTGCATGTTTCTTAGAGAATTTTAGAATAGTAGGTAAATAATAATTATTGTATATTAATAGGCCATTAAAGAAAACAGAAGCATTATTAATTAGTTAAATGTTAAAAATTGAAATTTAGGGATGAGCCTGTATCCTTCCTTAACAAAAAATTAAAATATATTTTTATTTAATTTTTTTCAGGGCCTACAATATTATGTGTTTCATCCTTTAGTTCAATTAAGTCCTAAAAGATGATATGCCTCACATGAAATATGTTTACACTTTGTCATTGATTTTACTAACATTATATTGGTATATATATATATATATATATATATATATATATATAAACTTGGGCACAGTATTTTCTAGCAAATCAGAAAATTATTTTAAATTTCAATAATATGCATGCACAATTTTATATAAATGTCTAAATTGCACATTAAGTAAAACTTATTTGTATAAACAAGTACACATCTATATTTATCTATGTAATCTGTTTCCATTTTAATCTCTTCATATCTAACAAAAATAGAGAAGATGAACATTTAATAAGTGTTGTGATCAATTACAAAATATAGAATAATCTATTCATGCATTAAACCTGAATTTTTTTTCATAAAATCTTAAATCTACAAACTGTGTTTAATTGAAGATTATCAAATATACATTTTTGTGCTAAGAGGTTTTTTCTTCACACAACATGATACCAAAAAGAAAATAAAAAGTACATACAAAAAAAAAAAAAAAAAAAAGTTACACTGAAGAAGTTGTGCAAAATATTTTGGCTGGTTAAAGTAATGAATTTTTTTTTTTTGAGGTGCTGCTGAAAAATTCTGGCAAAATATGCCCTTAAAAAGAAAAATGAAAAAAAATCTGATGCTTGTTTGATCAAATTTTAGAAAGTGGGTAGGAAGTGTATTTATTAGGAGGAGTGCTGAAAAGTTTTTAACCCAACCCAATGCACTTGCCCAATAGCATTTTTTTTTGTAAGTTTTTTTTTTTTGGCTAGGAACCAAAAACTTTTCAGCATCCTCCTAGACAAACCTATGAACCATTCCTTTTTTTTTTTGCAGGGTTGGAAGGGAATCTAAATTAAATAACAACCATATATATATATATATATATATATAATTAGATAGATATGATAAAGACAGGCAGAAAGAATACATCAATAGATAAATAGACTTTACTTTTACCGATGTACAGATAGGGCTTAAAAAATATGAACAGCGAAGACAAACAGAGTGAATTTATTAAAAGTGATAAATAGATTAAAATATGGTTGACTCACAATTCTTTAATTGCAATCACCATTCCAATCATCAGGTTTTTTGGGGTTTTTTTTGCCTTGATAAATTTATCAAAGCCCAAGAAATTTGTTCTCCCCACATTGTAGATTAAAACTGGAGATATTAACAAATATTCTCTGAACAATGAAAACAATATATTTAGTGTGACAGGAGAATTGCTTATCTTAATCCAAGAGAAATAAACAATATATTTTAATTAGAAAAATTGACAAGTGGAATTTAATTTAAAATTTTCAAAACCTTACAAGTAACTTGTACCTTATTTATTTTCTTAAAAAAATTCAAAAATATTAAAACATTTTTTTTAATGAGTAAAACCACTAATTTGAATGATTAGAGAAATTATTATAACAAAATTAAATCAGAAAATATAAAATGAATCAATTGGATTTTTTTTTGACAGGTGAAACAAAAAATGACTAAGAAAAAAAAAAAAGAAATCTTTAAAAATTTGATTAATTTTTTGGCTGTAAATTTCTTCAGTCACTCTATGTTTGATTTAATTTTTAAGATATCAAACCTGAGAAATTCCAATTAATCAAAAAATAATTCAATCTATCAATCGAATTATGTTTTTGTAGAAAACTTGCTATTAAATTCAAAACTTCTTTTTCTCATAAAATTTGTCGGTTTCTGTAAATTTTTTTTATTATTTTTATTTAGTACTGGCAATTTTTTTTTTATAACTATTGGAGCTGCTTTCAGGTTTTTTTTATTTAAATAAGTTAGAAAAATCACTGATTTCGTTTTTCTTTTTCGCATCGTCATAAATCTTTTCTGTACAAAAATATTCATGGAATAATTAAAATAAAATACTTACATGTCAATAGGTAAATAGAAACACTCCAAAATAATTTTTTTTTTTCTTCTTTGAGGAGAAAAATGACAAAAGAAAAGCCGTACAAATATCCAAAATGAATTTCGTGTTACCAGATGTAAAAATAGAAGCTGGTCTTTGGTTGTGTCTTCGCCCGTAAAATAATAATTGTCGTAGGTAAAAGATAAAAAAAAAAAAAAATTAGCCAGCAACAAAAAGGTGTAGGTTCTAAATTTCGAATAAACACAGATTGTAGAATATGCACCGCTGAGGAGAAGAGATGACGTCAGAGTTGTTAATAATATTATGAAATAAAATGCGGTTTCTTTAAAAAAAAGTCAACGTATTATAATCCAAGTCTCCACACACACAACAAACACCATGACGAAGAATGGACTAAAAACTTAAAAAGAAAATCGAGGAAAAACCTCTTTTGGTTTTTGTCTTTTGTTGCTGGAGTGGCGGTCACGAACCGTTTATCACCATAACTACGTACGTATATATATATATATATTTTTTAGAAATATTTCTTCATAAAACCAAATCATCTATCTACCTTTTAAACTACATTCATACTATTTACAAAAACAGACACACGCACATGCACGCACAAGAAGAGAAGGCGGGGTCGTTCGTTGGAGACGGAGGGCCGGGACGGTTACCGGCAGAGACATTGCCTAAGCCTGTACTGTCTAAGGCAGTTCAGAAAAGGAAATTATCTCCGCCTTTCTCCTCTTTCTCGCATCGTCTTCTTCCTTTTTCTTCGTCGTCTCAGCCAGAAAGTTACGAGGAAGAGAAGAGCAGACATCCATCTTCTCTCTTTCTCAATCTATGTTCTTTTCTTTTCGCCTGACGTTTTCCCCTTCCTGTCTCGATCTCTCAACCGGGTGGGAAAACCACCTCTTTCGCTTCTTTCTGAGGGTCACTCCTCCGCTCCGTACAAAACCCCGCGTCTCAGGCTCCGCCTTCCCAGCCCCTACGAAATTCTGTCCTTTTTTTTTTTTTTTTTTACTCTGGACACGCACAAAGAAAAGAGAGGGAATTTCCTAGGAATAACAAACAGTTTGAATGTTTTTTCTGTCTTCCTACGCAAACAGTCTCAGTTGAAAATCATCTATTCAATAGGTAACCTTGTTAAGCCTTCTAACATACCGCTTATTACAGCTTTCTTTAATGGAAAAAAAATGTGTGAAGAATACTTGGGATGCGCGTGTGCACGACGACATACTTAAAATTTAAAAAAAAAAAACAGAAAAAAAAAAAATTCTGTCAGTTTACTAGTAAATCATACAGAGTATGAGAAAAGTGGGGGAAAAGTTAAAACCTAACAGGTGTATACACACACGAATGAGAATTTATGCTAGTCTCCAACTTAGGTAAGTGTTACTATATAGAGAGTAGTCCACATACATACGAATTACAGACACACACCTGGGTTTAAGAAATCCCCCACCATTTTTTTTTCAGATAGTTGATGCGTTTACCTCAGGTGTTTAAGAGTAGGGCCTGAACTGAGACAGAAGCAAGCCAGTGTTTTTGTTTGGTATTTTCAATGCAGGCTGGCCTTACGTCCTTGGAACACTTGCGCAATACGATCTTCCTAATGTCAGCAGGTTTGTGTATTTGCAAAACCTCCGATACCTATCTATTTTGAAAGTTTTGATATACAAAATAATTTTGACCTTCTGAGGATTTCAATTAGTCCTAGGTTAGACTGAAAAAAGCTAAGTTTAACTACTAACAAGAAATGTAAAATGTCCTTCCCTGAAGGTGAAAGTAATTGTGTGTGCATATATATATATATATATATATATATATATATATATATATATATATATATATATATATACACAAACACACAACAATATCAATTATGAACACAGCCACAATGTTCTGACAGTGTTTAGAAAAAAAAAAAAACATTCCCATCACTATAGATACACATGTATAAAAAATCTACATATTCAGTTAAAAAAAAAAAAAAAACCTTGATAATGGGTAATAGAAGAGTTGAAAGTGCTCGGATATATAGAACATTTGAATGGTTTTTACACACTTTATGTCCAGAAAAGAAAATAAATATATATATCCAAGAAAACCTGAATAAAAAATTGCAGTACCTTGTCAGTTGTCTTTAATGAACCTATAATCTGATTTACATTCATCTCTGGTCATTTGAATAAGAAAAGAGATTTATCTCTTGTTTTCTGTTTAGGGTTGGGTTTCTGGTTTGTTCTAAATTTCTAAATTCTACTTCAACTCCTAACATCTCCATCTAAACTCTGAAATTTATACTCTTACTGGGTTTCCAATTCCTTCGAAAGTATTTTCATTCTCTTTCATTTCCAATAGCCTGTTGCATCTTAGTGGCGTTATTGCTTTGCTTGGGTGAATTGATTAAAAATATATATATATATATATATATATATATATTTGGTTGGATTGATGTGAGTTTGTGACCCTGGGTTTCACGCTTTTGCGATCGTCAGACAAACTATTTATTTATATTTATATACACACACTTTTCACACACACACATATATATATATATATATATATATATATATATATATATATTAGTGTGGACATAGTAATCAATAGTACATGAATCTCAGTTTTATACCTCTAGATACTTTCAGATCAAATGCTCTGTTTCTAATACTGAGCACTCTTTGCCTATAAATATAGAACAATTTTAAACAAATTATATACGAAAAGCTACATCAAATGAAGGTATATAAAAACTGATCAATCCTTTTTAATAATAAATACATTTTGAGAAACTAAATAAATACAAAGACCCCGAAACAGAAATCATTAGAATGTGGCACCTGAAAACCAAAACATTACCTGTTGTTATTGGGAATTATGGGAATATTAAAAAAAGCAAACAAATATGTGGTCCAAATTCCTGGCAGCCCTAAAATATGTTAATTGCCAAAAACTATAATCATGGGTATTCCCACATCTTTTGTAGATTTCTCTCCATGCAGTGACCATAGCTACATGTTTTTCTATCTGGTTGCATGGAACCTTATCTGTTTGGATTTTCTGATTAAAAAAAAATTAACTTTTCATCTCTTGAAGCCTTGTTGACAGCTTGTACTACACAAAGCAAAGGCAAAACCTAATAATAATAATAAATGTATCAAAAATATCTTCTGGGTCTTCTGTGTTCAGATACCTCAGAAGCTAATGTTTCTGCAGATGACCAATATTTGCATTTAATCTAACTCTATAATCCTTAATCCTGCAACATTAAATGTAAAGAGGGATAATCTTTATACTAAAAGTTAGACAGGATCATCTTATTTATTTGGCCTTGTCAAAGTCAATTTTTATTAATCTTAAACTTTTTTCATTACTGTAAAGGGTGTGATGGATATTGTCGTCTAAATTACGCAGAAATGAAAATAAGAGTGACATCTCATTTTAACAGATATATTTACCAAAATAACACAAAAATATCTTGAAATACTAAAGAGTAAATTTATTCAATAAAATTGTCATTGGCTTCAACCATAGCTTCCAGATGACTTCAGAATCTCCTGCAACACTTCTGGATGGTCTTCTTGTTTAATTTGATGAATGCTGCCATTATCTTTGTCTTCGGTTCATCTTCGGTGTTACAAGGAGTTTTGTTGGTCTCTCGCTCAACTGTGCCCCATACATAATATTCAAGGTGGTTTCAGTTTGGGGAGTTAGGTGATTCTGATGTAAGGGGTGATGTGGTCACAGAAGTTGTCTGACAGCCATGACTGTGTTCTCCTGCTTGTGTGGCAGACATAGGGTCTCCCAGCAGCCACCCTCTTGACTTAGGGCAGCACTACCTTCTCAAGGCACCTGATGTAGGCCTCCATGTTGTGTCCGAGACCCTCACCAGCAAATATTCAGTTCTTTCCTTATCAGAATGATCAGAAGGAGTTTTCCAAGCTGCCATACTTTCATAACCACCATTAGACACATTCACCTCTTTCCAAATCCTCTACACTGTCCTCAGATTGACACCCAAACACTTTGAAATGTTTGTATTGGAGCTTCTGGCATGAATGCCAAGCAATACAGCATGCCATTTCCAAATTTCTGGCAGAGTGAATTGTGTCATGGTGCAATTTTTCTTACAGACAGTGCCCAATTGACCCTACTATACTGTGAAATTGACAAAATCAAAAACAAACAACATGCAAAATTAAAAATATAAAATGGCGACAATTTACCCATTGCACCATATATATATATATATATATATATATATATATATATATATATATATATATATATATATATATATATATATATATATACTGTGTATAAGCCAACTTTATGTATAGTGAAATTGTTTAATGAATTTTAACCCCTTCAGAAAAATATTATTTTTTAATATTCTACAATAAAAGCTTTTTTAAAAAAATATGCTTATTAATTTTACTGCAATTATTCTGCAATTAAGTTCTTTAAAATTACTTTAATATTTTATAATGAGTTATTTTTAATTTCCCACAATTATAATATAGTTTTTTTTTTAATATTCTAAAATAAAGTCTTCTTTTATAATTATTTTTATATTCTACAATAAGAGCTTATTATTTATTATTTTTCTATATTTATAATGAAGGCTTTTTTTTATTTTTACTTATTATCTTTAATATTTGACATTAAGGGCTTCCTGGTATTGATTAGGGATCCACATCTGTAGACTCAATCACCCTTAGTGGAAAAAGCAGGCTGTCAACAGGGCAACAGAAAATGAACAGAAGGGGGCAGGATCCCAAGGCCGGTAGCCTCTGCCAGCTGCCAAACCCTCTCCTGCAGTTGTTCCGGAGAGTGGAAGAGAGCATGTCCCTCCCCTTCCTGTGTGTAGGGCCTCACAAAAATCACATGCAAGCTTGCAGCAGACATGGAAAATTGTCCCAAATCTTTGTTCATGAAGCCAAGCCCTTATGCTGGTGACGATTTATTAAACTGAGCTTCTACTGTCACAGACTCAGAATAAAAGGTACCCAGCAAAACTCACTATTAATAACCTGTGAGACTGATTTGATAAGTAATGCTCTATGGCTGACACTTTTGACCTTTTGTATAAGAATTAATTGGTTCGTGTAGATTGCACAACATGTTATCAGACAATGTCTGCAATCTTTCCTTTACATGCAGATATCTAAAATAGGCCCCAGAATTTACTATTTATTCACATACTTTTGAGACAATGACTGTATGTATGTATGTGTGTGTGTGTGTGTGTGTGTGTGTATATATATATATATATATATATATATATATATTTAAACATTATTTTTAGTGGATACCCTTATTTGAGTAGACATGGTTGGATTAAAAATAATTATTTAAATAATTAAAAATTAAGCATTAAATTTAAAAATCTAAAAAAATTAAAATTAAAAATTGGGTTAAGAATAATTATTTAAATAATGATTTGAGTAGACATGGTTAAATTAAAAATCAAATCAATTAATTCTTCAGAAATTGCTTTGTTTATGTTTCAAATATGAAAAGTGACTTTCAAGAAAATCTGAATGGGTAAATATGGTTTAAAGACAAAATGAACCTTGCTTGTGAAACTTTCATGGCAGAGTGGTTAAAGCACATTGGATTAAATAGCGGTTTCTTCTGCAAAGGTGGGGTGGTTCAAATCCTGCTGGAGAGAGCATTTTCTTTAATAAGTTTTCTTGAGGGTACAGGTTGGTAGACAAAATAAAATGCAGTTTAAAATAAATGAATCTTCTACTCAAATATGGGTATCCACTAAAAATAATATATATATATATAAAAAGGTAAAAGACAATAGGAAAATTGTATTATGAGCTGACACATTTTGTCCAATGTGGATTTTTTCAAGGCAAAAATGAAATGAATTTATTGAAAACAAAATAACTACTAACAATTAACAAAATGTCCTTAGCAACGAGAAGAATTTAGAAAACACCATTGTATTCATACTGTCAACTGAAAATAGCATTTTCTAAATTCTTCTAGTTGCTAAGCCAATTTGTTTGTTGTTAATAATTACTTTGTTTCCAATAAATTCATTTCGTTTTTGCCTTGAAAAAGTCCCCATTGGGCAAAATGTGTTGGCTATTAATAGTTTTCCTATTGTCTTTTACTTTTATACATATTTTCTTTTTCTACAGGTTAGCACTGAGAAATTTTCATATATATATATATATATATATATATATATATATATATATATATATATATATATATATATAGTTCATTTATCCTGTCTTTACTCTGAATTTAATGGGATTACATCCACTTTTCACAAAACTTGATTGCAAAATTTTACAATTCAGTCTCAAGCTCAGAATAGAGACAAGATATGTGAACATATTTATTATCATCTTTTTCTTATTTGCTTTTTTATTTTCCTAAAATACATTTCACATTGTTTATCAGGCAGTGCAAAAAACCTCAAGAGCTACAATAATGTCTCTCGTTTTCCAACCATTTTAACTACTCTAACAACTGTGATGTAATCAAATAGTTTATCATTTATTAAGTTAAAACTAAAAGTAAAACATTTATTTTTACATTGTAACTAATTTGATAGAAGGCCCAAAAGCCACTCAAGGTAGCAGGTTAATAAATAAGGCTGTTGCATGGACGGAGAAGCTGGAAATAAGTGTGCATTATGAGGATATGTAGGATAGGTAATGGTTGACCTGAGATTTGAAGAGGTGAAGATTGTGGTGCCTGAGGAAGCATCCTCTTGGGTGTCTGTCCATCAAAGCAGTGGCTCTTTGGAAGGAGCTGTCTGAATAGAACTTCCTTCTTACGAATGGAATAGAAAGGGAATGAGGATGAGGATGATTTGACATGCCATTGAGAGGTGGGGGGGGGGTCTTAGCTGTAAAGATCTGAACTGGTGGAACTAAGGATTGTAGCACATCAGAACTTTTGCTATGAACAAAAGCAATAGAGTAGTGATAGGCATGCAATGCCGCGTTTGTGGGGAAAAAGGTTGTAGAGTGGAAAATAATTCACCAACCACAAGACCATGTAAATGCTTTCGAACACTGCTAAGACTAGAAAGTGAAGATTGTGCAGCTCCAGCCCAAATATGGCAGCAATATTCCATTTTTGATCTGATCTGACTCCTGTAAAGGTAGAGGATGGCAGGAGGAGTCAGATACTTTCTCAAGTGGTATAAAAAAACAAAAAAAAAAAAAAAAAAAAAAAAAAAAAAAAAAAAACAATTTTTCCAGCATTTCTGTTATTATTAATGCATAATCTCTTGCTACTGAGCACTGCAATATATAAAGAATGCTTGCCTCTAAAAACGTTGTGTTCCAGAATTTAACCTATTTGATAGTTTTTATTTACTTTTTTATTTTTGGCAAAACACCAATTTTGTTTTTATATGGTTAAAATTCTAACCATGTGAGCCCCATTTTTAAGTCACACTATTTATCAGGGAGGTGACTTCTTGATAGTATCAATCTGGGGAGATAATCTCAGATTGTGGCACTGTTGGGAAGAATATATTCTTGTTTTGATGTCTTTAGTTTTGATTTTCAGTGAAACCACATTTTACTCATGCACCTGATTGACCATTTTTCACAAAATGTTAGGCAGTCTGGTTATTTAGTTCTGTGGTTCTGCATTTTCTGTGACGACATGCATCCATGTCATTTCGACAAAGTGACATGTCCCCAAAAATAATGATGTCAACACTGACAAATATGTAAAATTTTCCATTACAATAATTTGAAAACTTACTACACACACACGTTTATATATATATATATATATATATAGCCACATACCAGGCAATTCTTAGTAAGTTTTGTTGAGTAAAATTCTGCAGGTTTTCACATGAAAATCTTTACAACAAACTCTTAAATCTGGTTTCTATTAGAAGAAGTTTTCCTTAGTGATTGTAAAAGGTAATAATCAATTTGTATAATGTCAGGTGAATGTGACGGGTTGAGCACAAGAGTCCAACCAAATTTTCTTTTTGTTACTGTACCATTCTTGCTGTATGCAGCCCTTGTGTTGCCATGGATGAAATGAACCATTTTCCCTTTTCACCCACTGTGCACACTGCCATTGCTGTGTAAAAAAAACTAAGGGATGTGCAGGTGGTGTAATGGATAACAGCTCAGAATTGGAAATTGGAGAGACATGATCTGATTCCAGTTAGGTTCATAATATTCAATTCTGCAAAAATACCCTAGGGAAAGGTATGAATTCACCTTTTGTCCCCACAGCTATGGGTTAATTAGCAGGACTTGTATCAGTAAATCATTATTATGTCCTGAAAAAACTTTCAATCTAAAAAGTATTTTCTGGCTTTAAATATCCAACAAAAGGTTGATAAGCCATAAAAGAACAATCAATCACACGTGCACACACAAAAAGATCAATAAGTCTATATATTGATCACGTTATTTGCTGAAGTTTTATCTGATATTCTTGCTGTATAAAGTTCATTCTACATGATTAATATGCATTGCAGGATTAAGTGCATATAACGAAGGAGGAGACTGTTTAGTAAGACACAAAAAACACAGGATAATTTGATAAATCAGGAGATTGATGAATTTGTTCAAATCCACTGAACCTTTGAGTTGCATTTCATACACCACCACTTGCCTATATGTTTCTATAATTGACGGATTGCATGTAGGTGTAAACACACATGCCAGTATCAAGAGTTAAGGTTGGTCTATTTCAGAGAGAAAGAGGGGCAATCTTTTAGACAAAATGACAAAGGTGGTGATGTGTGTGTGTGTGTGTGTATGCATGCTGGTGTTTCAAGAAAAAGAAATTTGCTTTACGAAAGGGAGAGGAAGAAAGAGTAGACATCACAGGTGAGTATATTTGAGAGTCATCATTACTGAAAAAAAGCAATATATATATATATATATATATATATATATATATATATACACACACACAAAAAGTGCCACCGAACGGTCTGAGAATTTGATCATGTGGTATGCTGCTTCATAAGGAAACAACTTTGAAGGGTGTGGAAAATAGGTGTAAGGCTAAATACCTATCTTTCATATACCACATCAGGGGTGTATATATATATATATATATATATATATATATATATATATATGTGTGTGTGTGTGTGTGTGTGTGTGTGCTGTAAGAAAATCTCATAAGTGTGAGGACGAGGGCTTCCAAAGAGAGGGGAGAGGACGAGGGCCCTCCAAAGAGAGGGAAAGACGTATAAGAATATGTAAATGAATAAGAAAGATGCTTAAATCAGAAAAAATATGAAGAAAAGGTGAAGTTTTAAAGAGAAAAAGAAGCTTTGCAGATATTTTAAAAGAGAGAGAGAGAGAGAGAGAAAAAGATGGGAAGAAGCGGTACTTTGGTTTCAAAAAGAGAGATGTTGATTTTACTTAGCAGCATATCAACACCTTCGTGGGTTATTTAATGCCAAAATCCAAATACTTTGTACACAATTGTATTCCTCCAATCTCAGATAAAATGTATTGTTAGTCATTTTATTATAAATAGGTATTATTGGTAATTTTTTTAATAATGCTGGTATTTTAGTATAAAAATGTATTTTTATACTTTCATAGTGTTTTACTTTTGTTTGGGGGTTCACTATTTGCTCATAGCTGGGACCCTAACAGGTGCTACTACCCCAGGTCAGAATGAACATGGGAATAACAGCAATTAAGCAGTGGTTCCATGATCCTCAAAACCTCCAATCTCACAATCAGAGGCCTTGTTGCTGAATATAGTTTATTGTCATATACAGGTCTGGAAATATGGAGAGATACAGGCCAAAGATTTAGCAGGATATAGTTAAAAAAAAAAAAAAAAGAGAGTATGGGGTACACAGGTTTCAAAAATAGAGGAAGACAGGCATAGATTTTAGAGAAAAAAAAAGAGAGAGAGATAAATCGTGGAACACAGAGTTTCTGTGTTTAAGGGTTAAGAGTGATTGATTAATTGTTAGTAGACAGCATTTATAAGTCCAGTGACACACACAGAGAAACAGAAAAATGCTTGAGTCAGAGAAGGTATTTCATGTGAGAACAGAAAAATAAATTGCCCAGGAACTGTGGTTCTTTTTTTTTACTCTTTGCATTTAAAAGTAACCAACACCTATCTCTACTCATTTTGATGTGTCATTCACTAAAATCAACAATACAGTTCTAAATCAGCAAAATTCACTATAAATGGTCACATTTAATTCCGTTTAACATGACAGGTGGGTCTTTAATTATGCACCTTTGTCATATATCACAATACTCTAACAAGGATTGGGTGTTACCGTCACCTGTTTTATTTTTTTCTTCCTTCCTTTTTTTTTTTCCCCAATGAGTTTCAGATTGTACTAGAATGTGAATAGGCTAACCGCCAAAAAGACATTCTAGGCCTTAACTCTTTCTTTAAGGTCTTTCATCCAAAAACAATGTGTTCATATAGGCATGACATGTTGAAATGCCTTAACCAGCAACCAACAGAATTCTTTCAATGATCTCAGTCATTATTGAATATGAGGAAAAATCATTTACAATTATAAGTTCCCTATTCTGCAAGTAACACTAGCATCAATTCTTGCACACTGACAATCTACGTTTTTCAGAAATTCAAACATATTTCTACAGTAAATTCATTAACAATGCATTTAGATTATACTATTCTGTTAGAAATATTTTTTTTTTTTTTTTTTATTAAATTTTACCCATTACAAGGCTTGAGATGTAAAATGAGGATTAAGGTGTGATATGAATGGAAGGGAAATGGGTAGAAAATGAAAATTTGGGGAGGGGGTTCTCATTTTTTTCTTCATCATTATCACAGAATCAAGGTAACTTAATCAACCCCAGCTATAAAATAAGTTTTACTAAACAGTTTTGTTTTGGCCTGTCCAGGAATGCTTCTTGTATATAAATCTCTTTTTTAGGTGATTTTAGAATAAAGTTAATAACCCACCCAATTTTAATCAAGGCATGTTATCCAATGCCAACCATTATAATTAGGATTTGAACATTTCTAGTAGATCAAACACTATGAAGACATCTATTAAACCAAAAAGATTTGGATCCTTGGAATATTTGTTTTCTAAAATAATGTCTGGAATTTTAAGAAAACAGAATTTATAAATAATTTCATTTTCTACTAAAAAACAGCCATTACAAGGCCTAAGAGACACTCAAAGTAGAAGGTTACTGTTAAAATGGTAATGATGATTGAGGTGTGTGATATGAATGAAAGAGGAGGTGGTAGGAATTAAAGGAATTATGAGGATAAGGAGGACAGATAATGCAAATCCGTCACTTGAAGAGATTAAGATTAAAGGGTTTAGAGAAGCACCCACACAAGGAAAAAAACTGTCCGAGTCAAATTTCCTTCTACATTTAGAACACAGAAGAAATGAGTGATTTGATTTAAGGGACATAGCATGGCTTATCCTAGCTGTGAAGGTCTGAACTGGTGGAACTCAAAAATGGAGCTCATCTAAATATTTGCCATGGAAATTCAATTTCTTTAATTCAAATGTACATCTTATGTAGAAAAAAAAAACAAAAATTTAAACAAACAGATCTTGGTGGTTGAATTTAACAAATCTTGTTTAAATAAATTACAGCTGCCTATATATGGTAAAAATATATAAGACAAATTTGGAAACCTTGATTTTGACATGTTTTGCCAATGAATCACGATTGTCCAAAAAAAAAAAAAAAAAAAAGAAAGAGGCTTTATTTTAGCAATATTTATATTAGTAAGACAAAATGGGATTCATGTTAAGCATATGAATGCTTGGTATCTGTTTATATTTCTGAGATGAAGTATTATTTACATTATGCGGACTATTGTCCTCATCTTTGTCGCCATATTTATTACAACATTTCTGCTGTTATACACTCCGGGCTTTTTCAGGAGGTTGGAATGTTGAACTGAACCCTTTATTTCGCTCACTGGGGTAGACTTTTCTAGTTCCACATACCATGTTTAATGAATGTCAGTTATCAGTCATCTCATGTTAATTCCCCTCTGAAAATTCTCCACTGCCTTAACCAGGTATTGAACACACACTCTTTGGGTCCTGTCACCAAGAAAGGTGATAATGCCATTAAGACACAGTGGGCTACTGGGAGTGAAAGATAATGAAAAAAAGTTTACAAGGAACCAGAAAGCCATTCTTAAACAGGAAACAAGGGATAAACATCTACTCCTGTTCAAAAGACAGTGGAAGAGCATGAACCAGATGAAACTAATTTAGTAAGAACAAGCAATAAGATGAAAAAGCCTGGCCATGTACGAATGATAAGGAACTTAGAGATCATGATACTTTCAATGCGTCTTCATCCGAGTAAATCATATATAGTTTAGTACAATTTACGGTTTTAGGTATTAATGAGTCGTCTTGGAATATATCAATCCATTCGTCAGGAGGAACTAATGTTTAAATAAGGTGTATCAAAAACTAACTCATTAAAAGGAATATTTCTGTTGATCTAGAAAGGTTTGATTGAAAACTCTACCCATGCTGATAAATGCTATGAACTTCTTGTAACAGCTTTGGTGTTATAAACTTAACCCAGATATTAAGAAAACATCCCAGAATAAGTTAAAAACTAATTAGCTAGGTATGCAGAGATGATAACATAAATATATAAAAACACTGGTGTCTAAAATAACAATAATATTTTAAGTTTACAGAGTTTTGTTTTGCTAATTTTATGTCAGCATCAAGATACAAATAAGTTCTTGGCAGTTTTTTTTTTTTTTCAATAATGTAAATAATTAGAAGCGAAGCTCAGGATTTCTTTTTATCTTTATCTAGAACTGGCTTAAAAGCTTGATTGTGCAGACTTTTAAAAGCTCGTTCCTGCATTACATTAAACTGAATATAAATGAAAACTTTTTAAAAATCACTAATTTCTTTCATTTATTTTAAAATTTGAATTTTTAACTGTTCACTCTTCATCAGGACACAAATCCCAATGCTGGAGGTTCAAGCACCAGATGAAGGGCAGGTTTTCAATCGTGGGATCATCCCAATTCCAAAAAGATATATGTCTATGTGAAGCAAGTGTTGCCTGAATTCGAGGAGTTTCAGGCATCAGACAGACAGAAACAGAATTTGCCATTTATTTATTTAGAAGATAGAGTAAGCTAAACAAAAGGGAGGTAACCCATCTACTGATATCCCATAGTCAGTTATGTGCCATGCGTGATACACACTTAGGCGATCATGTATCTTTTGATACATGACTGACAAGGCAGATTTTTTCCTGCAGTAGGTTGCTATTTCTTTCTGTGGTAGACTAGTTGCCATTCAAGGTTATAGAACCCTGTCTGTCCTGCTATTTACTCATAGCTGGGGGGGGGGGAGAAGAGGAGGATTCATACCTTTCCCAAGGGTATTGATATCCCATAATAGTTGTTATATTTAGTGTATGGAATTTGTATTCAAGGTAATATTTTTAATTTTTTTCCTTACTTTGTTCATTTATTTTTTTACTTTTGTTTCCTATCTTTGTTATTTTTTACTGCAAGTCTCAAGTCTTTTTTAAGATTTTATTTTATGAACATTAAACAATGGAATATACAGGTAGTGTAATGGATATTTACACAAAAAGTGGAATCCAAAAGCTAAGTTCAAATTTTGAGCTACTTCTGATGTGTTCATTCTGCAGTAATGCCTTTGAGAAAGGCATAAATCTCGTCTTCCCCCAGCTATGAGTTAAAGAGCAGGGTACAGTGTAAGAGAAAGAAAACTGAATTCTAAACCATGCAGTAACTCTCCCAAGAAAATTACGACAGTTCATAGACAATAAAGGAAACAGTGGAGTGCCATGATCCCTTATGACTGAAGAGTCATGGCATTGATAAAATGCTTGGTATGAACTGGAAATAGAAATGTAGACTTGATGAGATTTGATTTTGTGTCCTGTCCTCTTGAGCCCTCAGCATATTGGTAAATTACTGAATAAACTGTGAAGGAAACAGTAGTATCAAAAAGTGCTATATAAAATAGTGTATTTGGTCAGCTTTCCTTTTTTTATACAAGTTTCATTGATGACAAGTGACAAAGCATGGCAATTATGATATTTATTAAATTATTCTTGTATTTGTACAAGCGATTTCTTTCCTGGACATCATTACTCAATTGTTATGTCTAAGAATGGAGGTTTATATTTTTTTTATTTTTTTGACTAAATTTCTAATAATAAACTCCTATTGCTAGATGTTCTCATAGAATCCAATAATAAAGTCCAGAAAAGAAAATACTTGTACAAATGCAAGAAAAATTTAATAAAAAGCTTTATATATATATATATATATATATATATATATATATATATGTGTGTGTGTGTGTGTGTGTGTGTGTGTGTGTTTTTTTCAGTGCCTTCATGTCCCTACCAAATATGACACAAGGTCAGTTTAAAGTGGGTTTAACAGTAATACTATGGAAAAATTGATCACCGCCACTCAGCACTTCTACTTTTGGGGTCAATCCAGCACTGGGCAATAAACTCCTCCCAAAGGAGAGTTACTGCCTGGGGGATGCCCCCCGCCCCTGGGGCTTCAGCATATTATTATTTTGAAACTTTCCCAGCAAAAGTGTCAGGGAAGTATAAATGATTTTCTAAGCATAGCTTAGATGTGTCACAACACTGAAAATGTGAAGCACCCAGTGAGGATTAAACCCACTACTCAGTCATAATTGAACTAGTAAGATAAGCTTTCTATTTCTACATATAACAAATAGCATTTACAATATAAGTGATAACATTTAATTTGCATAACAATTTTCAAAAGTATATTAATAAATATATTAATAAATATTTCATATATTATTGAATTTTAATTCAAATTTTTTAAATTGATAGGGACAAGTAATGTTTCTGTCAATAAAGTTGTTCTTTTTTTTATCATGTTTGTTTAGGAGAGATTTATTTTATAGTTTTATGCCAAAACTACTCAACATTCACTGCGATAAAGAAAGCTACATTATTACATAGCAGTCCCGCACTGAATTTCTACAATGCAGAATTATTATTATTTATTAAGCTGGAAAGACTTATGTCCTCATTATGGTTTTGTTATGTCAACATTTCACATACTGTACTTAGAAATTTAAACAAAAATTAACAAGATGAGAAAAAAAATTATAAATTAATTTATACAGATTTGTGTCATTAGGCTAGTTTTTATTTCAGCTATTGTTGCCACTAACAGAGATGAGGAATTTTTATTACTGTTCATTATTCTGTTTAAATGTGGGTCTTCTCTGGCTGTTAGTGTTGCAATATTTTGGCCCTCGAATTATAATGGATGTCAAAAATTTAAACTTAAAGCTGAGTGCTTGTGAACTTTTCAGGTTTTTGATATAAAATTGTAAACCCCATATGTTGCATTTGTCTCCTCCCACTAAAGATATTTGTTTTATCTTTTTCTTTGTATCTCACTCTGTGATGAAGCTTTAATAAAAGTGAAACATGTTAGACTGATAAATGTTTCCTATTTGTTCTCTATCTTATCACACACACACTATATATATATATATATATATATATATATATATATATATGGCTGAAACAGTGAAAGAAAATGAGTACAATGAGAAGTCTGTATAAATTAATTTATGATATTTTCTTATCTTAGTACAGTGCATGAAATATTGAGACATCAACAACAATGATGAGGACATAAGTCTGTCCAGTTTAATATATATATATATATCCTACATGAAAGCCACTGAGAGCAACAACAACAGTGCTTCTCTAGTGGCAGCCACTATTGGGCCTCTAGCGATCCACCAGTGGAAGCATTACCAAGACAAACATGCCGGTGGCCTGACAGCGGTAAATGATGGTGGCATTCCACCCAGTGGTAAATTGGTGGCTTGTGTGGGTATATATATATATATATATATATATATATATATATATATATATGTGTGTGTGTGTATAATAAGAAATTTGCTTAAGAAGAACTGACAAGGTTTGTCTGTTTAATTTTTTATTATATTTTTTCTTATCTAAAAACTGGAAAAATATAACAAAAGATTAAACAGACAAACCTTGTCAGTTATTTTTAAACTTATATATACACACACACACACAAGTTTAATTAAAAATGACAGATATAGTACTGTGGTTAAGTTTTTTCATTTAATTTTTGTATGGTTATAATTCTTTCTTTTCTGGATAAAGTATGTAGAAATTATCTGAATGATTATATGTCCCAACACCTTTGGCTATTCTTTTAGCCATTATCAAGGATCATTTTATTTTTAATTGAATCCATACATTTAGTTAAAAGTAAAAATAAAATCATTCTTGATCATGGCTTGTCAGCCAAAACATTGTAATAAATATGGCAACAAAGATGAGGACAATAGTCCGAATAATGTAAATAATGAATGCTTGGGTTTTATTTTAACTATATTATCATGTTAGAAATAAGATTTTAACTCATTTCAACTCAGTTTTTACTTATTTTAGCCATTATCAAGAATGATTTTATTTTTACTTTTAATTGAATCCATACATTTAGTTAAAAGTAAAAATAAAATTATTCTTGATCATAGCCTATCAGCCATTTTTAATGAAACTTGTATAAAAGAAGGATTGCTGCCCATATATATCTTTTACTGTTTGCCTTATGAATGATTTTAAGCATTCTTAAATTTACAAATTTTGAAAACTTAATATTTTTTTTACTTCTGTTTATAAATACATGTTGCAAAATGAAATCCTTAAATTTACCATCAGAGGATGAAAGTGTTGGTAAAGTTTTCTTTTCTTTGTGTATTCATATTCTTTTATTAGAGATGTATTTTATTTATATCTGAATTTTTACATATATGTATATAATACACACATACATAGATGCACATATGCAGTAGTAAGTGAACAAATACCATTGTATCCTTTACTTGCTTTCAGAATTGAGCACTTTCACCTAACTGTTGTTTTGTTTTGTGATGATAACAATTTTAAGTCATTTACTTTAAATTATATATTTATTACTTCAAACATTTATTTTTAGCAGATACCCATGTTCTAGCAAACATCCCATTTTTCTGTTACACCAACCAGCTTGTGAAACACACTATTTAAAAAAAACAAAAACAAAAAAAAACAGGGTTGGATTAAAAATAAATCCATGAATTATGTAAAAATTGGCATGTGTGTTTATTTATATATATATAATCTATCTGTATGTAACATCAATCAGCCAAGTCATAAATTTTATATTTGTATTAATCCTATATATATATATATATATATATATAAAGAATTAATGTATTTTATTTTTAATCCAACATATCACTTCAAACGTTAAAAAATGTGGCATTCTACTCAAATATGGTTATCCACTAAAAAATAATGTTTGAAGTTATATATATATATATATATATATATATATATATATATAATTAATATTAATTTGTAGAACTCTAGTTTGATTTCCTGATGAACTTAAAGTTGTTTTTTTAACTCGTCTTGTATACCCAAGATGCTACCTTTAATGTGAGGTGTACTTGGAGCCAATGTAAAGCAGAGGAATTTTACTCAAGTCTTTTCTAAGCAGCTCATTTTTCATGAATGTGCAGAGTCTCGACAGAAGGTTGTCTTGTAACCCACATCAAAGATTGAACTCTGCTAGAGGAAAAAAAAAACAAAAAAAAATAACAGTTAAAAAAAAAAAAAAAGCAAAAAAGAAAGTCTTTAAAGAAAACAAATACAATCCGAGCAGTTCCAGTTATTGGCAGAATTTGATCGGTCGCATTTCAGAAAGTCTTTATGAAAAACATATTGCCCACAGATATGCAAAAGTCATCAAACAAATTCAAGAAACCTTTTTTTCAGTTTCAAATTACCTGTGGGCAGCGTGAAAAGAAATTTGCAGTTTAAAATAAAACGCTTTATCTTTTATTTAATGATTATCATATTTGTGAGCTTGTATATTAGACAACTTCATGATTTATGAACATAAAAGAAGCACAAATATACACACAGTTGCACCAGAAAGTATGCAGCTGTCTTGATTATCTCAAAAGTTAGTTGTGCTGTTTTTATATAATTTGTTAGTCAAAAGGGACTTTATTGCACATGAATGAACAGGAGCTCTCCTACAGGGTTACTCAGTTGGCTGTAAAATGCCATCAAGTTAACTTTTGTTCATGTTGCAGTCACCGTGACAATGCATCTGCCATTTCTTTATGCCTTGTACATAGATTTTGGGACCACATCATGCAGGTATGTCAGCTTCACTCCCAAATCTATAGTTAGCAATCTGTAACTCCTAGCTTTTATGAAAATTGAAGGGGATGATATTCCAGAATATGGACGAGATTAAGGAGAATGTTACAAGGTAGCCAGTGACTTTGCAGACTGTTTTGAAAAATAAAATTGTGTATGAGGTCTGAAGAGGAATATTTTGAAGATGATGAATGCGTCTATATTTTTTTAATCAATTCGCCCCAAGCAAGGAAATAATGCCACTAAGACACAAGGTGCTAGTGGGAGGAATAGAGAATAAGAGGACATTAGGGTGATCCCAAACTTTTGAACTGTAGTGTATAAAATAAAGAATATACATTTATGTCTTGTGCATGAATTGTGGCAATGGTGAGGAACAAAATATATATTTATTATTAGGATAAATTTTACCTCTGTTATTATAAATCAAGCACTTGCTTGCTGTGTGCTATTTACATATTATATATACACTCTGTAGGATACATTTCCCTATATCCAATATACAAATGACGATCAAGATACATCTGTTTACTTGCCAGTTAAATTTTAAAAACTTTTGAAGCTAATGTTTTGTCATTTGAATCTAAGTTGGTAAAGACTGGAGCTAAATTTTACTAAAGATGCTGGGAAAAAAGTTTGGGTCCTTGTACCACTCCAGAAAGTATCTAACTCCTCCTATCTGTCTTTACAACAGCCAGATCAAACTATCTGACTCCTCCTGTTATGCTCTATTTTTAAAAAGGTCAGATCAAAATATCTGACCCTCCTGTTATGATCTGTCTTTACAAGAGTTAGATCAGACCAAAAATAGATTATTGCAGCCACATGTGCAGCTCCCAATCCTCACTTTCCAATCTAGACAGACTTCAAAAGTATTTACACAGCCTTGTGGGTGATGAATTCCCTGATCACTACAATATTAGCTGCTTCAAATCTATGGCCAACCATTGTCCTACATATCTTCAAATCTTTCTCCTATGGTCATACAATAAACTGTTTCAGTAATTCTCTACATTGTGTCATCTTCTAAAATGATTTCTGTTGGTAACTAACAAAAATATAGATGGCATTATGTAATGGTTCACTATCCAAAGTAGGGATTATAATGATTTTAAATGATTTTACAATAGTAATGTATTAAAAATGAAGGAGAAAAGGATCATCAATGGTCAGGAATTAACACAGGCATTACTGACAGAATAGGACTATTATAGTATAAATGAATTATTCAGAACATTATCTGAGAAATTAATAAAGAGTGTTCCAATAACTTGGACTGATTTTAAATGTGAATTAAGTTTAAGTGTCTAATGATTTTTTTCTTTTTCTTTCAGATTTAACGACTTAAGTCTTTGGCAATTTCAAACATGGAAAGATTAATAATCAAACCACGTGTGAAAGTTATCGAAGCCTATTATGAAAATGGACATTCAAACAGAAATGCATCATCTCTTGAAAAAAGCAAAGTCAATTGGGCACCACGATCATGCGACTTGACGCCTTTAGATTTTTTCCTTGGGGTCATCTCAAAAGTAAGGTCTAAGCCAACAACACTTCAACAGTCGAATGATGAGATAAGGCATATTGGTGAGATTGAGGAGCAACTATGCAACTATGCAGAGATGTCATCAAAAATTTTGACCATTGCTATGTCTGCTGCTAGGAAAGTTGGTTCACCATGTCGTGTGAGACAATTTTTTTTGCCAAAATCTATTACACATTTATAAATCCACCATTTGTCTTTGCTTTGAATATTGATTTCATGTCTGGTTTGGTCTGGTGCTCCTGCTATGTATTTAGAGATTCTTGATAAAATCCGAAGAAGAATCAGCAATGTTATTGTTCCTAACCTGGCATCTCAACTTCAGTCACTTTCTCACTAGTAAGATACAAAGAGTTATTGAATGTCAGAGAATGTGAGAAAAAGAAAAAAAACATTAAGGAGTGAGAACAATAAAAGAACAGAAATTAAGAAAACGGATGATAACAATTGACATTGCATTTAAATTTTTGAAAATCAAAGTTGACTGGAAAGCAAGAAGCCAGGAGAGAGTTCTGCATGGGGGAAGAAATTGATTAGTATAGAACACTTATGGATACATCTAGCAGCCATTTCAACTGTAAAATGATGACACTTTGCAGCCAATCTAGTACTGTGCTTAAATTCATAAAGTCAAGGTACCAAAGAGGAAAGCTAATCAGAACAATTACTATGAAAGTATTTATAGAATAGGTACAGGGAAGCTATGTTATGGTAGTGGGAAAGAGACTGAAGCAGAGATGCCAGGTCAGGTTGCATTCTTTCGTAAATTATGGCGTACAAGTAGAGTTTTGAAGCCTAAAAAATATTTTTGTGTCAGTGGTAGCTTACCATATGTTTGGAGGTTGACCTATATGCTAAGAACTCAGAATATTGAGTTAAAAATCTTGAAGTCAATTTGTACACTGCAATTTTTAGTACTTTATAGACCGTATATCATGTTTTTTCTTTGTTTTTAGAGCCTTGATAGGTCATAAACAAATTTCTCCAGATATTGTTTTAATGACTGGCTCATTTCCTTAAGAAAAAAAAAAAAAAAAGATACTGTGTGTCTTCCTGCTCATGGAATTTATGCAGATTTGAAGTGTTGGATTTTCCAAGAGCACATCCCAGTATTAAGTGCATTGACAAATAAATCTATTCTAAGTGAATGAAGCAGAAGGTCCCATCCATCTGACTGGTGTTGCCCTTTCTTTCAAAGAGGCAGGGACAAAAATGCAAAAATCATATTTCTGCTTCTAAAAATGGATCTGAATTTAGGGTTTTACAGATTTTCTCTATTTTTTTCCCCTCAAGAAGGAAAGACGTGTTCCTTTCTTTCCGTTTTTTTAAATTTTTTTTTTCCTTCTCTCATATGATTTTTTTTTTTTTATGACATCCGAAGCAAGCAAAGCAAGTCCCTGAAGAAGAAACTAAGCACTGTGTGATTGAGTTTGGCTTGGAGAGTGGGGGTGTCTGGGTGGTGGAGCTGAGTGTTTGTAGAAGAACTACTTTCCCTCATTTTGTGTCTGTGCATTGTCAAAATAGCCATGACTAATAATTTCCAGTGAAATCAGATACATTGATCAATGAGAAACAATGAAATAGTGAAAGAGAGAATTTTTGAAATAGTTTGGATATGAAATATGAGCTACAAATTAATTTAGCATAGCTTTTGAAAATTAGGGAAGAAGACAGTGAAAGAGAGAGAGAGAGAACAAGCAAGACCTAAAAATCATTCCAAAAATATACATTAGCAAATTAAGAAAAAAAAAAAAAAATTAAATTTAGAAAAATGAAAAATTGAGAAATAAAAAAAAAAAAAAATAGGTAAAATAATCCAAAGTCTAAAGAAAAAAAGACAATCTTTTAAGGAAATAACAATTTTCTTGAACTTTTTTTTTGCAACTGACATCATGCCAGACACTTATTGCCTATTTTTATATATTTGTAACCATTTTCTTTTTTTATTTATCACAACTACATAAACCCCTACCGCAACCTAATTTCTATTAACAAGTAAACCCTTTAGCACAATGGTTCCCAACTATTCTTTTCCCAGATTTACCATGTTATTCCTTCCTTCCAAGATTTTCAAAGATGGTGCTTCTAAACTATTTTTTGTCCAGGCACATTTTCACTGTTTCCTCTCTTTTCAAAGGTTACCCAACACTAAAAGGTGCCTTGTAGATATGCAGTTTGAAGAAGGATCAATATTTCAAATGTCAATTTACCTCAATATTGAAAATGGATGAAAGCAAGCATTATTTTTAGAATTTTATGCTTTTAAGAAATGTAAAAACATAATTTAAATAAAAAAACATAGATTTGTGTATTTTATGGAGAAGGTTCTGTGAATATTCTAATGCATCTAAAATGGTTTGTGAAACTTTGTGTCGACAATTTCTCACTATAGCCAGAAAAACTCACTGAGGTTGATAGCAATCAAGATATTATTTGAGAATAATCAATTTTATACGATGTGTTAGACTGCCAATGTATTCAAAATATTAAAAAAGTCAAGTTTTATTTACATTGTTTAGACTGTTGTCCTCATCTTTATTGCCATATTCACAATGTTTTGGCTGTTGTATGTACCCGCCTTCTTCAGGCGATTGGAATTTCGAGGTGAACCCTTTATTTTGTCCACCGGGGTATATTGTTTTAGTTCCACGTGCCATGCCTCTTCCAGATGTCTGAACAATGTAAATAATTACAATGCCTCTTCTCACAAATATAGACAGATATTAAAGTCAAGCTTTGATTATTACTTGCACCAGCAGTATGTAAGTCATGTGTGGCATCTAAGTGAAAAAATATTGCTGGATCAGAATTCTACATGTGATTAATTTTCAATGAAAACATAACAAAAATGTTTTCTTTTATGTACAAATTGAGAAGATGGATACAATACAACAATATCAAGCATATTGTGGAGTAAGTAAAATTATTTGCCATATTCATGAGACATCACACCTTTTAATTACTATTTATTAGGGTGGAATAAATTCTAATGGTGATGGTTTATATATAATGGGATTTTGAAAGTAAGTCCACTGTTACCAGAGATGCAAATGATTGATTTAAACAAGTAGTGCTTTCAATTAGACCAACTGAACACAGCAACTGATGAAAAGTGCCCTGAATTAGTTAAGAGAAAGGAAACAGCATAATATTTGCTCAAGATAATACTAGAATGTATGTTTCTTTGATTAGCAGGCAACAACTGTTCTGGTTTGGTTTGTTTTACGGCATATCAACACCTCAATGGGTCATTTAATGCCGACAACATTTTTTTTTCCTGGTAATATTTTTGTTTTGTCAAAAATCTATTTCTGGTCATATTTTATTCCTGAAAATTGTATAGCTGGTAATATTTTTTTTTCAAAAACGTATTGCTGGTAATAGATTTTTTTCTTCAAAAATTTATTTCTGGTAATAATTTTTTTACAAAGTATTTCTGATATTAAAATCTATTTTTACACTTTCATAATGCTTTTTACCTCAGTTTGCCCATAGCTAGGACCCTAACAGGTGCTATCCCCCTGGGACAGGGTGGACCTGGGAACACTAGCAATTAAGAGGTGTTCCATGCTCTTCAAGGCCTCCTGATCAGAGAGGCCTTGCTGTTGGACGTAGTTTATTGTCTTACCCTGGACATGGATGTAGTTTATTATCATACCCAGGACAAAAATTGTTCTGGTTTAGCATGGAAGTTTTGACACATCTGCCAAATTAACAAGATATTACACTTTTGAATTATCACTTATTATGTTCTGTACAGAATTCTCTTAATGAAAAAAAATTTCAGTTCTCAGGAAGATTGTAAAAGGCATCTTAAATAGTTGTCTAATGAGATAAAACATTCTGAGAGGATGGAATTACGAATAGGAATTAAAATGGCAGAACAAAAACAAAATGCTAAGTACGAGTTCTGTTCAAAAAGTATAAGGACTGGTGTTATAAAAAGAAAACTACAACACATATCAATTCAGCATTTAATCTCCTTCAAAATAGTCCTCTTCTGAAGCTGCACACCTTATCTGGCAATAGAAGTATTCCTGGAGCTCCTTTTTTGGGATAGCGCGTAGCTGCCTTGTTACATTCTCTTGTATTTCCTTGATGCTTTAAAATATTGTTCCTTTCAAGTAGGATTTGATTTTTGAAGAGGAAAAAATTGCAAATGGTAAGATCTGGGGAATATGGTGGTTATCAGACCTAGGGAAGGTTGTGCTTCATCAAAAACTGCTGCACTAGCCATGGTCACCGATGGAATCTTCATGCTGTGGTGAGATGACCACACTCTACACACTTTCCTTTCAAACACAGTTATAAACAATAGAAGTGAGCAAAAACATTATAATTCATGTACATGCATGACAGAGTTGAAAGTCAATGTGTGAGAAGTGGCTTTACTGTGTACTTTAGCTCCATTACCATAGCAACAGACCCAATACTTTTTGGCCAAACCTTATATATTGATCCACAAAATTAATACTGAAATTTTTCTTATTTCTATTTAATCAAGCAACAAACTGTTTTGGGTACCAAACATAGATAAAAACCTGCTTAAAAGCCATCCTATTGGGTGGCATTTAAAATAGCTCCTGTGGAGGGCTCTTGATTTGGCCTTCATTACAATAGGGTAGAGAGAAGTAGATGTGATAGGCAACAATTAACTACAGAAGAACTCAATTGCTGCATTTATATATTGTATTAATATTTAAGCTTAAATTTTGAAAGTTCAATGAAAATTCTTCTGCTGCCAATTAATTTAAAGCTAATTTTATGTACATAGGTCCTTATTTTTGGTACAATTATTTTTATTTCATGGGTGACTTTCAGTGGATTTCACAAATTCAAATTTTCCTAAATTTATTTCTAAGTTATAAAAATTGTTATTGTACAAAAAATTAGTTGCCAAAAATCACTTAAAATATATATATATATATATATATATATATATATATATATATATATATATACATATTGCTGAAAACAATCACAGTAATGAAAATTTGAGAATCCAAAATTTCAGGATTACGGGTCTGTAACAAACCCAGATTGTTTTTAATTTGCTCATCAAGTCAGCCTGATTCTAAAATGGTATTGATATGTTTGGCTATGGCCTCAAGGAGTAAAGTTGCAAAAGTGTGACACAGGAGCATACTGACATTCACATTTATAATATAGATGAAGAAAGTAGTACAGGTTGGTCATCACTAATCCGGCAATTGGTAACACAGTTCAGTCAACAATCTAGCATTAACTTTCACAAGAGCAATTTCAGATTTCCTGATCACAACAGCTAGTGCCAGCATTACTATTTGGTGGCACTAGCTACTGCGTCAGTAGGTTTTGAGTTTTTTCAAACTCTACTAAGGCATTACTACTTGTCTTGCATGCATTTTTATTGCAACCTGATGGCATTTAATAACAGTTGTAATGGGGCAGAACTTGGAAGAAAGATTTCTCTCATTTGTATTACCACTACCCCACGTTATGGACATTAAATCCGTTATATAATAAGATGGTTGTTCATGGATGGAGCAGAATGTCAGAAAAGGAATGACATACATACCTTGTTCTAGCGGAGAGACTTTTATACTACTAAGATAATAAATATATATATAGATATGTGTGTGTGTGTGTGTGTGTCACGCAGATAAAGTAATATCACATATATCTACATAGCAAAGTAGAGTCTAAGGATAAGCAGAAAGGAAGAGTTTTACATATGATATGGAGATACTCCAGTATCTGGAAAAGCTATATTCAAGACACCAGTTTTATCTATGTCCCAAGCGAGGACATATTCCACTAATGGGAAACAGCGAGTCTTGGTTTTTCCCAATTTGAAGACTGTAAACTGGAATTTCTTTTTATATATTCCCAAAAGGAAATGGCACCATGGACTTGCAACCTGTAGGGGAAGCAAATTTAGCCTCTGCCTTCCAGGCTAAAAATGCAACCATTTTGTTTGCTTGCTGTAAACAAACTTAATTTGATTGCTGCTTTTGTCACTGTATGAAGTGACATCACTAACCGGCTGACAGATGACCCACATGACTTAACTCCACCAAAGGAGATAACTATTTTCTATATCCTTACACAGTCATCCAATGAATGCAGGAAGTGCTTCTGGTGTTGTGAAGAACAAATGTCATACAATATGAATAACAGATAATTTAAAATTTAGATAAAATTTCAATTGATTTTTATTTCATTTCATGTTTTGTTTTCCTTTATTAAACAAAATGTACAGCTGATTGATTTCATTTTACAGCTTATGAAATATTTGTGGGTCATTTAAAACTGAAACACACTTTGAACTTGAAGCATAATTCTTTTTTGCGAATGAATACTGTATCAACAATGTTTTGAGAATAATAATGATTTTGCTAGATACAATGTAAATTTGCACCCTCCATTTTCTCAAACATCTCTTTTCCTAAATGATATATTTTTTCCCAACATAGATGGCCATAAAAAATGTTAAAAATTAAAAGTAAGCAGTTAAATCAAAACCTTCTATTATTTTAAAATAAATACTTAAGTAATTTATCAAATTAAAATAATAATTAATAATATGTAAATAAATATTTATAAACAGATAAGAGAAACAATTCGGTATCTAGCCCCCCCCCCCACGAGGGTTGCATGTGGCACAAGGCCGAGTTTATCGTGGGTTTTCCGA
Organism: Acanthosepion pharaonis; assembly: GCA_903632075.3. NCBI lineage: Eukaryota > Metazoa > Mollusca > Cephalopoda > Sepiida > Sepiidae > Acanthosepion > Acanthosepion pharaonis. The sequence continues at coordinate 5,141,931 of CAHIKZ030004626.1, read as the reverse complement.
GCCTGTAGGCTCAGTCAAAAAATGCCCGTATAACCCGTATAAACGAGATCGGGTTGGTCATTTCTTCAGCGGAACCTCGTCCGGGTTCCTTTCTGCTCAGAAGCAGAGAGTTCGACCGTCAAGTCGAGAAGCTCAGCTTGATTCATCAAAAGACAAGAGAAACAATTCAATAACATTTACTCACTTTTGTTTATTAGACATTAAGTTACATCACTTAGTATTGTCCATAGTTTACTTTGATAGTTAGCTGCAAAGAATATTTATGACAATTCTCAAATTTAAAAATTTTGTAAACCTATCAATATTTTTTACTTTTATTAATAAATACCTGTTGCAAGCCAGAAAATATTTTTTGGGGAAATAATAATGCCTTACTAATACAAGTCTTACTAATTAACTCAAGAGATGCTGGTGGGGGGAGGTAGATCCATACCTTTTCCAAGTGTATTTGTAAATATAATAAGCAAAACTGGAATTGGAGCTTGGCTTTTGGATTTCCAATTCTGAGATTATATCCACTAGACCACTTACCTACCCAGCTTACAGCACCCGGAATTCCCAAGTGGTCACCCATCTATATACTGACTAGGCTCAATGTTGTTTAACTTTGACAATCGTATGAGAACCAGTATTTCTATGTCATATAGCTGTAAGTATTTTCCATATTTGTCATATATATATGAATAAAATAATTCCAGGTGTATTATTTTTCTGCATTGTTACCTGCTTTAGCCATTTTATTACCAAAGGCTTTCAAGTTTGACTGCATTATTATAATTAACCCAAGTCCTACCTCATCTCGCCAAACAGACTTTCAGTATTTTTATTTTTCATTTAAACATCATTTTTAAAAACTAATCCCCATAAAAATTTCAAGTCTATAATGAAATCTATAATAGCATCAGTTCATTTGGTTCTTAACAAGGAGATTGTTAAAGTCCTGTCAGGAGGCCATTTTATTCTTTAGGTTTGGCATGCACATCAGCACACATGCACGCCCTGCTCGTCTCTCTGCCTGTGAAACAATCAAGTTGTGAAATAATTCAATTTTCATGCTTGTTTTCACTGTCATGGCTGGCTTCACTTCCTGCAGTGTGTCATTAACAATGTCAGGCTACCAATTATCATATCAATTAGCACAAGTTAATGAACCCCAAAAGAACACGATAAAATATATTACTCACTTTATCAGTCTCCTGACCATTTATGGGTGCAGAAAAATAATTAAGGGTGATACTGACACAGTCAAGATTAAAAAAAAAAAAAAAAATCAAACTAATTTAGAAGAATAAAACAAGTAATAATACAATGAGTGTAACTGAAATTATTGCAGAAATGATAATGTTGAAAACTATACTGACAAGCAATTGTAATAACTAAGGCAATAATAATATTGATAGTAAGTAGATTATAATGATAAGTAATGAAAGAAATAATTAAAGACGTAAAAAAAAAAAAAAAAAAAAAAGAATGACAATGTTAGAAGTGATCTTGTTCTATGTTCCTACAGAATGTGGGTGATCATGCCTCTCCACAACTTCCTATACTTTGTTGCCCTTAGCAATATTTTTCCCTTTGCCAAATTTCCACTCATCCAATTCCACCATCCATTTATACAAGCTTGTCAGCTGGGTGACCCGCTGCCTTCTTGTGTTCATTTTGCTTTAGATATGTCCTGTGAGTGTTAAATTCTCCAAGCCCATCCTTTCTCATTATGTATCCAAGAAATTTCAACTGTCTCTTTCTGATTCTGAGTATAATTTTATACTCCTTCCCTGTCTTTTGAACAGGAGTAGAGGTTTATTCCTTGTTTACTGTTTAAGATTGAGTTCCCAGTTCCTTCTCAAAATGTTCTCCTCTTCTTTCACTCCCAGTAGCCCCTTGCATCTTAGTAGCATTATCACCTTGCTTGGGGTGGAACGATTGAAAAAAAAAAAAAAAAAGGGTTAAATCTGGACACTATTAAAACATAGAATTATTGACTTTTTGAGAAAGGTCATAAAAATCTTGGCTTAAATAAATTGAGGCGGAAAAGATGCACTAATGAAATTGTTGAATTACAGAAAAATATTCCTTGAACAAAAAAAAAAAAAAAAATTATCATTGAAAGGAAAGCCCATCCCTTTTCCTAATTCTTCTTTTTCCATTAATATAAAAAGATGCATTCATCAGGTTAAGGTATTGGAGTTTATTATCCAATGAGCAACAAAGGGTGGCATTCACTTCATAGAAAACCTTACACTAATTGGCTAAGACACAATTGGACAGACCACACACACACAAAGAAAAGAAAAGAAATATTACTCTGAGTGTTTTCCTCCTCAAACAATTCCTTCCAACAATAATCATGATCTGAACTTCCCATTGTGACATCTTATCAAATTAGTATACATTCCAACCATCATCTGATTCAGGCAGACATGTCAGAACAATCCATCTTTATCCAAGGAGAAGTCTTTGAAATAATTAATTTCTTTTCTCTCAGCCCCTCCTCCAAATTAGATTCAATAAATTAATGAGCTCTTACTGAAAACTTAATTTTCACTAATAAAGTAATTAGTAATGCTTCTGGTTAATGAGATGCTTTTGAAGATCATTAATTTTAAGTAATGAAACCCATTCTGCCTGGATGCTCTATGTTTGGGGCCTTATGTCAAACTAAGTAAAAAAAAAAAAAAAAAAATGACCAAGCAGTTAAACAGCATTTTGCCCAGATACCAATCAAGTGTGTTTTTTTAATTTTTTTGCAACCCTACATTATTTCTGTAACATCTTTTTCATACATATTATATATTTGATATTGTTTAAACTTGTATACATGCATCCATGCAACACTTTGTTCTCTAGTGGATGCAGCTTTCCACTGACCAGCTAAAAATTATCCTACTTTGTATCTTGATTTTTGTCCATGTCAGTGTGTACTGAAAACTGGGAAAGGCCCGCTGCACGTTCGCAAGAAAACAAAAGATGAAAAATAGTGCCACCTCAAGAAATAATAACCTGACCTCTGTTTCCAATATTATAAAATTGTTGTTCTTATTCAGTTTTCTTGCTTGTCTAGGTGGGTAGGAAGGTAAGTGGCAAGTGGGATATCTTCTGCTATGTCAGTCTAACAATTCAGCTCAATCCCTTGCCTATCTAGTTATCCCAATGTGTGGTTGGCAATACGAACGGATGGCATCAGAACTACATGAGAGGAAAGTTTGTCTTCCACAAAGGGCTGACCAGAACCAACTTCCTAGACCCTGAGCATGACTGTTAATATAAACCAGTAACCAGAACTAATCAATGCCTAGTTTGTTGTCTCCAAAAGCCCCTGTCCACTCATTTACACTTCCATTCCCCTTTGGTCTCAAGTGGATGCTGCTTAGAAAATTTCAAACAATTCATCAAATACCTACTTATATTGTCCCAACTTATATTTAAAATTTATGATTGTTTTTCACTGAAATTATAGTTTTCTGTAATCATGATTGTATATGTAAAAAAACAAAGATCAAATATGAAACTGACTAGATATGACTTTCAAGAAAATCTGAACATTTAAATGTGGTTTAATAGAAGCAAAGAGGTTTACCTATTGTCCAGTTCACACTTCTCCTAAACAGGAGTAGAGGTCTATCTCCTGTTTCCTGTATAGGATTGGATTTCCAGTTCCTTCTAAAATCTTCTTTCTCTTTCACTCCCAGTAGCTCTTTGCACTTTAACATCATTTTTCAACTCAACTGGGATGAATTGATTAAAACAAATATATACTAAAAGTTTCATTAAGTTCCATTAAGACATTGGCATGTTTTACATGCCAATTTAAATTCACACTACAATTTTCCCAGTTTTTTCTTGCACGCCATTTTTTTTTCAAACAAAAAAATAAGTTTTCATTATGTTTCTACATCAGATTTTTCAGTATTTCTTTTCAATGGTATAAATTTTATGAAATTGATTAAACCATTATATATCTGTTTATATCTCTGAGATGAGGTATTATGATTATTTACATTATTTGAATTATTATGATTATTATGATTTAAATTATCCTCATTTTCATTGCCATATTCACAACACTTTAGGTGATTGAAATTTCAAACTGAACCTTTTATTTAGATTGTTCTAGTTCCATATGCCATGCCTCAACTCTCCAAGTTTTTTGGTTACTCACTTTTATAGCCTGGTATTGAACTCACAGCTCTTTGGGTCTAGTCAGGGGATCTAACCAACGTCTTTATCCACTGAATCATGATGCCCTTGACGACATCTCTGTATATGAATTTCTGGGACTTATAAACCTAATGTCTCAGTAACCTTTTTTTTTGACCTGTGCTCATATTGAAATTTTCCCATTATTATTATTGCATATTTTTTTACTAGAGCTTATATTGCAATTTTTGTGTTGTCATTCATTGCTTTTCTCTAGCACTCCTTATTACTGGTTCCCATATTGTATTCATTTCTATGCTTGGTCAGTTCAGGAGATTTTTGTGGCCTAGCATATGTGCTGATTCCTTAAGTTTTTGTATTTTCCAGTGATGTTCTCTGTCTATTATTTCAACCTCATCCCACAGGGAGCGGTGATCTCCCTTTATATACGGTTATCCATGCCTGATTTTTCTACTTCCCCGTCATGTTACCACTTTATGATGTTCTTGCAGTCTTATCTTAAGAGGGCAGCCTGTTTCTCCTTTATATTTCTTACTGCAGCTGCACGGGATGACGTACACACTGTCCTTAGTCATGTTCTCCTCTGTGGGGTGGGCGTCTAACTTAGAAGAGGTGTCTGCAAAGTGTTGAACCATTTTTGAAGGTTGTCCAGACATTAAATAGACCACAGATCTTTTCTATTTTCTCTGATAATCCCTTCACATAGGGTAGGCAGACCGAAGCTGTTTTCTGAGTGTTGTTATCCTCCTCTTGTACCCTTCTATCCCAGTTTCTCAGAGCTGTTGTCATGTACCCGGGGTAGTTGCCCAATTTTGTAAGCTGCAGACAATCCCTTTCTTTACACTGTATGGGTGGTGGGAGTTGAAGTTGAGGTATTGTCCAGTGAATGTAGGCTTGCAGTATATGGATGTTTTGAACCCATGTTCTGTTTGAGATATTAGTACATCCAGGAAGGAGTGAGTCTTGTTTTTTTTCTCTCCCAGTTGTGAACTGTGAAGAAGGCTGAAGCATAAAATGGCTGAAACTTTGTGAATATGGCAATGAAGATGAGGATAAAAGTTCAAATAATGTAAAAAAACATTATATCTACTTGAAATAAATCTTGTGTCAAGGGGTTTTTATCTTCTATTTTTTCATTTTGACTAATTACATTCTGTGAAAAATGATTTCCTTTCTGTTAATTGAACATTTACTGTACAAGAATTGGAAGCTTCTCAAGGTAGAGTGCTGCAGAGCAAGGGGCACATATGTGGGGAAGATAACAGTTAACCCTAGATTTGAAAAGGTTAAGATTGTATTGATCATGTATAGCATTGTGGCACCAATATTCAGTGCATGGATGAATGGTAGACTTATAAATATATAATATAGATGGCAAGAAAAATTGTCTAGCACAATACAGTGAACCAACTTTCCTAGCAGTAGACCTAACAATTAATTCAATATAATCTTTCCACTTCATGTCAGCTGAGAATGTTAACTTGAGAAGAGGCAATAAGTCTCTCTCCTGGAGGTTTGAATCAACTATGCTGATAGAAATTAAAAGAGGTTTTCTCAGATGATTAAAAGAGAGTATTTTTGTTTTGGAAGCATTAATATTAACTAACCATTCCTTGCCCCAGTTAGCAACAGTTTGTAGGTCATAAGTTGGCGGGGGGTGGGGGTTGTGTCCTCTCTCTGTCATCAAATGAGCAAACAGTATAGAGTAAATTATAATTTAGCCAGAAATACCAGTTACAGTATTACAATGATAGTGTTAAAGTAGAGAGGATTCCCAGCCATCCACATTTTTAAATTTTAATAAACTGTCACCAAATATGGTAGAATGATTGATTTATTGCTGACTTAAGTAAGCACTGATTTTATTAAAAATCCAGTTCCATGAAACAATTAATAGAGATTTGTTTTTCCTTGTCTTCAGCAAAACTTTTCTTTCAAGAACTTTTTTTTTAAAATCTTAATTACATTCTAAAAAATATGGTGTGAATTTCCCAGTGAAATCTTTTGGACATCTGTATATAGGTGCCCCTTTTATAGATGGATTTCATCAGCTATCAGTGGGGAGGTGGGCGTATCGAAACCTATCTATATCAGATAACATGTTCTGACTGAATCGCATTAGATGTAGTTTTTTTTTTTTTTTTAATACTATATGCCAAACATTTCCATACAAATATAGATTTCAGATTCATGTTTTTTTTATATAACATAAATTAAAATTTATATTTATTTTAAAAATAAAGACCTTTTGGATAAAAAAAAAAAAAAGACATGTAAAATTAAAAAATAAGCATTTATTTGCATGAAAATGTTCAAGATGTAAAAGTAAAAAAGTATCTAATATGAAATATATATATATATATATATATATATATATATATATATCTCATGATACTAATGATCAGGATGCAAATATGCAACAAAGCTGGATGCAAATATCAAAGGACATCAGTGACCGATAGGCATTTGACCAGGACATGGATATCCAGGATATAACAAACCTGTCTACCTTCCGAACTATACACAGGAAATTTCCTGACAGTTTCTTTGACTAAGCAAAGAAAACGAAATAGTATTGAAATCCATAAAACCTGATTTCTGCATCTGGCTGACAAGCCAACATCTGCGACATCCTTCAACGATATTAAGTTTGCTGCAGAAGGGTCTCAATTAACCAAACGAAATTTCAAAGTTCTCCAAGTTTCCACAATTAAAGAAAGGTTCTGTTTTGTATTACATAGCTAGAAAAAGTTAAGCAAACATCTACCTTCATAGAATTAAATCTTTTAATCAATCACTTTCTGGAAGATTAAAAAATCAATGATAATGCATTAATAAAAAAATGTGTTAATTTTGATTATGTCTTTTTAATAAGTTTCATATTGAATTTAGAAATATATGCTTTTTCAGTTCATTCTTTTTATATATATAAGTGAACATTGAAGTCAACACCCCATGTTGACAGTATATTTCATGCTTATACACAATCGTCAGGTTATTAACATGAAAAAGACAGTCACTGCTGGCTGTTAACTTCAATGTTCACTTTTACATATGCTCTATCACTGATATACCATATATATATATATATATATATATATATATATATATATATATAAAAAGTAAATATAAAAGTGAACATAGAAGTCAACACTTAGGCGACAGTATGTTTCATGCTATATGCAATCGTCAGGTGGCCTGACGATTGCATATAAACAGACTGAATGTGTGTTGACTTCTATGTTCACTTTATTTACACACGCCTATCTCTGATATTGAGCACTTTATTCCATAGATATAGCACACCATAAGACTATATTTCTTTATATATAAAAGTATATATGTATGGTATTTCAGCAACAAGCATCCTTTCAAACACTTTTGGTTGAATAATGCCAAGAAGTTTTGTCTTTTCAGTGTTTTATTAACTTTTTCAAATTTCTGAATTAATTGTTTTATATATTCTGTAAATTTACCAAATTAAAATACACATAAAAAATTCAGTTTGACGGTTTAAATAATGTCAACTCGATCGAGTCACTTGAAACTGATTCCAGCAAATGTGAGAATATCAATATTAACTAAAAACTGTTACATAAACATATAGAAAACCAATCCGTGAAAATGAATGTAGTAACATTTGAAAGTATTTGGTAAAAAAAATAAAATAAAAATAAAGTTTGAAGTGGAGCAGCATCATGGCCAGCTTTTGTGAGTGTTGTCTTTGTTTCAAGTTTTGAGGATGAAAGTGACTTGGTACTCTCATCTTGAAAATTAGCAAACATCCTCAATTGGAGATTGTCTAAGCAAACTGGGTCACCTGACCTGAAAGTATTTCTAACTGGGGCCCAACCTACACGGATAGCTGCTGCTTTTATCAAAAACTGTCACTATGCTGCAAATATTTGGCTGTGATGAATGTGTTATCAGACTAAGTGTCATGATGGTTATTCACAGCCATCTCCACCACCATTACCAGAGGTGAGAAATGTATAGAGAGAGAGAGGGAGGCTGATGATCCCCATGTTTGGATACAAGCAGGTACCGACAAGAAGGATAAAACTCATTTTCTTTTTTTTTTTATTAAAAATATATTGGCAACTTTTGCATATACCTAATAAAACATATTGAGAGAGTTCAAAATTGTTTACACAACCTTGTGGGTGAAAATATATTCCCCTCTCTACAGCTTCTTTCCTGACAAATACAATACTGCTAGTCTATTGCAATTTCCATGGAAAATGTTCAGATGAGTGCTCCATTCTTTAGTTCTACAAGTTCAGACTAGGAAATACCATGCCACTTCCACAGAGTCAAATCTTCCTCATTTTCTCCATATTTCAAATGTAAACAGAGACTTCTACTCATACAGCCTCTTTTTATAAACTACACCTTTGTATTAAAAAAAAAAAAAAAAATCTAGCCCAAGAAGGACCATAAGTTGGCAGTAATGATGAACTGAGGTTGTGAAGGAAAATGATGCTTTTGCGACCCCCTCCCAATCTGGGTCTAGTAACAATAATTTAGTAGCTAGTCACAGACAGCAATTAACAACCAATGCCTGTGATCATGCCAGCAAAAATGAATAGGGGGAAGCATTTTATAACATTGTAACTTCCTCCGGTGACAAAAGTCGAAGGGGCCAGTCCCCATTCTGTTCCTTGATCAATCCTGTTGCTCCAACCTCAGGTAAGTTACCCCACATTTTTTCCCACATTTGTGGAGTTGAATCATGCGGATGCCATATGAACACTTAAATCTTAACCTCTTTAAGTCAAGGTTCAAACATTATCCTAATAATCTTTGATTTCTACCACTTCCTCTTCCATTCATATCACACACCTCAATCACCAGTACCATTTTAACAGTAACCCTCTACTTTGAGTGTCTCTTAGGCCTTATTATAACTGATTTTTAGTAGAAAAAAAGAATTGTTTATAAATTGTTTTCTTAAAATTCCAGACATTATTTTAGAAAGCAAATATTTCAAGGATTCAAATAATTTTGGTTTAATAGATGTCTTCATAGTGTTTGATCTGTAAAGATGTTAAAATTCTCATTATAATGGCTGGTATTGGATAATATGCCTTGATAAAATTGGGTGCGTTACAAAAAAACAAAAATGAAAAATTTATATACAAGAAGCATTCCTGGACAGGCCAAAGCAAAACTGTTTAGTAAAACTTTTTTATTTTTTTTATTTTTTTTGCAACCAATTAATTTTCAAGTAGATATAAGTTGACTTTTAAATACTAGTGGGATGCTTTGGGGTGGGGAAGTTGGTTGGAGTTGTTTGAATTACCTTGATTCTGTGATAATGATGAAGAAAAAAAATTAGAAAAAAAAAAGAATCAAATAGTAATAACAAATCTAAACCAAAATTAATGAGGGATTCCTGCAGTTTTTGGTAAATACTCCAAGAGTGGAATCTGCTGTCACACAGTCAGGATATGCTTTATGGTGGGAGAGGTTTGGAAGAATTAAGAAAACACTGAGTGAAAATGAAGAACTGTCTGATTGCTTAACAAGTTTTCAAGCTGCAGTTGGTCCGAAGTAGAAGAGAAACTGATACCGAAAATTGGTTGGCAGAAAAGAGGAGACAGGGAGGCAAAGAAAAAGGAAGGCGAGAAATGGTTTGTTAGGCGCCAGCATGTTTATTTGAGTGGACGGGCCAAAATGGATTTTTCCTGGCCCCCACCCAATCTTCAGATAACAAAGATTTTAAAGTTGACATTTTGCAAATAAAAATATTAATAAAAAGGAAAACAGTCTATTTTAATCAGAATCCATCCATGTAAAAAAAAAAAGTAAAGAAAAAAAAAAGGACATGAATATCTAATGATAATTGGAATAAAAAGAAAATAAATCTGTTAGTTTGATGATTTAGTTAGTAGTCATTACAACTCATGTAAAATGTTTGACTGAAAACGCTATCAGTCATGGCATGTGTATTTTATAGTAATTAGACAACAAATGAGACAAAATAACTATAAAAAAATATAATTCAGAGATACCAAAAGCCCACATATAATGAGAAACATCTACAATTCATTATCTATCACAAAAAGGTTGAGTCATAATTTTCATTTTTTTTAAAACCAAATATAATGGTGAATGTATCATCCTAACCATTCCTTAAAGATATAAATGGTGATGAAAAGTGAATTGCATACAACAATGTTCAACAAAAACGGCAGTAGATTGAAAACTCTGCAAATGACACCAAAAGCTGAGCTGCAGGGAAGAAAGGTAATATTGGCATGTGCATTGTCAAGGTTTTATTCATTTAGAGTTCTTAAAATACAATGAAACACTAAATACATACACGTTTTTTTGTCTCCCTTCCTGTCAAAAAGTATTTAACCTTTAGGCATTAAGTTTATTGAAATTTCACCTCAGGGAACATTTTTCTGGTGAAGTGCTGTCACTCAGTTTATTGAGCAAGATTTTGTTTTAACTTAAACTATCAACTTTCCCAGATCAAGGATGTAAAATGGATTCAGGTGAATGAACATTGTGGGTGTTGAAAAGGACTGTTCTTTATTTGATCACATAGACTCGTGCTACAGAGTTACAAATAACAGAAACCACATCATTTGAGGACTTTCAACAGCAGCAGCAGCAACTAAAATTGATAGCACATGTAAGTTGAATAGACAATAATGATATAATCAACATGCTGACATTTCAAACTACTTAAAAAGAATTCAAGGCTAGGAAAGAAACCCTTATCACTACTAGAAAGAGTGATAACAGCGGACTTGAGAAATCCATTTTTCTGAAAAGAGAAAGATATGAATTTTAACTGAACAGTAATTCTAACTCTTCAGTTAATGAATGGCCAAATGTTTTTTGGGTTTTTTTTAAAGGGATCTGTTTGAGTATTAACCAATGGGGTCAATAAAAAAAAAAAAAAAAAATTGTGGGCCAACAATAAGTTCAACCACAAATCTATGTCCCAAAAATCTAAAAGACAAAATGGCCACAATCAGTCCAGCAGGCAAATTAGTACCAAAAATCCAATCTTCAACTCACAACAGATGAAATGCACTTTTGCTCACTAAGTTCAAAAAATGCTCTCTTCTCGTTATACAAAAAAAGCAATGGCCTTTATTCACAGAGCTTATTTTTCTGATTAGCCATGCCAGTCAGGGAGGAAAGGACATTCTTTTTATTACTTAAAGTAGCAGGTTTTTGCTAACAATTTTCTTTATTTTTCCTTTGAAAGACCATGCACAAAACACAAACTCTTTCATTACAGGACTGGCTAATGACATGTTTACCATAAGCAGATTTCAGGTGTGTATGTCTTTCAGGTGTGTGTATTTCTTGGAGTTATTCAGTCATTTGGTAAAAAGTCACTGTACGAATTTGTGTAATGTGTGACTGTCACATTCACAATGACCAAGCAGGTAGAACTGTGAAGTCTCATGTAGAGTTTTTTTTGCTTTTTTTGTTGTTGAAATCATCCATCATTGAGGATTTTCCAATTCATATTTGACTCCATATAACTTCTGGTCTAAATCACTGTTGGAACCCTAGATTAAAGATGACACAATAAGAAAGCTGGTCATGTTGCCAAAAGAAGACTTGACTGCTTTGAAAAGTGGAAAGGACATCAGTGTCATGTGCATGAGGTACCAAGGGGAGTATTTTGAATACGATTAATCTACTACTGCTATTGGTAGTCTTCTTGGGTTAATATTAAATAACTTGATACTCCCTGAAGACATTGTCATGTTAACTTGTCAAAAATATAGCAGTCATATCATTTAGGGACACTCTAATTAGTCAACTGCAATATTTTTTCTTGGGTCACGAATACACACTAAGAAATAAAAGACCAAATACTTATACTGTTTCTTCCCCCTCCACCACAAGGTAAGTGACATTCTATTCTTCTTAACATTTAAACTACACTGTCAAAGCTGGAAACTAAGGATTGGGTAGCTCCAGTTCAGATATGGCAGAAATACTCCATTTTTACTCTGATCAGACTTTTGTAAAGAAAGAGCATGGCAGAAGAAATCAGTTACTTTCTGGAGTGGAACAAAGAACTGACCATTTTTCCAGCAACTTTAGTGATGAACTGTATGTAGGAATTCCACTTAAGATCTGGAGAGATGTTCAAAATGAATTGATGTTCAAAGCAAGGAGACTCATTGAGAGTGACACTCATCATCATGCCTGAAGAAAGTTCAAACAACCTGTTTACACTATTTACATTGTTTGGGCTTTATTGCCATATTCACTACGTTTCAGTCATTATATGCTCCGGCCTTCTTCAGGTGATATACATTGGAATTTCAAACTGAACCCTTTATTTTGTCCACCAGGGTAGATTGTTTTTATTTCATGTGCCATGGCTCTAATGGATAACTCAGTTTCAGTTATTTTCCTTCAATAACTTAACACTCAAAGTTTTTTGTTCACCTCTTGCCAGGTATTGAACTCACAACTGCTTAGGTGAAGTTGCTGGATTGTTACAACCAATGCTTTTATCCACTGGAGAGTTGAGTTAATAAAGGGAAATAACTTAAACTGAGATATCCAGAAAAGGCATATCACATGGAACTAGAACAATCTAGAATCACTGGAAGAGGAAAAAGTGTTTGGTTTGAAATTCCAACATATATCACCTGAAGAAGGCCAGCGCATACAATGGCCGAAATGTCGTGAATATGATAATAAAGATGAGGACAATAGTCTGAACAATGTAAATAGTGTAAATAGTTATAATACCTTATCTCAGAAATATAGACAGAAATTTAAACAACCTAATTAAAAAATTCTTCATTTCTAATTCAGCTCTTAAAACAACTGCTCTATCATGAATTACTGGGGTGACAGTTGATATGACAAAAAATTTTGCCTACCAATGTCAGGTAACCTTGCCCATTTTGTATGTAAGTGGCAAGATGAAAGCTTTCATTACCTCAGTTCACTCCAACTTTATTTCTTTTTCTTTTTTTCTTTTTACATCAAAGTTGTAACATCAATAATCCCATGTGCTGATTACAGCTTAAGCATAATGTCTACATCTTTTCCTATCAGACAAATGCACTTAATGAGCCTGTATCAACAAGCATTAATAAAAGGGATATAAACGACTGACCCATTAATTAAGGATTCTGACATGGATATCAGGCGACAGACAACAAGCCAGGGACTCCAAAATAACAGTGGAAACGCAGATAAATAATTATACACAGTTGGAGATGTTCCTTGCTGCCACCAGCCCACCTCTGTGGCTTCCTCTCAGATACTGGTGCCAAATTTCAAGAGTACTGAGAATGAACCGTCCGACAAGAAATGTTCAAACCTCAAGAAAAACAAGGCCTTTCAGCTTCTTTTTTGCTTTTGAAAAAAAAAAAAAAAAAAAAAAAAAAAAAAGGTGGGGTAAAGAAAGATACAGTGACTGTTCCAGACTAGAGCCAATTTTGGCAATGGTTAAAATGTGTCTTTGAGTCTAATTTTGTGAGGAAGGAATTCGGGTTATTTATCGAAGTGTAGGGTCAGTGTTGCCTAATCAAGATTTAGACCGAATAACTGGACTGGCATTTGGCTACATTAAGTGTATAAAAAAAAAAAAAAAAAAAATTTCAGGAGTAGTAGGAGTTTTTAGTATATCCAGTCTTGGTTATGGAATTCAAAATATCAGGCTCAAAAAAAAAAACAAAAAAACAAAACAAAAGTTAATTTTTTTAATATTGGTCATTAAATAACAATAATCCCTCTGACAGATAATTAGATAATAATTCAGATTATAACATCAAAATCCTGATGATAACATCGAAGTAATATATATGTTTCAGTGGATGTGATGGACAATAGAAATTTATCTTTGTTTGATAAAACTTAAATACAACTTCCTGCTCCCATAAAAGAATCCTTATCGATAACAATGTCATCCTAAAATCTTCTAATTGTAAAAGACATTTAAAGATAAAGTAGTTTAAGCCAATACTCAACATACTTGCTTTATCATTGCATCACTGGTCCCCACCCCCATATCATCACTGAGGTTAAGCAAGGTTGAACCTGGTCAGTACCGAGATGGGTGACCACTTGGGAATACCAGGTGCTGTAAGCTTGGATTTACAGGTGGTGTAATGGACAATAGCATGAAATTCCAATACTTGTTGGGTTTGTTATATTCCCTTACATGCAAATATCATTGGGAAAGGTATGAATCCACCTCTTCCCTCCCAATATATGGGTTAATTAGTAAGACTTGTATAACTAAACCATTATCTAAAAAAAAAAAAAAAAAAAAAAAAAATTCAAAACTAATTTTTAATTATCTAACACTTCCGCCCCGGCCCCTCAACCTCTCAGCATCTTACTCTCAGGTTTGAGGTGTCTACTTGGTCCTAACCGAACTTAAGGGAGTGGCCATAGGTCCTATGAGAATCTGTAGATTATTTGGCCGGTCCACTGGTTTAATCCTGCTTCCTGTCCACGTGATTTGTTTGATCCAGAAAGTGATGTTCGCCCATTCACGGTCGACTGAAGATGTAGACACAGCTGGGGAGTCTGCACTAAGAAATTTAGAATGCAGCAAACAGATAAATTAATATCTGCAGAAAACCAGACAAACATCGATTCAATGGTTGAATTGGTAATGTCTTTTATATAGCAGAAAAGAATAGTAGAGAAGAGAAACGGGTTACAGAAAAGAAAAGTAAAAAAAAAACTCATACACTGGATTCTAGACAGAGAGAGAATGTATGTGATTATCTTGTTGTTAAATCATCTCAGAACAATATATCACTCTTGCAATGGAGGGATAAAGATTTCTGTGTGGGGCTTAAAGTTATTGTGGCATTCCTCCTCCCAACGCTCACCTGAGCCAATTCTCTCTTCAAGAATTTACTCCAGTCTGCCTTTTTCAGCATAACTACGCGTTTATATAGATAAACCCGGCTGATTATAACTGACCCTCAGCCCTACTACTTTGCACGTGATTATCACGTGGGTTCTGGCTGCTTCAACCAAAATTCATGTGAATTCCAAAGTTCCTTCAAGCTTACTCAGCTCTATTTCAATTTTTAATCAATAAAAATTATTTTGACCATTCCCATTGTCTTTTGATGACCCAGATTCAATGGGTACAACTTCTGCCCTAGATCAGATTTCCCCATCAGTAAACAAAATGCTCTGATCTAATTTTGCTATTCAAATCTACTTCAATTTCACTAAAAAAATATACATGTGTGTGTGTGTGTGTGTGTGTGTGTGTGTGTGTGTGTTGTGTGTATTTCCCAGACTCTCTCTCTGACACAATTATTAAAATTTAAAATGTGCCCCAGAATTCTAGTTATTCCACAAGTGTGGAATCGAACTCATGATCTCGATTTGATTGCTGATTTAACTCCAATACCACATCATGACATCCAGTATTTAAAGATCATTGTGTGGTGTCTGCTTGTACTTTTCTTCTTTCTTTGGTATGTGTGTGTGTGTGTGTGTTTTGCGAGTACAGACTACAGAATCTGAAGATCTGGGAAAGTGAACATTTTTTTCAGAGTTCAAAAATGCCTAATTGGCAAGTCTTGCTCTCCAGTCTTAGTGCTGTTTGCTTAGCAAATAAAAAAACATGTATCTATTAATCAATATGAGATTGAGCCAACTGTTGTGCAACACTGACAAAAATATTTCCTGGCTTTAAATAACCTGCAAAAGATTGGTAGGCCATAGAATAAGCATCAACCAACCAAAGTCAGAACATGTTAGGGGTGTTCTGAAAAGACCCCTATAAAACACAGCTTCTAATACAAGCACAAAAATTTGCTAATAATGAATACTTTGAAAATGGCTAATGAACTGGCCAAAAGTGCTTGGGACAATAAATGTGATGGATAAATTTTACACTCTTCTTAGAATGCATAAAAAAAAAAAAATGTACGAATATTAGAAAAACTGAATAAAAACTTATAAAATGTTTCTTGTCCATGACATTCAACATTGATCCCAAAGATACAATATGTGTGTGTGTGGGGGGGGGATGATGACTGTCAGTTCTTGTCTCAATATGATCATCAGACTAAATATCACTGCTCCTTTACCAGGATCTCTATGTATAGGTCACTGGGGGATTACGGGAAGTGTGAGAAAGAGGGAACGGTCCCTCCCAGTTTATTTGTTTAGGGTTAATGCATAGAGTTATTTATCAGAGCTCATCTCCAAAATGCAGGCCTGAAGACGAATACCTCCTCTGCTACCTACAACCATACAATGGCAAAAAAAAAAAACCCAAACTAAATAAATCCCATAAACTAAATCTAATAAACTTTATACCAAATACCAAAACTTAGAATTAAAGAGAAATATACAGAACAAATAAATGAATAGAATAATAAATATATAAATTAGCAAAGTGGAGGACATGACCATAAATATGCAAATTAGCAAGGTGGAGGTCATGACTAAAGAGCAGTGACACTGAATGTTTCCAGGTCATGAAGGGATTGCTATGACATGTCAACTCTTGGATTATTTAATGTTGAATTTTGTACGGGGCACCCAGTGAGAATCAAACTCACTGCTCAGGTGTTATGGTCAACCAAATGCACTTTACTTAGCCTGACCTCATGCTACAAGGCACCATGACATTGAACTGACTTTTATTCTTGAGGTAATGTGATACATCCAGGTTTCGTCACCTGTGATCACGATGTTCCAGATGGTTACCATCAAGTCTCCTATACTCTTTCAAAAACTGAAAAAAAAAAATGCCTATGAACTGAAACTTGTGTTCTTCACACAACTGCTTTGCGGTGTATTTCTGATGTTGTCAATCCATTAATTCCTTAGAAATTGCTTTGTTTACGCTTTGGATATGAGAATGAGCAGATATGTCTTTTGAGAAAATCTGAACAAGTGAATCTGCTATAAAGGCAAATAGAACTTGGTTTGATTGTGAAAATCTTTGTAGTCAAAACACCCCGGATCTGACAGTGGTTTCGCCTGCAAAGGGGAACATAGGTTCAAATCCTACCAGAGAGCACTTTTCCTCGAGTGTGCAGGCGGGTAGGCAAAATAAATAATATAAAATAAATGGAACATCTATTAGAATATGGCTATCTGCTAAAAATAACATTTATTCATATATATATATATATATATATATATATATATATATATAAAAAGGAACAGGTTATAGTAGTTCCAACAAGAGAAAAGTGTGTATATTAAAAAGAAGACAGAAGGTTTCTCTCTTCTTATATATATATATATATATATATATATATATATATACAGAAAAATTACTTAACTGTAAATATCAATTTTGATGATATTTCCCTGGAATTATCGATTCTTCAAGGGGCCTGTTGTTCGAATATGTTTATTTCCAATTTTTTTCAAATGTTTTTTTAATCTTATTTAATTTAAATTTAATTATTTTTTTATTATTTTTTAAATTTTTTTAATAAGCTACATGTTTTACTCCAGCTTCAGACTCATTGATAGTTTGGAAGCATCATGCCAAACCATCTGGACATTCCAAAGTCTATGCCTGATTTTCATAGTATTGAAATTCAATCATTTATTGATGAATGATCCCAAATTAAGTGACTACTTTTGCAGCTTACCACAACATGAAAGTTATGTTTCTCAAGCTGATTCAATTGATTAATTGGTTGGTTTAGACTTCATCTAATGGCGGGTCAGCCCTGATGGGTCATTTTATACCAACTAGGTGAATACATACACGGTGTGATGGTTAAACTGTTGCCATTTTAAATTTTTAATTTTATGCATGCATCATGTTTGTTTTTGATTTTATCGACTGCACAATGTAGTAGGTCAGTTGGGCACCATCTGTGAGAAAAAGAGTACTGTGATGCAATTCATTCTGCCAGAAATTTGGAAATGGCATGTTGTACTACTTGGCATTCATACCAGAAGCTCCAAGAGAGTTTGGGTGTCAATCTGAGGACAGTGCAGAGGATTCAGAAAGAATTGGATGAATCTAATAGTGATTACAAAAGCATAGCTGCTTGGAAAAAATCCTTCTGATCGTTCTAATAAGAAAAGAACTCCCAAATATTTGTTGGTGAGGGCCTCAGACTCAACATGGAGGCCTACATCAAGTGCCTTGAGGAAGTAGTGTTGGCATAGATCAAAAGGTTGGCTTCTGGAAGACACTATGTCTGGCAATAGGACTCTGCATCATGCTACACAAGCACGAGAACCCAGTCATGGCTGTCAGATAATTTCTGTGACCACATTTGGCCACCTAACTCCCCAAACTGCAACCCCTTTGATTATTATATGTGGGGTGCAGTTGAATGAGAGACCAAGAAAACTCCTTGTAATACCAAAGATAAATTGAAGCAAGGATTATAGCAGCATTCACTAACTTAAACAAAGAGACCATCCAGAAGAGTTGCAAAAGATTCCGAAGACATCTAGAGGCCGTGGTTGAAGCCAATGGCAATTTTATTGAATAAATTTATTCTTTAGTATTTCAAGATATTTTTGTGTAATTTTGGTAAATATATCTTATTTTCATTTTTTGCATAGTTTAGACTACAATTTATCCATTGCACCCTGCATGTTGCATATTTCTTTTTTACCTAATAATTGGAGGGGCTCAGTTTGGTAGCTACAATTCATTTTAAATAGATTGTTTAATGTGTCTACTTGAAACGGTTTAAAACAGTCCTTTTTATATACCAATACATAAACAATTTTTAAAGGAATTTAAAAATTGCTATTTCTTTAAGAAACCTTGTTATCTGGCCAGAGGGAAAACATCTTTAAACATTGTTTTTATATTTGTGACATTGTAGGATTATGTTTAAACTTATAGCTTCAATCATATATACATGATGGAGAGAAATACACTGAAAATATTTCAAACTCTTCCAATACCTAATTTTTTTTTAGAAAATTACTTATGACTCAATCCATTATATCAAAAGGTGCTGCAAAGTTTTCAGTCTAATAAAGAACCTGGGCCTTTAGAAACAAAAAGAAAAAAAAAAAGAAGAAAAAAAGAAAGAAAAAAAAAGTAAAATATATATGTCTGGTCATTTGGTCAAATTTTAAGAAGTGGGATTTTCAGACAAATTTTCTTCACTCCCTCACACACTGCTAAGTGTTTATTATGTAAACTTTACTTTTAGTGGATACTGGTATTTAGTAGACACTGTTCATTTATTAAAAAGTATATTTATTTATTTATTTTCATCTACTGGCCTGAATATTAGAGAAATCTTATTAAACAAAAATATGCTTTTCTCCCCGGAATTGATCCTCCAGATCTACAAATCAACAATTCGCCCTTGCATGGAGTATTGCTGCCATATATGGTCTGGAGCCCCTTCTGTTTGCCTCGGGGTTCTTGATAGGCCCCAGAGGCAGATATGCAATATAATTGGCCTTGCTCTGGCATCTTGTCTACAGTCACTTTCTCACAGACGCGCCATCGCCGCTGTTTTACAAATACTTTCATGGCAATTGCTCCGAGGAGCTGCATTCGCTGGTTCCCAGACTTCATGAGTTCAAGTACCCTACGAGGCTGGCATCCCGCTCTCACCCCTTCACTGTCGAAACTCCTAAATGTAGCTGTCTCTTCTACTTCAATAGCTTCATGTCTCGCACCTCTCGCCTGTGGAACTCCCTTCCCTATTCCAGTTTCCCCAAGAGCTATAATCTCCAGCTATTCAAATGTAATGTCAATCGACATCTCCAGTTGCCTTGATCTATCCACTACCCTTCTCCTCATCCTTTCTTCTATCACTCCTATCTGATCTGCTCCAAATTTTCTGTAACCCCTTGCGTCCTAGTGGCTTCTTGCCTTGCTTGGGGTGAAAGACTTAAAAAAAAAAAATGAAAAAAAAATACAATTTAATAAATAAATGGAACGTCTACTCAAAAATGGATATCCACTAAAAATAAAGTTTAATTAATAAAATCTGTCTGATTAATAAATAAAAACTCCATTACTTCTTTAGAAGTTGCAAGGTAGAAGCCTATAATTAATACCTGATTTTTATTAATTTCTATAATCCTGGATTTTAATTCTTTATAATTCTGCAATGGGCATTAATGGATTAACAAGTGGATTTTTCAGAACAAAAACAATCTACCATCTGTAGATTAAATAGAGGGTTGAGTTTAGAATTACCTGGATCGATATACACCTGATGAAAGCTAGAGCGCACGATGACCGAAACGTGGTAACAACAAAGATAAGGACAATTAGTCTTAATATAAATAGTATAGATAATATTCAATTCGACTTAATGCAGTGTCTAATCAAATACTGGGTATCCACTAAAAATAATGTTTAAGTAAGAAAATTTGCCTGATTAATAAATAAAAAATCCATTAATTCTTTAGAAATTGTGTAGAGTTTATTTAACCCTTTTCCAAATATGTTATTTTGAAATTGTCAAAGGTGGAGAGTTGGGGGAAACTTTTTTTTAACTGCAAAATTAAAATGCCATAGAGCTTCAAAATAACAGCTTAAATTGTTTGAAACTTTGAAGGACTCTTCTTTTACCTTAAATTTTCATTGGGGTCTGAATCTAGCGATATCAAATATATGAATTTGAAAAGTAAACAAGCAGAATGCTTCATTTACAATGCAAACAATTAATCCTGAATGAACTTTGAAATATTTGCATACTCACATCATAAAATACCTGTTGGAAGACTAAAAACTGTATATAATTTTCTAAAATTACAAAATTCCTCACATTAACAAAAATATGCTGATGTCAGCAATTATGAAACAAAATGAGTATTTACTATATTCACAAATTGTCTTTAGAATAACGCAACAAATAAATTTTTTTGTGACAGTCTATTTTTAGTAACATATTTGAAATTTCAAATCAATATCACAACCACAAGAAGGAGCATTATCAATTGAATGTTGTGTCTGGATAAAAAAAACAAATCTAAAACAAAAAACTTCTCTGCCTGGGAAAGGGTTAAATTTCAGCCAATTTATTCTACGACCTTCTTCAGTTGTATAATCTATGCAGAAACAAATTTGGAATACAGCCATAATGTATTGATGAGCAATTTATAAAACTATTTAGTAAAAAAAAAAAAAGACAATTTAGAAAAAAAACTTACTTTAGCGTAATCCATATTTGATTAAACAACAATAAAGTTCGGTTAGATTTCAACATCTGTTCCAAGTGTACTCAAATCTGTTTCAAAATATTCCCTGAATCAACCACACTTTCTTTGTTCATTATTGATTAAGTGTTTCTGAATTACTTTTTAAAATTGGACAAAGTTTTTTTTTCATATTCTGAGGAGAGCTATAAAAGACAGATAAACTGTCCAGTTTCTTGCGGAAAAGTAGCAGTTAAAAATTACATTATAAATCAATTCGTTGACTAGTAGAGGACAACACACAGTAGAAGCAACTGTAGTTACCTTCTTTTTATGCACTGTAATAATTATTATTATTATTATTATATCATAATGTCGTAACTGTAGAAAAAAGTGGGAAATTGCCAGGTAGAGAAGTCATAAACGTCTTCCACAGACCTGTTATGCTAAACAGTATGTGGGAGGCTCTTTATTGATTGTTATGTCGAATTTTCTTGGCTTAAATGTTTATAGAGAGAACAGAGAAAGCAGAGTACCAAAGGGGTTTTGGTATGGAATGGAGGTAAAGTGACTGGGGTTGTTTTCTACCCTGGGGTGTAAGTGGGCATGTTTTGTTAGTTTGGAGAAAGAAACTAAAAGAATAACAACAATTGAGGAAGGTGGCTGGAGAGAGACATGAATTTTTGTATATCCTGCTGGTAGGGACCCTATAAAGAAAGAAAAAACTGAAAGTAAGGCGGAAAAGGGTCACTATATTAAGAATCTGGTGAAATGCGGGTCTGGTAGCTATTCTGAGAGGAGATAATTTTGAGAGGTGGTCATGATGAGGTGGTAATATCTTCTAGAGCCTGGGTTCAACCCCTTAACCTTTCTCCTTCTCTAAAGAAGTCTATGATCAGACATTAAACTCACATAAATGTCTGTGTATATTATTAGGTGCTGGGGTGGGTTCCATGTAAAATAACTAATAAAACATGCTCCTTGTCCACTTCTATAGTTTTTACTTTTTACCTGGTGCTTTTTATCAATTATTTTTGTTTTTGTGTGAATGTGTGTTGCAAATATTGCCTTATTTCTTTCAGGACCCACCTGTTTTGATTTTGAGAGGAGAAAAAGGAGGAAGGGGAATGAACAAGAAAAAGAAAGAGAAAAGGATAGAGAAAAGGGAGAAAGAGAAGTGAAAAGTAAAATGAGAAAATAAAGATAGAGGAGAAAGAAGAGGAGAGAAAAAGAAAAAAGAGAAGAGATAAGGACAAAGGAAAAACAGATATGATAAAGTAAAAAATGATTGAAGGAGAGAGACAACAAAGACAAGGATAGAAGGAAAGAGGACAAAGAGAATAAAGGGGGGGAAGAAGAGAAGGAGAAGGATAGAGGGGGGGGGGGGAAAAGGAGAAGGATAGAGTGGGGGAAAAAGGGGGAAAAGGAGAAGGATAGAGGGGGAAAGGAGAAGGATAAGGATAGAGGGGGAAAAGGATAAGGATAGAGGGGGAAAAGGAGAAGGATAGAGGGGGGAAAGGAGAAGGATAGAGGGGGGAAAAGGAGAAGGATAGAGGGGGGAAAGGAAAAGGATATAGGGGGGAAAGGAGAAGAATGGGGGAGGATAAAGAGAAGGATAGAGGAGGAAAAAGGACAAAGAGAAGGATAAAAGAGAAGAAGAGGACAAAGAGAAGGATAGAAGGAAAAAAGGGACAAAGAGAAGGATAGAAGGAAAAAAAAGGGACAAAGAGAAGGATAAAAGAGAAGAAGAGGACAAAGAGAAGGATAGAAGGAAAAAAGAGGACAAAGAGAAGGATAGAAGGAAAAAAGAGGACAAAGAGAAGGATAGAAGGAAAAAAGAGGACAAAGAGAAGGATAGAAGGGAAAAAAGAGGACAAAGAGAAGGATAGAAGGGAAAAAGAGGTCAAAGAGAAGGATAGAAGGGAAAAAGAGGTCAAAGAGAAGGATAGAAGGGAAAAAGAGGTCAAAGTGAAGGACAAAGAGAAGGATAAAGGGGAAAAAGGGGACAACGAAGGATAGAGGGGAAAAAGAGAAGAATAGAGGAAAAAAAAAGACAAAGAGAATGATAGAGAGAAAAAGAGGACAGGGTGAAGGATACAAAGAAAAAGAGGACAAAGAGAAGAGTACAAGAAAAAAGAGGTGAAAGAAAATAAAGTGAAAGACTGAGGAGAAAGAGAATAGGAAATAAAGACAAAGAGAGGAGATAAGATAAAACAAATGGAAAAAAGAGAAAGAGAAAAACAAAATTCAAGAACCAATCTAAAATGAAATCAAAACACTATTTTTGATGAGAAAAAATACACATACATCCAAGTATAAAATAAAATTGCCACATGTTTTAGTGTTTTTGACTGTCCTTCTTTCAGACATTTTTATCTTACTGTTTATTTTCAAAAACTGATGTTGCCTTACGGCTGATACTTCCTCAGACAGAGCAGACATTATCGTTTTCTTGTCTGCATTATTCCTTTTGATTTACACCATTTTTATTCTTTGACTTCAGAAAATTGTCTTTTAGATTCACATAAAAGATCAACAAGAGGCATTTCTCATCGGCTTATTCCAATGAGACAGACATCAAAATATCAACATCTCTCTAATTTCCTGTTTAATAAATCAATATTTGATATGTATACACATAGACACACACACATATTTTAATCATTTTCACCTCAAGCAAGGTGATAATGCCACTAGGACATAAAAGGTTACAGGAAGTGAAAAAAGAATGAGAAGACTTTATTAAGTAGAAGTAAGGAAAGCGACAATAAAGGAACAGATTTATGGAAAACAGAAGATGGCAATTGATGTTACATTTAAATTTTTGATACCACTACAATGCAAAGGACTACTGGTAGTGAAAGAGAATGAGAAGACTTTAGTGAAGAGAAAGGACAATAAAAAAAACAACAAAAAAACCCCCAGAATTCAAGAAGATATAAGACAGTGACTGGTGTTGCAGTTAAAGAAGTCCTAATACAGAAAAATTCAGACTCCAACAGGATTTGAACCTGTATTCCTTTTTTACCTCAGGAAAATTTACATTAACAAAAAATAATGTTGGATAAAAAAAAAAAATACTTTAAAAAATTACAGTTGTTTACGTTTTGGATATGAAACTGAAGCGAGCAGATATAAATTTGTAGAAGTCTCAATCAGAAAAACCTATCTTCTTCAACGGGTTGTTCTGACTTTGTCCTGGGAGTCAGGCTCCATAGCCAAACTGGTAGAGGCATGCTTCAACTTAAGTGATTTCCCTGAGGTAAAAAAGGGATCCAGATTTGATTCCTGTCGGAGACAGAATTTATCTTTAGATATACTTCTCAATTTAAGGTGGTTTTTATTAATTTCATTGTTTAAAGAAATAAAAACAGGGATAACAACTCAAACATGTGTACCCACTAAAAATATTGTTTATATATATATATATATATATTGAAGAGTTCATAGTAGTTCCAACAAGAGAAAAGTAGGTATATTAAAAAGAAGAGAGAAACTACAAACGTTTTTGGTTGTAATGTGGATTTAAAAAAAAAATATTATGCTTTATTTTCCATAATTTTGCTACACGTGTTTCCGGTCTCACGACCGTGTGGGTACCTGTGAAACATGAACATACACATATTGACAAAAGCAGGGGACCATCCACGGTTATGTGCACAAACCCCACAGGAGACCGCAACAAGTGTAGCAAAATTATGGAAAATAAAGCAAGAATTTTCCAACTAAGTAAGTTACTTTCTCTTTTAATAAGTGTGGCAGATCAAAGTTGTGATTGAATTTATTTCTACATAAAACTAATACATTGTTGTGTATAAGATTCTTTGGCATTCATAGATATTAACAACATTTTGATTTTTGTTTATAAATATACGTTGCAAAATAAAATCCTCACATTTGCCTTGTTAAAGTTTATCAGAGGATGAAACACATTGGCTAAGATAAATTTTCCTTTTGTCTTTATTCACATTTATGGTGGACTCTCCCATCATATTTGACATATGAGGGTCAGCAACTCAGATCCTAGGAATTGACAGCTGGATACCAGATTTGATTATAGAGGTGAAGGTTTTGTGTAGAACCAACCACACTTTTTGAAGGGCTGAATACAGAGACCTGGTGCACGACGTGCCACAAGGTCCCCAAACGACCCTCTGCAGGTTTTGAATTCAGAGTTGTCCTTCTCCTAGACCAGTTGCCATCCAAGCCTATAGAACCCAGTCTGTCCTGCTATTTACCCATAGCTGGAGGGAGAAGAGGATTCATACCTTTCCCAAGGGTAATAGCATGTAAGTGAATGTAATGGATTCAACTGGAATTTGAACTCGGCTCTCCAAGCCCTCAGTCTGAGCTTCTGCCCATTACTCCACTGTGCCTCCTTCCCATATATATATATATATATATATATATATATAAACAGTGTGAACATTGAAATGAACATTGTCAATTTCATGTCTCAACATTTTCAAGATTTGTCTGACAGTGAAGTGTTCTTTATCTGAAGACCACATTGAGGTGTGAAACTGATAGTCACCATGCTATGTTGATTTCTCTGTCCATATCCATAAATACTATCTCCAATATTGAGCAATCTTCCATTAAAAATATAGTAAATTTTAAAACAATATATATATATATATATATATATATATATATATATATATATATACACACACACACACAACACACAACTGCTGTAACAGCAAAATTGTCCAATTGTTAGATTAAGCTTTGAATCGTTGTATCTTAGAAATGATTAAAGATATCTTACTGGAATTCTCTGATGTTTTTACAACCCCATTGGACTCTATTTTGAACAGTAAGAATGTATTTAGCTCTAAGTTGAAACGATGATTCCTCTTGCTCTTTTGACATCCTGATCCAGTTTTCCTTTCTACTGTTCCCTTTCTTTTTTTAAACATTCACCATTCTCTTGATAGTTCTCAAATGGACTCTGAAGACGAATGTCAGGGTATGAATGTCGGTACCATTACTGAAGGTATGAATAATCTTCTGCTCACCATTGCTTAGTTGTGAAGACATAGTGGGGCTGACACAAAATGATTTTAATTTGATTGATGTTCTCTTTCTAGCTGAATAACTCAAAGAATTTTTCAGTGATTTTTACAACAAATGGTATCAGGATGGTTAAATGTTTTATCTTAAAACCTGGATAAAAGGAACTTAATTAGTTTAGTGTTTTTTTTTTTTAGATATTAAAAACATTTTGTGATATGGGTAATTATCCCATGCTGTTACATGATTTGGACAATTTTGCTGTTAAACTTGGTGTGTATATATATATATATATATATATATATATATATATATATATATGTATACACACACACACACACATAAGAGAGAGAAAGAAAGATAAACTTGGTATATAGCTCACTATCAACAGCTTGTCAGATCAATTCCATCACCACTGATCAATTAGAAATTTTCAGACATGTCACAAGCTGTTTTTGAAATATGATCAAATATGAGTTCTGACCAACATAATTATTGTAAAACTAATTCTTTTAAAATTTATTTTCCATATCAATTCAAATATTTTATTTTCATTTATGATTTATAATTTATTATTATTATGACCACCATCATGAAAAGAATATTTATGACTTAGTTTTTTTCATCAAGAGCAGAAGACCATGAAGTGACGAAGAGAACTGAAGTAAAAAAAAAAAAAAAAAAAACCTTAAAAACTGAGGTTTGTTTTAATGAAAGCATATATTTTTATGTTTAAATTATTATTGCAAAAGGATTAAATTTTCTAATTCTTCCATGGTTAAGTTATTTATTAATTACCAGACCAGAGGGAATAAATGACTTTTTAAAATATTGCCTTCAGCAAACTGTACTTAATATCATGTTACTTCAAGATTTAGATATTTGCAAAATGCTAATTATCAAGAATATTATAACCCTTAATTATTCTTAAATATGGTGTGCCATTATGGCTGATGAAGAAATGCAGATAAGACAAAGATTTATTTTATGTGTATTTTAGTTTCTCATTTAGAAAATGCAGAGAAATGACTTTGTAATTAGCAGTTAACAAAACAAGTTATTTTTCATGTGCCTTGACAACTGAGATGAGAAATGTTTGAAAATCCTAGAATTTACTTTCACAGTTCATCAAAATGACTTGACAACCCCTCAGATAAGAAAGTTTTTAAAATCCCAGAGTTGGCTTCTAGAGTTCATCAAAATTAAATAAGTGCAATTATTCAATCAAATGACTATCTGCTTTATTTATGCAGCTGATCTCATATTGGGCCCAAGAGCAGGTGCATAGACAGTGGGTTCCTAAAATCATCAACTGACCACAGAAAATGTCATAAAATGTTAATATAGTATTGGCAGGAAGATTTCAGCACTTGCTCTCCCCACACCAAAAAAACTCTGAAGGAGTATCGAATTAGTAATCTTCTAAAGATGATACAATATTGATTTTTTTTCCATGATTATATTTGATAGCATCTGGAGCTTCTTCATTTACTCATTCGCTTTGTTCTTGTTCTTATGATTACTATTGTTATTACCTCTTCACTAATACAAGGCATAGATCATTTGGCTAACAGCTATAATTATTCTATAGAGTCAATTAAGTGGATATATATATATATATATTGTTTGATTTGATGGCCAAATACTTCTTAAAAATGCAACTGAAACAAGATTGGAGAAGGTTTGTAAGTAGTTTCACATTCATACTGACTTGGTACTACGTTGCTTAACTTCAGCAATCAATTTACTTAGGCAATCTGTTGTTGATGCAAGAGGCTTTGATTTATTGCAATTTGGATTGAGAAGGTCAAAAATAAATGTCATGGGGTGGAAAAAATTCTACAGGTATTTACTCTGAGTGCAGCTGTTACCTGACATAAATGTTGATGGGGAGGGAAGAGAGCTAAAAAAAAAAAAGAGAGAGAAAGAGTGAAATGAGGAAGGGGAGGAGTGAAATAACTGATAATAATGAGGGAGAAGACTGAAGAGGCAGAAGGATGAAACAGTAGAATAAAGGAAAAAGGAGTAAAGAAAAAGAAGAAAAGAAAAAAGTAAAGAACAAAAATAAAAAAAGAAAGGAAAGAGAAAAGAGAACGTAAAAGTAGAGAGTGGGGAAACTGATACTTCCCTAAAGACAAGAGAGTAAGGATTAGTTGAATTAAAGTATTCACAGGCCAAAATGATTTATGTAAATGCCGATACACATTGGGGTTTTAAATGACGTAAACTGTCCATAAGAGTTCATACAATTATTCGAGTTGTGTAAAACTTGCCTAAGGCCTGAATGCACACAAACATCAACAAAGTATGGACCACATGGGAGATGACAAAAGAAACACACAAAATCTAAAAGACTCCTCAGTATACAGAAAGGACAAGTATTAAAAACAGACATGGCTTGCCAAGAACTGAAGAAGATATTCAGATGCTGCCTACTCTAACATTCAGAAATTATCAGCCCAAAGTGCTTTGATAAAAAGTAACAAGAATAAGATAAAGTAAAACTAGTAATAAAATATAATGAAAAGTTTTCACCTACAAAGCAACAATAACAAGATGAAGTAAAACTAGTAATAAAATATAATGAAAAGGTTTCACCTAAAAAGCAACAATAACAAGATGAAGTAAAACTAGTAATAAAATATAATGAAAAGTTTTCACCTACAAAGCAACAATAACAAGATGAAGTAAAACTAGTAATAAAATAATTGACACTTCTTTCTGATTCTTTCAAAGTGTTTCTGATTATTTTCATCTCTCAAAATCTCAATCACTTCACACATTCTCTCTTTTTTTCACTTTCTTCCCCTCTCTCTTTTATTCTATTCCTTCAATTTCAGTCGTCACATGTTATTATCTTCTCATTAAAAAAACAGAATAATCAACAAAAATGAATGTGAAAAAAAACAAAACAAAACAAACAAACAAAAAAAAAAAAAACAGGATAGTGTGGAAAAAAAAATTTCCATAGGAAAATGTTTTCCAGTTTCATGTAAACTGACTTTTTGATGTCAAGACTTCAAAGCTGAAATTTTTGGCTTACAAACAAGTAAAAATAGCCACATTAAAATAGGATCCACACACGCACAAAAGAAAAAGAAAAAAAAGAAAAGATAAAAAACTAGCTTAAAAATAAAATCTAATGAGTAAAACATCCCAAATGTTTGGCATTGAATCCAAAAGAGAAAAAAAAATTCTATTTATTATTTCAACTTTGTTAATCTTTTGAGCAAGAAACATATTTGTTCACTTTTCGATTTCTTAAGCCACATATTTTGCATTCTCCCATGAAAAAACAAGTTGTAAATATTATATTTCTAAACTTTGTTCTGGTCAATAGAAATAATCAAATTGTGTCTGCCTATTAATCATAAGTATTAATCTTTAATCTCAGTTGATAATTTTGTATTTATCGTTGGATGTTGTGGTCAACAAGTTAGACTTACTGACCAAAGGACTTATAGCAAATTCTATTCTTTCTGGCTGTACAATATACATAAGACTTTCTGTCAGACTAAGCTATAACAAATGCCTGCGTCCATGTTAATCTGAATGCCTTGTCTAGAAACAATGGTCAGCAGGTTAGTTTTCCAGATTGCTACAATTTTAGAGAATTTTATGTTCACCGTCAGGTCATGGAGTCATCATTAGCCAACTCACAGAGCATTACAACTGAAATGAGTCGGATTCATGAGTTCATTCTAGACTAATCAATATTATTGTTTATACTCTGACCCTTTTCAGAAGTGCTGATCCAGATGTAAAGTATTCCAACATTTTATACAAATAACATACTAACTTATTTAGAATTTAGCTTTTGAAAGCTGTAGCATATAGAGGACACAAAGCTGTACTGTGTTTTACCTAGAGGAGAGGAGGATGTACTGTGTATTATATAAAAGAGACAAAGTTGTACCATTGTATTATGTAGAGACAAAGCCATACCATTTATTACAGACAGGAGACAAACCCGTACTGTGTATCATGTAAAGGAGAGGAGGATGTAATGTGTATTATGGATAGAAGACAATGTTTCACCATGTATTATCTAGAAGAAACAAAGCCATACCATGTATTACATAGAGGAAACAAACTTGTACCCTGTATTATGTAGAGCAGGCAAATCTGTACTGTGTATTATGGATAGAAAAGAAAGAATTATATGAGAATATATTGAGAAATGAATCTATATAATGAAGAAATGATTTCAGTGTGTGGGTTTCATCGTTGGTTCAAGTCCTACTGTTGTTTTACCCACCTATCATCCTTTTCATCATTTGACAAACCTCTTCCACCCTTAGCTTGTACAAGATGACCCTCTGAACTGAAGCTCCTTACTAAGCTGTGAAAAAGAAACCAAACCCAGGATACTCTCACTAACTGTGAACGAACCGAGAGAGAAATCTAATGGCTTCAGGATGTGTGGCGCACAGGTCAAAGTCAGCCGTTTGTTTTTGCTTGTGCATAGTTCAGAGTTCTCTCAATTGGGGCCCAGCCAGTGGGTGCCAAGTTCATTTGGTGCAGATGGTGAGCAACAATCTTTGATTTGAGAGTCAAGTTGCCTGGGAATTGCATCGCCAGACAAGAGGGTAAGCACCTTCCAAGGTTAAATACTGGGCCCCATTCTGACAGTCATCAAGTACTGCTAAGGAAAATTGAAAAGAATTTTGGGAGAAAGACATCAAGACCACATGAGACTGAGACAGGAAAACTGGCTGCATCACCCCCTGTGATTGAAGAGAGATTTAGTTCATTGCTGTTCAATTATTGTATGTATGATTGTGTGTGCTTATTACAAAAGTTAACAAAAAATTGAAATTTTTTTACTGAATTTTATCAATAAAATTAACTGCTAATTACTGAGTTGTCTTCCCTTTCCTACAATTCTTCTAATATAAATTTTATAAATAGGATCTAACTGGATATATCAAGATAAGCAATCTTTGATTGGTTATAAAAAAGGGGATTATATTTACAGAACAATACTACAGCCCATCTGAAGTTATTTTGCAAATCATATAAACCTCAATAACTTGAATTTGCTTTGAAAAATTTTTGGCAAATTTTAAACAATTAATTTAGACATCAAAATAAAGCTTGAGTTAAATTTTTAGGCAGTTTCAACAAGTTTAAATATAAAAACTGTAGTCTGAGGTTATTATACAGTTTAAACTAATATTAGTTTAAAGCCTCTGAAATCTAATAAAAAGTTTTATTTTCTTTTTTTCATATGTTGAAACCTGTGTAATGGAAAGGATGTAACAAATGCTGAAAAACAGAGAATAACAAAGTTATTGAGTGACGGAATTGTCCACATTGGAGATATCAATGGAACTTCAGAGATTATTGAATGATGAAGAAAAAAAACTAGAAATGAAGGAAAAGCCTTTATGAACTTTTCTCCTCATGGTGAACATAAACTAAAATGAGTTATAGTGAATCAACCACTTTTGGCCAGTGCTCAGATCTTTTGGACAGGCTGGAATTGATGGAATCAAGAAAAACAAAGTGTAGAATACTTCAGAAATGGGGATCTATCAAGAAATCTCCTAAGCAAACTCTTCTCAGTAAAATAAATATTTTAAAGTGCCAAAACTGGGCTAATCATTACATGAAAATTGACTTTGTTAAAGTAATGTTCATGGATGAATATTTGGTGACACTTGATGAACCTAAGGGATAGGCCAAAAGATAGATTTTATCTAATGCAAATATGACTGTGGCTAAAAGAAGGCAGTAAAAAGGTGACAGTTTGATGATATAGGCTAGAATTGTCAAGTAAACCATTATTGAACCATTCAAATCTATGGAGGAGTTAAACTGAACATTGCTAACTATTGTGATTCCATGGACAAGACTTTCTTTGAATGGTCCAAGTCTCAACCTCACAGTTTCAAAGTGAAATGTGTATTTATGCATGACAATACTCCATCTCTTGTATCTAAGGTTACTTTTGAATTTTTTTGAGTGTAAAAAATGTTTTACAAGAGAGAAGATAATTAAGTCCCAATCTGAATCCAATCAAAAATCTATGGGCAACTGTAAAGATGAAATTATTGTATGAAAGTGGCAAACAACATGACAATTAAGCAGACCCATGGGAGGCAATTAAATCACCATGTTGGAAACTGAACATGTTGAAGTAAAAAAACTTTACAAAATCAATGGATAATAGATTGCTGGCTGTTATTTAGAAGAAGCGTCATTATATCAAGATGTAAATGCTTCGAAAATTTATCATATGTTTGTTATTTGTTCTATGATAGTTGTTGATCAATTGTTAATGACATTATTACCTTGTTATTGAAGTAAAAAGTAATTTTCTGGTTTTGTATTATAACTTTTTTTACAGTAAATCCAATAATTTTAATTAACATGTTGAAACTACCAAAAAATTTAACTGAAGTATTTTTGTTTTGTTTACATCTAAATTAATCGGTTAAGATTTGACAGAAAATTTCAAAGCAAATTTGAATCATTGAAGTTTATGCAATTTGTATAACAACTTCAGATAAACTGTATAAGACACTGTTGTTTAATGTATTAACTGCCACCCTTCACCTAGAGATACAATGTAAAAACCTATTGCTACTCTATCAGTATTTCCATGGCAATATTCAAATGAACTACATTAGTTAGTTCCACCAGTTCAGACCTTTACAGCTAAGACATGCCATGCCATGTAGACAGGACTAAACAGTCTTTATTTATTTTCATATTCCATTATTAAGGAGGAAGATCCATTTGGACAGATGCATTGTGGGAGAAACTCCTGAGACAATGCTGTTTTGTGGATGTTAGAGGGATGCTAACTTACTCCCCCCCCACTATAAAAGACAATGACTCAAAATACAATTAAGTTACTTCCATTGTCCACCAGTCTGAGTAGGCACTTCTGAATTCAACATGGTGATAAGCTGACACACTTGTGAAACTCATGTTTTAAATCCAAACTAATCCTAGCTGTTCTCAGGTAGTAAATAAATAAAAGTTATTTTATTATGTGTTAAAGTACACTTAGGTACCTCCACGAGATCGCTAAAAAAAGAGCATAGCATGATGAAAAAGACACCAAACTTGACGAAAACAAAATTTTATTGTCTAAATGTTTGTTATTATTAAGAGGAAAGGTCAAAGTATTTTTGGGGTATTTTTTTCCATTTTTAATCGTTCCTTGCATGTCCGAAATTTTCGTTAAAAAATCTAGTTTTTTTTTTTGAGTCAGCAAAATTGACCATTTTTTTTCCATTTAAAAAAAATGGAAATCTGACTTTGAAATTTTTTTAAATATCAATTATCATTTTTCAAAACTTATTTTAAGAAAATCAGAAATTATAATGTTTATTTAAAATATTTTGAACCAAACTTAACTTAGCTTTTGTGCCAAAAAGATGTAATTTGAAAATAAAACAAAGCAGGTCATAAACTTTCGCGTCTCTTGACATGTGATGAATGATACATTTACGAATTCCATGAGGCTAATTTGTTCTACAGAAGGAGAAAAGTGAAATAATTTACATTTACGTGAACAAATTATTTACCTCTGTTATTTTTAACGAAAACTTTCAGCGGTCTAATTTTTTTTTTTTTTTTTTGTGTACTTAGCTTTCACCTTTACGTTTATGATGTTTTATGGGAAATATATTCTAAAGAAATTAAAATAAAACTGTTAAGAGTGACATTAAATTTCATATTTCTTAAGAAAAGGTATCTAATTAATTTATAGGTACCTTTCTTATGAAATTTTATCAGAATTGTACATAAAATACTATAATTTTATGTACATTTATTACATTCTACTGTTATTTGTATTTGCATTCATTTTATTATTAATTTTGATATTTCATTTATGGAAAAAATGTCGTAACTGAGATTAATATAAAATAAGATCATATAAATTTCATAAGATGATACTGATACTTGTAGGTACCCTTCTCAGTTGAAATTGAAAAATCAAATTAACTTCTCCACACGTGTTTCGCAAAAGTAAAGGCCTTAACAGCGGAGAACAATGATTAACTCAAATAACGCAACTTAATTATATTCTGGTTGGTCTTCCGTATTTTATAATTACAGCTCGATTATAAGCACAAAATTACATTTCTTAATTACTTGGGATCTTCTGATTAGTCAAAATGATACAATTTACAACGTGCTAAAAAAAGATCTATCTCATAAGGACACTTATGAAAAGCCGATGCGACTTTTAACTAATTTTATAATATTTTAACAACTTAAATGTAAAATCTATTATAATTAATGAAATAACAAATAATTGTATTAAAAATTAATTTTTCATTGAAAAATTTTTTTTGCTTTCAGAAAATATTGTCCATATTCATAAAAACAACTAAAAGCAAATAAAAGCATTTGAAATTAAATAATATCTTTGTTTTATTGAGTTTTGTATGTTACAATTCAGAGCTGATTTTCAGGTACTGCGTATCCAATTAAAAACAAAAAAAAAACATGATTTGCATTCCTCAAAGCCCTGTGCTTTTAATTATTGTAATCACTAAAACCGATGCGATCGAATTTCTAGCGTTTTCATAAAATTAGTTAGGGGGGGTAATAAATATTTTTAAAAAATATTTCTACCATGACTTTCATAAAAAAAACATATTTATAATAATTTCGATCATCTGTGAATAGTTTCTGAAAGTTTCATTAACATCCGATAATTATTTCTATTTTTGCACAATTTTTCAAATTAATGTGTGTCATACCAAAAAACGTGCTAAAAATTGTCTAGAGTTCCGCTGATAGAAAAAGTTCAAAATTTAGAATGTTCTAAAAGAAGGAAAATTTTTTAAAATAATTAAAAAAACTTTTTTTTCTTTCCTCTTAATAATAACATAAGCATTTAGACAATAAAATTTTGTTTTCGGCAAGGTTGGCGTCTCTTTCATCAAGCTATGCTCTTTTTTTAGCGATTTCGTGGAGGTACCTAAGTACACTTGTCTTATTTTCATTAAAATTTGTTCCTCCCTATAACCCAGGATTGGAAGAGATGATGCTTCCCTTATCACTAGCTTCTTAAAATCCAAGGTGAACTGTTATCTATCCTACAAATCCCAATAATCTACTACAATTCTTACATCTGTAAAACAGCCCCATTCTGTAACTCCTTATTTTGAGTGGCTCTTGAGCCTTGTATTAGTTAAACAATAACATAAAAAAAGAAAAGTTATTACTTGAACAACATAGACTATTTACATATGAACAGGAATCTGTAAACAATTTTTTTTTTTTTTTTTTTTTTTTTTTTAAATCAGCTTGAATGTGGTTGTCAATTTTTTTTATCTGTAATAATGCAGCTGTCAGGATTTTTGTAAGAAAAGTTTCAAGCATATCTTCTAAGCTTGAGATGACTGGCAATTGTTATTATTTGTGCTTCTGCATGCAAATAAATAAATTATTCATTGAAAAACAGTCAAGACTAAAATGAAGCGTTCAATTTCTCAACATTACTTACCAAAATGTTTAATACTTTCTTGTACACATTTTTGAGGGTACCCTAACCTCAAGAATGATTTTTGAAAAAAATCAAAATTGACATAAAATTAAAAAATAAACAAGCAAAAACAAACTTGAGACTGTAGGATACATGGATTTTTTGAAAGAAAAAAAAAACAAGTTGCTTTGAATCAGGGGAAATATGGTACTGAGTTAGTACTTTTTTTTATGGTTAAACATCCAAGTCAAAGATGTTGCCCATTAACAGGTGATGTTTATACTGCGCTTAGATATTTCTTTTTTTTTTTTTACAAGTACTAATACAGTGATGTAACCTTTGATATGAACTTTTTGATTTCAGTGAAATGCATTTTTCTGTTTTTATGCTAGCTTTGTACAATTCAAGAAAATTGATTAACATTCAAAAACTTTTAAGGAAAGTTTACTTGGCATATGAGGTGGGGGAAAACAAACTTAAAGGACAGTATTTTAGTCATTTAATAAAATTTTTGATAAAAGAAAATAAGTAAAAACATAATTAACAATGCATTATATATTGACAAGAAATTCTTAAGTAGGCATTTAATAATAATTACATGAAAAAAGTAATACACACATGCACACACACACATATATATATATATATATATATATATATATATATATATATATATATATATACACACACACACAACTGGGTTCTGTTAAAGCTGTCAATAGCTTTTTTTCTGTTATTATAGGCTGAATGGTAAGATAGTTATGAATGAGTGTTTACTCAGCCACACTGTTTTCCATGAAGCATCTTGACATGCAATAGACAATGTTTTTTGTTGATACATCTAGTACAGGGAGAAATGAATTCATGCCTTTCCTTAAGGCATTATTATGAAGTGAATACAACTAGCCTCAATCAAAATTCTAATTCACATTGTGAATCTGTATGACAAATGGTTGGGATAATATTTAAAATATCTAAATCTCAAAGACAGGACAAAGAATAAAAAAAAACAGTTGTAAAAGTATGAAAGGAATAGGAAGAATAACGGGCAGTGCCATTTGTAAAGTTCAAGAAAAAAGCCAAGTTTGCAAATGATGAAACTCAAGCGAGGATATCAGGTCGTCCCAACCTGCAATGGCTGTTGGATGAGATTAAAAAAAAGAAGAAAGATTGCAGGTCTGGTGACCTGGAATCCATTCCCCTAAGCAGCAACTTCCAAAGAAAAGTTAGGACCAAGGGAATATCTTGATGTTTGATGAATTTGGGAGCTGAACCACTTTTTTTGTAAGAATTTACTAAGATGGGCACAAAGAATCCATAACCCTAAAATTTTGACTAGGTGTCATATTTTATTATAAATAATAAAGTTTGGCTGCCAAACTTAAAAGACTGATGAAATATGGCCTTGTCTCATTGGTCCTTGTGGCATAGTAAGCAGAAAGCCACCCAGATAAAAGAGAAGAGATCCTGGGAAAGAGAATGCATCCTGAGAGAGGAAAATATGATTCACAATATAAAGAGAGGAAGAAAGAAAATCTTTCATGACAGAAAGTCTACAGAGGAAGAAATTTTCCTTTCATTGGTTTAAACTAGAGGGAAGAAAGAAAATCATCCAATAATCAAAGAAGTGAGAGGAAGAAATTTTGTTTCACGACAGAGAGAAAAAATAGAGGGATGATTGAAAGAAAGATTTAGAGACAGAGAGATGAGAGGAAGAAAGAAAGTTTCACGACAGAGAGAGAGAGAGGAAGAAAGAAAGTTTCACGACAGAGAGAGAGAGATTAGGAAGAAAAAATTTGTTACAGAGAGAGAAAGAAAATTAGAAAGCTTCACAGAGAGATTGAGGAAGAGAAGAAAGCGATAACAACGAAAATTGCAAAGAAAGCTCTGGAAAAGAGAGATTAGAATTAGAAAGAAAAATTGGGGATAGAGAGAGAGGGAGGAAGAAAGAAAGGAGATTAACAGAGAGATTGGAGGAAGAAAGAAAGGGGAAAAAGAGAGAGAGGGAGGAAGAAAGGTTTAGCCTGCCCAGAAGATTAGGGAGATGTCCGGACACAGAGAGAGGGGGAGGAAGAAAGTTACAGGGCAGGAGAGAGAGGGAGGAAGTTCCATACCTGGAGAGAGAGGGAGGAAGAAAGCCCATTAGAGAGAGAGAGGAACTGATAGCCTGACATCCAGAGAGGGGATAAAGGGAGGAAGGGAGAAGAAGATACCCCAGAGAGCGGAAAGAAAGGGGAGAAGACAGAGAGAGGATTCTAAGAAGAAGCCCGGAGACAGAGAGAGAGGAAAGAAAACTTAAATAAGACAGAGAGAGGTTGAGGAAGAAAGCCTCAAGACAGAGAGAGAGGGAGGAAGAAAGCTTCAAGACAGAGAGAGAGGGAAGAAAATTTACTTGACAGAGAGAGTTATCCATTCAAAGCCAAGACAGAGAGAATTCAAGAAAATATTTGTGGACAGATAAAGGTGGTATAAAAATTTTCAAGACAAAACTTCTTTGTCAAGAAAGCAAAGACAGAGAGAGAGGGAGGAAGAAAGCTTCATTTTGACAGAATATGATTTAAAATAAAAGCCAAGACAAATTGAAGTGAAAAAAACGGTTTCTAGAATTAAATGATAGAAAAGGAAGAAAAGTGGTTACAGAGAGAGGATATAAGAAAAAAAAAAGACAGAGAGAGAGGAGAAGGCATCAAAATCAGAGAGAGGGAAAAGAAAATTCAAGACAGAGAGAGAGAGGAGGAAACTTGTGTTTAAACAGAAGAGATTTAATATTTTTAAACAGAGAGAGAGGGAGGAAGAAAGCTTCACGACAGAGAGAGAGGGAGGAAGAAAGCTTCTAAATTTGAGAGAGAGAGGAAGAAAGAAACAGAGAGAGAGAGGGAGGAAGAAAGCTTCAAGACAGAGAGAGAGGGAGGAAGAAAGCTTCAAGACAGAGAGAGAGGGAGGAAGAAAGCTTCAAGACAGAGAGAGAGGGAGGAAGAAAGCTTCAAGACAGAGAGAGAGGGAGGAAGAAAGCTTCACGACAGAGAGAGAGAAAGGAATCTTTACGACAGAGAAAAAGAGAGAAAGAAAGAGAAAATAGGGAAAAGCAACAGGAGAATGAGAGAAAGCAACAGGAGAGAGAGAGAAAGAGTGTGAAAAAGCATCTAGACAGAAGAAAGGTATTTCTTTTCAAGAAGTAAATGAAAATAAGAAAGAAATAGTTTATTTAATAAATGAAACTGAGGAGAAGAGTGTTTATGTCAAATTTGATATTGCAAGTCAATATTTTTCACAATCTTTCATAAACCAACTGATATTGGCAAAACTTTCAGGATACATTTATAAGTAGAATAGATCATGGATTTCACATTACATCTATGCATTCTTATTAAAAATACTGGTAACTTGTTTGGGGGATGTCATATTTTATTATGCAATCAAATTGAAATAGATTTTTTAATTATAAATAAATGCCAAAGATTTTCAGCCTTTGACTAAATACACAATATCCCTTACACTTGGTTATTTTTATTTTTTTTTTATTTTACATTTTAATATTGGCTCTCATTGACATTCTATAACATTCATTAATTTTTCATTCATTGATTTAAAAAAAAAACTTAATTGGGGATAGACAGCATAGCATGTACTTATTCTCATGTCTACCCGTAGAAAGGAATTCAGTTATTTTCTTCAGCTACCCATCAGCTTGTCCTCTTAGAAGAATTCTAAAATGTATAACTTTTCTTCCAGGCATAGCCCAGTTTTTTGGGGTTTTTTATCTTATTTGCACTCCTTAGAATTCTCTATTTGTCCTTCCAATGTTTCTGTGTTCATCTTTCAAGTCCCACAGATACATGCAAAGTGTTGTACTATTGGCATATTGTTTTTTTTTTTTTTTTTAAAAAAAGTTTTTTTGATTATACTTTGTTTATATGGTCCTTCAATAGCACGAATGTAGGACATGCTAGGTTCACCTCCGACTTTCACAACTGCCGGGTAAACTATAATAGTTAAACCTTGTAGTCATCTGGAGAGACTGCAATCTATAATAGTTAAAACTTGTAGTCGTCTGGAGGGACTGCAATCTCAATTCATGCAGTTGAAACTTTGATCTTTTCTAATCTACATCAGAAAATCTTCAGCTGAAAACTTTTCTGCACATTCCATAATTCAAGTGAATTTACCATGTTGAACATTTATGCGTTTCTTATCCATACCTCACTTATGTAGGCGGGGGATAATATTTAAAATACCTAAATCTCAAAGGCAGGACAAGGAACAAAAAAAAAAATGCTTGTAAAAGTATTAAAGGAATAGGAAGAATAGCAGGCCTGTCAGTGTCATTTGTCAAGTTCAGGAAAAAAGCCAAGTTTGCAAGTTTCTTCCAGGCATAGTGCAGTTTTTAAATCTGGTCTTGCACACACGTTTTCCTTAAAATTTTCTTAATTTTCCATAAAATTCTTAATTTCAACTTGAATTGCATAATAAAAGCTCATGCCATCAAATAAGTTGTTGTAAATAAAAATAAAAAAAATCAGATATCATAGACTGAAATTCTTATTGTGTAATTAACATATATAAAAAGATAACCTGAAAATTTCACCAACATTATTTGCTTGACACCATTTTATTGTGAAAACATGTTAAGAGCCACAAGTTGTGGAGAGCCATGAATGCCTATGATCTGAAGTGACAAGTCACAAATCTACATTTGAAAGAGTAGGTTCATGGAGATTTGAAGGACGGATACAGAAACAAATGGTACAACATAGATGAACAATGAGACAACAACAAAATCATCCTTATCTTATGACTGGGTGTGGTCATAGGTTTGCTGTATGGCTGAGCACATGATCAGTTCCCCACCAACAACCTGGGTGCAAAGCTCAAGAGGTATTTGTTCATGTGTCTTGGCAAGCAGACCTGGAGGAACGTATCTCCACAGTTGATATTTTCCAACTTGAAGGCTTGCCTGGGTTATGGAGATGTGGCAGTGGACCCTCATTCTATTGATTTCAATGAAAGTATTTGCAAAAGACATTAATTAGTTAGGAGCTGGCAGATTTTAAAACTTAACAGACAGTTCAGAAGTACTTTCCATGCGTTTGAGCTGGA
Source organism: Acanthosepion pharaonis (assembly GCA_903632075.3). Classification (NCBI taxonomy): domain Eukaryota; kingdom Metazoa; phylum Mollusca; class Cephalopoda; order Sepiida; family Sepiidae; genus Acanthosepion; species Acanthosepion pharaonis. The sequence goes on along the minus strand of CAHIKZ030004626.1, from coordinate 5,101,124 downwards.
TTGTGGTATTAGATTGGAACAGTAATTGTTTTTTTTTTTTTACAGTTGATTGTTTCTATGCAATTTGTGGTTTGTTTCAAGAAAATAAGTTTTCTTCACATGGATCAGGGGATTGACGAAGTCTGCTCAGTTTTCTTGTAAACATTTATAACACAGGAAATAAAAATCAATACGCAATACAACTAGAAATAATATTTTTTTTCGTATTACAGCACTTGAATTCATGAATTTAGAAAAATTAATAGAGGCTTCCAGTTTTGAATGTAAATTCATTATAATTACCCCCCCCCACACACACACACCTATGGAAGCCAAAACAAATATGCTCATGGAACATGATTTCTGAAAAGAAAAAAAAAAATCTCAATCTGCAGACTTCTGTGCTGTCCCTTCAGGAGCTGGGCAATATTGGCTCTCCACATCTTCCTGCCATGTGTACCCCTTAGTAAGATTTGTCTTTTTTCTATCTCTCCTAATCCCTGTTCTGCCAGCCAAGTTCATTAAGCAGGTTATTCACTACTTTCGTCTATCCTTTTTGCTTTTAATATATCTTGAGTGTGTTAAATTCCAAAAGCCCTCTTTCCTATTTATGTACTAAATAGATTTCAAATCTTTCTGATGTTAAGTATAAGTGTCTTTTTTTGTTTCCATTTTCTCTAAAACTTTATCATTGCTCACATGTTTAGTCCATGTTCAAGGTTTTTCTTCATCTTTGAGGAGACTGTTCAGTATTCACTGGTATATAGGAGTTGAGAGCTTTGAATGTTGTTAGTATTGATATGGTTTTCCATTGCCTTTTCCATGGAGATTTTATTGAGACAACATATCTAGTCAGTCATCCACCTCATTCACAATAAATTGGAGAGTTGGAGGCTGAAGGGACACGGCACACAGAAGAAGAATATATGATAAAAAAGAAGGATTATTTCTGGTCACAGTGTCAATTGTATAACTCCACCAAGTCATTTTTTTTTTCTAAAATGTAGCAAATGATCTGTTAAAAGAGAGAGAAATAAAGTGAACGCCATAAAAACAAATAAATAAAAAGAAACTGATGCAGAAATAGAAGAATAATATTGATAAAAAAACAAAGAGAGACTGAAACAAAAAATACAAGTTGGAAAAAAAAAACCAAAAAAAAAAACCAGAGACAAACAAGGACAGGTCGAGACAAATGGACAAGGACAGAAAAAAAAAAAAAAAAAAAAAAATATGCCGACCAAGACAGATAGACAGGAACACGGCAAAACAGAAAAGGACAGGTCGAGACAGACACAGTCAGTCTAAGAGAGATAAAAACTGGTTGATGGCAACTATGCTTAGTTGTACTGTTAAGAGAATATTTTAACATCTAGAAATAAAACCGACACAAGTAAACAGAGATGGGTACAGAGACTAAAAGAAAAAGAAAAAAAAAAAAAAAAAACAGTGATAAAATGGGGAAAAAAAAAAAATCCCAAAAAAGAAAACCTTGGGTAGGGAGACGAAGAGACACATGGACATAGAGAGAGAGTTTGAGAGACAGATGATGCATGGGGTTAGTATAAATTGCATTGTGAGAAAAGGTGGACAGACCGAACACAAAGCGACAAGGCAGGCAACAGAGGTGAGCATTGCAAAGCAGCAATTAGGTCGTTCAAGGCTGTGTTGTTGTGATTTAGAACTTCCGATTCACATTCACAATGTTCACATTCTCAAGTGTGCCGAGCTTAAACTCTGTACCGAACTGCCCAACTCTTTTATTCCCCCAATAGGGCAGGAAAGACGGGCGGAAAGTACAATAAAAAAAAAAAAATGAATGCAGAGCAGGTAAAAAAAAAAAAGTTACAAAATGTAATGTTTGGCTATCAAGGTAAACTGCAAGAAGGGACACCCAACCAAATTTTAACCTTTGACATAAGACAACTCTTATCATAAAGGAACTCTTATGTATTTTTTTTAATTAGTTGTTCTTTCTGATAATTATATTCAATTTATGACAAAATTTAATTATATTAAAAAACATTAATTTTTGGTATTTTCTTCATTATACACAGCTGTCATATTTTGTAGGGAGAATAAAATTGTATTCAAATACAGTAAAAGTTAATAAAACTTAATTTTATTTACCAAAAGCAATTATTAGCAATGATAAAATCACTAATTGTTTTTATTGCACACATGCACACACGGGCTGTACCTAAAAATTTATACCCACTTTAAGAGCTGATAACTAAATTTTCATGTCTTTTCTGATTTAACCCATTAGAAATCATGGTAGAAATGTTGAGCTTTGAACAAAGGAAATTTATCCTAAAATGCAACTGCAAGTTTAAAAACATAGTTCAAAAGGGAATTTCAAATATATCCACCAACACGACTTAGCATCAATTGAATTAGAGATAAATTTGAAGCAGATAGAACTGTTCACAATTTCCATATTAAATATTCTGGAAGACTGTGGACATTGATGAACCCCAGAAAGCAAGAAAGGACACTAGAAACGTATTGCCAGAATTCAAAAAAATATGAGCATCAGGAGAGAAGAATTTCAACATCAAGTGTCCTTGGCATTTTGAAGTCACCAAAGTAACCACTCAAAAAGTCAAAGTAAGTGGCAACTAATGGAGAAAAAAAGGAATTGCAGGTTTATGCCTTTCCTCAAAGTATGAGCATAAAAAGATTCAATTCATGCACGAATTTGAAAGTATTTCCCAAACTCTTTTTCTTAATGTGCACACTTTAATCATTACTAGCAATGAATGATGTTTTCTGTACGAGTTCAGCCCAGTGCTCCATTAATGTGATCTTGCACTAAACATAGCACTAACTAATTTCTATCAAAATTTCTGAGATGAGGAGTTATCATTATTTGTATTTGTTGTAGCATACCTACGGACAATAATGGGTATGTTCCTATTTACATAAATACAGTAGTAAATACTGTATGTTGGTCTGCTGCTGGAGATTCATTGTGGAATTCACTTGACTCACTCCTAGCTGTTAAGTACTTCTTCTATGCACTGCTGGCCAATCTTATATGTATTGTTCTTGTCCTAAGTATTATCATTCATTACCAACCTTCATTTGATTATTCTATTCAGTAATCTTCCTTAGATTACAACAGTATTATTTATATTTGGACTGTAATCCTCATCTTTGTTGTTATAAAAGTGTATCCTGCTTTCATCAGGTGCATATTGATCAGGATAACCTACAGGAAATTCTGAACAGAACACTTTATTTAATCTACAGGGTAGACTGTTCTCGTTCCCCTACCCATGTCTAGGGATATCTAGTCTAGTTTTTTTTTTTTGTTTTTGTACTGCTCAGTTATTGCTCACCTGTTTCCAATAAGTGCAAGTACACACAGCTTGGCCCAGGGATTGAACTCATAATTACTCTCACCAAATACATAAAGCAACACTTTAATCCACTACGCTATTGTCCTGGGATAAAGTGTTGGTTTATGAAATTGGAGACAGTAATTATGAGTTCAATCCCTGGAATTGGTGGAAAATCAAAGCAAGCAATAACTGTTGTTTTTTTTTTTCTTTTGTTTTTTTTTTTTATTATTGCAGTTTTCTTGGTTGAATTACCCTCTGACAATGAATAACAAAGGCAGCCTTCTTCATTTGGAGGGTTGGTGCTGCCCAATCTTCCTAACCCATTTCTTTCCATCTTCTTTCCTTGGGGTGTGCCCCTTTTAAAATTGGTAAATATCAATATTAAGTAACAGGTTTTATATCAGAAATAGTTATCTACTAAAGAATCTCTTTGTGTTCTATGAGCAAGTAGCCGTAACAAGATAGAACAGAATAAATTAATACTGAACAATTTCACAACTCTACCATGTAGTATCCACACTGCATCAAAGGAATTTCTTTTTTAGGTTGTTGACTTATTGATATGAAAATAAAGAGAAAAGAAGGAAGAGGAATAAGAAGAGAGTATGAGGAAAGAAGTAAATGATGAAAAGGAGAAATAATGCTTGCTATACGCACATACACATCTACATACACACGCAAAAAAGGGAAAAAGACATTAAACATATGACATTTCCCCCCAGGGCCCCCTATATCCCTTGATACATTCTTGGAAGAGAGAGAGAGAGAGTTGCCAAATCATCAGTGATCCCTTCCTGTTAAGTCAAATGATGCTAATTATCATCAACTTTCAAGGATTCTTCTGTTTGTTTCTAATATTGAGTGTTGACTTCAATGTTGACTTTTATATTTACATACGCTCTATCTCTGATATTGAGCACTTTATCCCATAAATAAAGCACACTGTAAAACTATATTTCTTCATATACATATATATTGTCAAGATCATTTTAATAGAGCCACCTGGAACAGTCTTGAAGACCCTGATAAAGGGAATGGAACAATCAGAGAGCTGTGGCAACAATTCAGATGACAACACAGTGTTAAAAACTTGAGGAGACTTGTTGTCACTTGATTTTAAATGATGCTACCCCACCAACTTAAAATCTGTTGGGTATTTGAATATATCAATACATTAACTTCATTTCTGATTTACTTTAAGTGGTTATTATTAAAGACTAGCTATTCATGTAATGACGATACCCGACAAGTAGGATTTATTAAATGAAATAAGTCAGAATTTTTATTCACTCCAAAGTTTACATGTCAAATGACATAGCAAATTCTGGCAAGTGGAGGTGGGTAGTGGAGTTGTTGGTTGAGAAACACACACACACACACACACACACAAATGAAAATATTCAGGTAAACTTTTGACTTCTGTTACTGTTGCCCACTGCCTTTACAGCTACTCCACTGTTTCTCATTTAATTTGAGGCATAATTTAGTTATTTTATGCACAATGAAAAAGGTGGTTGAAAATAAAAAAAAAAAAAAAAATTAAAAATCAAACAAAAACTATTGTGGATTAACTACCAATTTTTTTTTTAAATAAATTTTTTTAAAGCAAAAATCTCAATCTGAACATTAGGCATAAAAAAACAAATCAAAAGAGAGAAAATGTAGGTGGTCAGGAACTAAAACAAACATGACTGACAAAAAGTCATATATTTCTGTGCATTTATACAGCATATGTTCTTTAAGGCAAATATTATTAAAGACAACAGATATTTTTTGTTGATTAATTCTAATGATTGACTTTTCGAAATTACAAATAATGCTTCTCAGACGGGGAAAATTCTGTCAGAGATAGTACTAATGATTTTACTTTATAAATTCACTGAAAATCAGGAAGGATGGGATTGTGAATGGTCAGGTATTTATACAAGCATCACTGACATAATAATAGAGTTATTGCATATATAATGTACATATATTGCTAATGTTTCTTTGTTTTTTACAACAAAGCACAACAATTTTTTTAGACGAATTCATTGAAATCAGGAAGAAAAAGACTTTTAGGAATTGAAGAGTTACAGCGAAAAGAGACAATGATAATGTGTAATTATGGTTTTATATAATCTAGCATTTCAAACAGGATGAAGAAATATTGCAGAATATTTTATTAAATATAGCATTATGACTTATTGCAAACAACATTACAATTTTAGCCTCACAAGATAGAATTACCATCTCAAACCTTCCATATACCCAAAGTGCTTTCTTGATGCTGTTGTTTCTACAGGTTAGAATCTACCAAAGAGAGAGAGAGAGAAAGAGAAGTAGAGAGGACACATGCACAAGCACTCTTCTCTGAGAGAAGAAAAAGAAATGTGGATATGTGTGTCTCCAGATAGACATTGAAGCACATAGACAAGTTTGGACAAGCATTGCAATTGTTTTTTTTTTTGTATTTTTCTTGCAGATTCCAGAAGAGTTATTTGCATTTGCCAAGTGAATAGTGCAGCTTTTTTTCTTTTTTTTTTTTTTACCAGAAAGGGAAAAATAGTTTTTCTAAAAAGGCAGACTTTGCAATTGAGATAGCCAATGAAGCAATCAGTGTATAATTGGATGTTGGACGTTCTATTTATTTTCTATGGATAAAAACATTCCCCCCATTAAAAAAAGAAAAGGAAATCTAAAAATTGTTTAAGTTAAAAGAAAAAGTAAATTATAAAATTCAGTGTATGTATTATTTGCATTATATATATAGAGAGAGAGGGAGGGAGAGAGAGATATGTGTTATTTGTATTATATATATATATATATATATATATATATATATATATATATATATATATATATATATATATATATTATTCAATAAATCAACAAAAGTTCAATTGACCTTATCTGATTGACCAACTCAAGAGATTCACATTGAAACACTTGTTAAGGCCAGATGTTCAATTGTACATCTGGCCTTGATGAGTATTTCAAACATTTGGGCCTGATAAGTGTTTTGATGCTAAAATAGCCAGGCAATTAGACGAGTCACTTGAACTTTTCTTGATTTATTGAATGTTATAGCTGTAGTCAGCTATTAATTTATTGAAAATTTGGCACTGACAACCGTTTTGATGTGAAACTAGAGTTGGTCAATCTGATAAGTGAACTGCTGTTGACTTATTAAATATTATAGCTCTGCTTTATGTACTGAGCACTTTGTCATTAGTTCTGCTGGCATAAGAAATACATTAAATTCTTGTAAGATGCACATTTTTTTAGTTCTATTATTTATATATATATATATATATATATATATGGTGGGGAAAGTTTTTCATGTGACGCATTTTGTACTTTAGGATGTCATCAGACTAAAATGATATTTATTTTGATGAAACTAAAGATGTTTATGAAAGAGAGAGGATGCTGAAAGTTCAAATTTAAATTTTAAAATATTTTTTCAGATGGACTATATATCCATGCACACATATGTATGTATATATATATATAAATTTTTTTAATTTCAGCATCCCCACTCTGTCATGAGCATGTGTAGTCATATCGATATCCAATGTGAACATCACTTTGGTACAATGAAGTACTGTAGGATGACATGTGCCACACAAAATTTTTTCCCACTTTGTCATATTTCCCTAAAATTGTTATATATATATATATATATATATATAGGATGCGATGAATAAATTGTCACCATTTTATATTTATAATTTTGCACGTGTGTTGCTCGTTTATGATTTTGTCAACTGCACAGAATAGTAGGGTCAGTTGGGCACTGTCTGTGAGAAAAAGAGCAACATGACATAATTCACTCTGCCAGAAATGTGGAAACAGTAATCTGTACTACTTGGCATTCATACTTGAAGCTACAATATAAACATTTTAGAGTGTTTTGATATCAATCTGAGGACAGTGCAGAGGATTCGAAAGAGTTAGATGAGTCTAATGGTGGTTATGAAGGTATGGAAGCTCGGAAAACACAATCTGATTGTTTTGATAAGAAAAGAACTCCTGAATATTTGTTTGTGAGGGCAACAGACAACACACAGGCGTACATGAAGTCCCTTGAGGAGGTAGTGCTGTCCTCGGTCAAGAGGGTGGCTGCTGGAAGATCCTATGTCTGGCAACAGCACTGCACTATGCCACACAGGCAGGAGAACTCAGTCCAATTTCTGCGACCGCATCACCCCTTACATCTGTCCACTTAACTCTCCAGACTGCAACCCCCTTGATTATTATGTGTGGGGCACAGTTGAATGCAAGACCAACAAAACTCCTTATAACACTAAAGATGAACTGAAGACAAGGATTATAGCAGAATTCACCAACTAAAACAAGGAGATCATCCAGAAGAATTGCGGATTCTAAAGTTGTCTGATGGCCATGGTTGAAGCCAATAGCGATTTTACTGAATAAATTCACTCCTTAGTATTTCAAGATATTTTGGTCTAATTTTGGTAAATATATCTGTTAAAATGAGATGTCAGTGTTATTTTCTTTTCTTTTTTTAGACAATAATTCATCGATTGCATCCTATATATATATATATATATATATATATATATATATATATTGTGTATATTTTGGCAGCATGCTTTCAATGATACATGTTTCATTGAATAATTTAGACAAGTTTTGTCTACTTATTTTCAATTGGATCCTTTCATATTCTCAGACAAGCTTTTTGGTGTCATTATCAAAGGAAGAGAGAAAATTACTGTGTTGATGCATATTACTTATTCCAATACTTTTGACATAAGCACAATGACATCATCATAAAGACAAATATAGTAATGTTCATCATAATTATGAATCCATAAAGTATTGATTTTGTTACCAATTTTGAAGAGGGGGATTGTCTTGTATCTTGTATTAATACCGCCTAAAATTGATCCCTGACTTTTAAGAGAGTTATTGAACACAGCTATTATTTACAAATGTCAAATTTGAAACTGCTTATGTCATTGATATTTGTGTATTTTTTTTAAATTTTAAAAAATATTTAATTTTAAAAAACTCTTTTTTTGGTGGGGAGATGCAGAAACCTTTTGGAATAATAATTATCTATCTTAAATCAAGAATAAATGGATATCTACTTTTATTAAATTTTTGTTCCTTAATAAAATAATTATATATACATTTGTTCTTTATTTAAAAAAAAATCCTTAAATAAAATCTGTGTAGAGAAAAACTAAATTCAAATAATTCTTTAAAAACATCAGTGATCATTTTAACACTGTTTCAATATTATGAACAGAACCGACCCCTCTTTTAAATCAATAAAAAAAAATTTCAATATTTTTCAAGTCTGACAAGGATTGTGACCCAAGTAAGATTTAAAGAGTGCTAATCTACAAAAATTATACCCTCCCCTTTTTTGATAAGTGCACCACTCTGTTTAAGTAGTGCTAGCTAAGATCATCCAATGTTAATTTTCAAAGCAGGATACAGATTGATTGATTGATTCAGTTTTTACTCTATGAAGGTTATTTAAAGCCAGAAAATATTTTTAGATTATAAGAATTTTTTTTGAGATATTAATAGTTTAAGGATACAAGTCTTACTAATTAATCCATAGATGGGGGAGAAGAGGCGGATTCATACTTTTCCCAAGAGTATTTACGCATAACTGAATATAATGAACCTAACCCCCAATTAGCGATTCCAAGCCAATATCCATTACACTACCTGTACATTGAAGCTTATAGCACCTGATATTCTTAAGCAGTCACAAACTAAGTACTGAACCAAGCTTAACTTTAGTCATTGTACAGAAACCAGTGTTTCAATGTGATTTGACGACAGGCAGGAGAGCAGATTAACCTTCCGACATGGAAGATTGGTGCAACATAATCTTCTGACTTTATTTATAACAGTCCTCCATTCTATCAACTGAGCTATTCCAATTACTCGTACTTTATGTAAATATGTAACATACTAAATAAAACTTTGTATATATCAATATTAAATTACTTTTTAATGAGGTTGGTTACAAATAACATTATTAATATTAATTGTACCTACTCTATTCCACGAGACTTAGCACTGAATAAAAAGGTTTCTGACAGTTTTACAGAAAAGCCAAATCTTGGTTATTAATTCATGAAAGTTTTCAGTGTGTTTACATGTCAACAAAATTTCCTCAAAGTGAAGACAATCTTCACAAATTTCTTTTAGAATTTTAACATTGTAATAATAGTGAATAATTATTTTTACTCAGTATTTTTCTTTTTTGTGATTTAAATTTAATATATTTTTCTCCCATTAAAAGGTTTTAGAGTGTAGCGAAAGTATTTTTACTTTTTACTAGCCTCTCCTCCAAAGTTTATTTCATGTCTATATTGAAAGTTTATTTAATCATCATCACAATCATCATCATTATTATTATTATTTTTCTTGTTGTAGTTAATATTATTATTCTATTAAGTGTCCCTAAAGTCTGGACACACAAGAAATCTTATTAACTATATATTTGTTTACCTCCACAGATTAAACATGATTTTGTCAAAAGAAGAAAGAATTGACTTCTTTTTCTAGGGTATGCTAAAGGAGAAGGTATACTCAATGAAAATCACAGATGCAACACATTTGATTGAACACATAAAGAGTGACTATGCTAAAATTGACAGCAATGTTCAGTTATTGCATTGAGTTCACATGAATCTTGCAAAGTGCATCAACCTTTGGAACACAAATGATGGAAATCATATTGAAGATGTTATTTGTTAGTATTCCAAATCAATAAAATGTTGCTGAAAATTTAATCTCTTGAAAATTATGCATTTTTATCTATGTGTCCTAAATTTAGGGACACCCTGTATAATCATATGATTATCAAAATTATTCAGTTATATGTTTTGTTTCAGTTTTTTCTAATGGCAGATGCAAATATTGAGGTTCTGCCAATTTTGAGGTACTGTCCTGGGCCTTAAAGCCACTGAAACTGCTAAAAGAATTTGGGAAATGGAAAGAAACAAAACAATATCTGATCATAATGCCCAAAATTGGTTCAAGCATTTTAAGAGTGGTGACTCATTTTGAACAAAAGACCAGAAATTAGCAATTACTGAGTATAATTTCATACGTTAGGTAGAAGTGAACCTGGTCATGAGCACCTGAAAACTTTTAGTAGAGCAAGGATATATATATATTCTTGTTTTATATAGGAGGCATGGCGGAGTAATGGATAACAGCTCAGATTGAGTAATCAGAGAGCCGAGTTTGAATTCCAGTTGAATCTATTACATTCACTTACATGCTAATACCCTTGGGAAAGGTATGGATCCTTTTCTTCTCCCCCCAGCTATGGGTAAATAGCAGGACAGACCAGGTTCTATAGACTTGGATGGCAACTGGTCTATTGCAGAAAGAAATAGCAACCTACTGTGGAAAAAAAAATCTGCCTTGTCAGTCATGTATTGAAAGATACATGATTGCCTAACTGTGTATCATGCATGGCAACTAACTGAGATAAATATATATATATATATATATATATATATATATATATGATAAAAATGTAGTTTTAAGGTATGCTATACTTATGGGCATATATAAATGGACAATCAGCTCAACCCTGACTGGTGACAGTCTGTTTCATGCTTAAATGCAACTGTCAGGCCTTAAGAATTTCATTTAAGCATGAAACAGTTGGGTGTTGACCTCAATGGCCACTTTTATATATATATTCTGCCAAAAAAAAATGTATAAACACTTCAGGAAAAGAAAAACTTGTCTTTTATAGTTTTTAAACTTTTGCCTATGGGACACCTAAAGAATGTTGTGCATCCCAGAAAACTTGCTACATTGGTGGTTCTAAGACAAGAAATTGGAAATGAATATGCAGCAATTCCACAAGACACTTTTGCCAACATTGCTCACGCAGTAGTTCATTGTACTAATAAAAATCTGGAAGCTAAATGCTACCATTTTGAGTATCTCTTGTGATGTCTGAATAAATTTCGTTTTACAATATTTATACTATTTCCTGAAGTGTGTATGTATTTTTTTGGCACACTCTCTCTCTCTCTATTATATATATATATATATATATATATATATATATATATATATATATGTGAAAAGTGAATATAAATATAAATAAATATATATATATGTATAATTATTTATATATTATATGCGCGGTACTTATTCGGTTTGTCTGACGATCGCTAAAGCGTGAAACCCAGGATCACAAACTCACATCTATCCAACCAAATATATATATATATATATATATATATATATATATATATATAGAGGTGAATATACTTTTTATATGTGTTAATAATTCCTGGAATCATGGCCCACACCTGGGGTTGTTCATGAGCAAGAGTCTGTTAATTACTCAACTAATTACTTAATTAGTTAATTAAGTGTATTCCTATTTGCATTGGATTAACAGTGGAGATTTTAAGCCTCAAATATTTGTATCTAGAATCAGACATTTTGGGTTGGGTTAGGTGATTTTACAACATGCCAACAATTGTTGGATGATTTAATGTTGAAATCAATTTTTCTTTTTTGAATTTATAATTTTCTATTTGCATTGGGACGGGTAATTTTACTTGCTTCTATGATGGATACAAGTAATTCTGGTAAGGGTTTTATTTTGAAATTTATCTAAGAGCTACTGAAGCTGTTCCCAAAATTCTGGAAGTGGGAGGAAATGAAACAATACATGATTGTAATGCCTGAAACAGGTTGAAGCATTTTAAGTATGTGAGTGTAGGAGGCGGGATGCCTTAAAATTAAGCTGAAAAGTCAACTGCCATCAGTAGTTGTTGCTTATGAGGCTTTAAAATGACAGGTCAGACAAGAACATGACCAATGGTACCCTAAAGTTTTCAAAAGAACAAGGGGCATGTGTCAAGCATTACCTAAACATTTTTTTCCTAATTGTACAATAAAGAGTCGATTAAGAAAAAAAAATACTTTTGAGAGGCCACAATATTTTGATTTTATTTTAATGTAAATTTTAGCTTAAATCACATGTATGCATTATACCATGGGGTGGGTGATATACAGTGAGCATGTTATATAATGAAATTGAGGGTAATAATTCTTTAAACATTAAAATTGATAATCACTTTTTAATGATGAAATTAATAGTAGGATATAAAAATTAAATTAAAAATTATTTGTATTATTTCAATTTCATTATATTATTTTCAGTTAATATATATATATATATATATTTGTATGTATGCATGATTAAAATATAGTTTTAACATATGTTATATTTATGGATAAAAGTGCTCAACATCAGAGATAGAGTAATAGATGTTTTTATTTATTAATCCAACAGATTTTATTGCTTGAATGTTATTTTTAGTGGATACTCATATTATTCCATTTATTTATTAAACAGCATATTTTTTTATTTTTGTCTAATGACCTGAACATTTGAGAAATCTTATTAAAGAAAATATCCAGAATTTGAAACTGCATTCCTTCTGTCCAAGGAGATGCAGATTCAAATCAAATAAACAGAGTGTCTACAAAAATAATGTTTAAAGTGATAAAATATATATATAAGTGAAAGTATAGACAAGTAGGTATTTTTTTTAATATAAAATATTAAAATGATGGATCCATAAAGAGAGCTCAATGTATAGAATACAGAGCAATATGATATACATTAGAGAAAAAACTTAATGCATCATCAAAAACAGTTATAAATTATAATTTATTTCAAAGGGGAAAAATATATATGTATATATAATTATGTTTATTTATATTATAGTCATATAATGCTTCTATTCATCTCATATATTTATGTGAGAGTTCTGAAAAGTTCTCAATTGGATCCACTTCCCAAAATGTAGCCAAATAAACATCTGATTTTTTTTTCTTTAGTGCTTTTTGATAAAGCCGAGAGCTTTTCAATGATTTCTTATATTATCAATGTTCATTCAAAGTATTTTATGATTTTAAATAATTTATAAGAATTTTTTTTTATTATATGAAATTTTATTAATTAGTAAATTGATAAAAGTAAAAAGCTTGAATATGATTGGATCAAAATCCAAATAAAAGGGTACCTGTTGTAAAGAAAGTGTGCTAGCCTAATAATCTATGAATATTGAGTCTTTACTTTTTTAGGTGCTTAATGAATGTGGCATTGTGCCAAAGATCTATGAAAAAGAAATTCTAGTGGATATTTTAAAAAATCATCTCAAAGTGAAAGATTTCCAGAAATCTGCAGACTTCTTCAAAGAAGATGAGATATTCTGACAAAAATAAAATAAAAAAATTTCTCTCTTCAAAGCTTTTGTAATTTTGGGAGGAGAGTCATCATCATTCCAAGTTTTCTTCGGAATCTCGTTGTCATTTCATCTTAAGATACTTTCTGTAATTTTGGGGCGAGTCCTTATCATTACACGAGTTGAACTCCTTGATGCAACACATTTTATTAGTACTCTTGCTTGTTTGCTTGTTCTAGCTAATCCATTGTACATGCGAAGGCGGATGTAGAATGGAATTCAGTTTTCTCTTCTGAACAACTTACGGAATGATGTGTATGTATACCAAGAGTGATAACCTGGACCTCCTCCAAAATTAGTTGTATCTGAGAAAAACTTGAAAAAGTAGTACATGAAATGGTCAGTGAGAGCTAATTAATATATATATATACGAGGTCTGTCTGAAAAGTAATGAAATGGGGTCTACTGTGTGTGCTATGGGTAAAAAAGGAATAAGCGGATTGTGTTATCATCTAACATGATATCTTGGGAGTATATAACTGTAATTTTAGCTTTCTAAAACCATTGCATTTCTTTTCCCATTCTTTTGTAACAGGACAAATTATTGCTGCTTCACCATGACAATGCACCTACTTAAAAGACCCTGTGGATCCATCAGTTCCTGGCTGAAAAGAACCTTACTCTACTGGAACTACCTCCCTATTCACCTGATCTTGCTCTGTGTGACTTTTTGCTTTTTCCCCAAACTCAAGTAGATCATCAAGGGAAACCATTTTGAAGGTGTGAAGAACATCAAAAGGGACTCGCTTTGAAGGTGCAGAGGACATCAAAAGGGACCCGCTTTGAAGGTGTGGAGGACATCAAAACGGACCCGCTTTGAAGGTGTGGAGGACATCAAAACGGACCCGCTTTGAAGGTGCGGAGGACATCAAAACGGACCCGCTTTGAAGATGCGGAGGACATCAAAAGGGACTCGCTTTGAAGGTGCGGAGGACATCAAAAGGGACTCGCTTTGAAGGTGCGGAGGCCATAAAGAGGAACCTGTTTTGAAGGTGTGGAGGACATCAAGAGGGACATAATGATGAAAGTGATGTGCATCCAAGAAGAATCCTTTCAGCAGTGCATAGAATATGGAAATGTGCATTAGACTCACGGGAGATTATTTCAAAGGGGAAACCATGTAGTTTGTTGTTTGGAATTGAAATAAATTGTTTGTGATACCAGTCCTGTTACTTTTCAGACAGACCTCATATATTCAGTTGAGCTAGCTCGGACATTAATGAGTCTATGACGCCAACCATCACAGTCCCACATCAAGGTCAGAAGGTTATTAGGGTGGCATTCTGTGTCATAACATAGCTGGTCAATGTAGGTGATTACTGGGCGACCAATTCATCTTGTTTCAAGGCAGTAAATCACTCGTGAGTTCTTTGTTTTGTTTGCAAGCAGTGTCCTGCAAAGTGCATTGTGCATTCACATAAGATTTTATAAATATCAAGGATGGGTTCTTTGAGCTGTGATTTAGTTAGATGTTGTCTCCAAGAGATGTTAAGTATAGCTCTCAGCATCTGACTGTAGGTTCCAACAAGCTTTGACTCTAGGGTTTTTTAATTAATGTCGACGCAGTGGCACCATACATTAAAATGGACTCTACAGTGGCTCAAAAGAATCTCCACTTGAGGTTGTCTGCTAGATCAGATTTCTAGATTATATCCATTTTAATCAAGGTAGACCAGGCTTTAGCTAGGCGAATTTTCACATTTCAGTAGAATTTATTTTGCTTCCTACATATATAAAAGACTTGACATTTTATTGATTCGCCTGAGACAGGGTCACAGAATCTTTAGTTATATTCTTGCTTTTTTGTTGTTTTTTTTTTAATTACATTCATCTTGGAAATAATAAAGAGTAGCAAAATAATCCAGCCATGTTCCTTAACATTCGCATAAAATTCACTCAGTTTTGTCTACCTTTTAATATCTATTTTAGAAAATAAAAACAGATTATAATCTTGTCTTATTAAAGTTGTTCTGGTTGCCAGATTTACACAAGTTTGTAATTCATCAATTTATCAAGTCCTATAAAAACTCAATCTCCTTTTACATGTCATGTCCTTTTGCAGTGATCGTGACTCTCCACAACTTCCTGGCCTTTCTTGCTCTCAGTAATTTTTGACTTTACTATATCTGTCTGTATCCTTTTCCTACCAACCTAAATTGTTAGACTGGAATATTTAACATCTATTTATGGAATATTTAACATCTTCTAAACTTAACTCCCTTAAGATTTTTCACCTTTTTTTTCCCCTCCTCAATTCACTGGAACACATTCTTCATGCCAAAATCTTTGAAAGTAAAGATTAAACATCAGAATTCTTTCCATTCAAAATCATGGATTCTTTCAACCAGAAATAAAAGAATTCCTTTTGCAGAGTGTTTTTATCATTTACACTGATGATCTTGATAAATAAATTTGTCACACTGAAAGATTCTTCCAAAGAACTGTTACTTTATGGAACAGATTCCCACGTGGATACTTTCCCAAACACTAAGACCTCTTTAAGTCTAGGAAAAATCATTATCTATCTTCATAATGTTCACTTCCTATTTTTCCTCTTACATACATATCACACACCTCATTGAATAACTCCCTATCTTGAGCGGCTCTTGGGCCTTGTACTGGGTGAACATTAGTATAAAGAAGCTTCTTTCTCTGTGATTAATTGTGGTAGAGGTGAATTTATTATTGCACTTCTTACCAATTCTTTGAATGGTAATGGTATATGGAAACATTCAGCATTTCTTGACCAAGCTGTCAGTGCTGCTTTCAGGTGAAATTTCTAAAATCTTTCCCTTAATACAATTTTTCAGAAAAAACAGATTTTTCAAGTCCTGTAGCAGTTATCTCTCTTTCCAGTAGTGGCTTCCTTCCTAACCATATATTTGAAGTAGTGTGGAACGCCAACATCTGATTATATTATTATTTTCTCTTAGAGTTACATGTGCTAACCATTTTAGCTGTTGCTGAAAGTTCTCAAATGGTGTGATTTCTCCTATTTGGTACAGTTCTTTTTGATTCTGTAGCACCAGTCCACAATGTTTGAAGTTGGGTCTTCACTAAGATCAATAGGCTTTACTTACTCAAAGCCTTTTATCATTGATCTTAGAATGTGGTTATATACAGCTGACAGTTTAGATATTTCTGACCAGGTCTGGCACCATGCATGGCAACCATATAAAAGCCTCAATCTAATGAGGCTATTTAAGAACATGACTTGAGTTTTCAGGTCAAAGTTTTGGTTTTGTAGCAATTTGTGATGCTCAATGAAACTACCTCTGTTCAGTTTCCTTATCCCCTATGTTATAACTGATCCATATGCAAAGATATTTGAATTGTTTAGTATTTATTAAATCAACATCCTTAATTTTATGCTAGATTCAGGGAAGATACTGCTTTTATTCCAATTCCAGATCAGGGTCTTTGTTTTGGAAAGGTTTGTCTTAAGTCCTATTTCTTGGAACACTTGATAGAAGATATTGATTACCTTTCTGTTGAATTACCATGAAACTGAAACCTTGATTCTCCATAGCTGCAACTCCATTACACTGCTTTGAAGCAAACTTTCTATCTTCTGCTAAGAACTTCATTTCTTCTAGAAAAATCTAGAAAATCTGTCAGCAGAATTCAAGACTTCAGAAAAGTATATGAATCAGTCATAACAGTTAAAACAAATGAATGACAAAGATGAAATATCTTCACACAAAACTATTTTTGTTTGTCTTTCTTTACAATACAACTGAATCAACTGCATTAGTAGAAGAAACAGAATGTGTCTACATACAGAGATTGTAACGTATTTACGTTGTTTTATGAATGCGTGTAATTTTCTAGTAGCAGCATGCCAGCAGGCATAGAAAGCCATATTATACTACTGCTAAAATTTGTATTGACAATAACTCGGTTCGCATGTTTTAAATGTGCTTAATCTAACATTAAGGGTTTGTAATAAAGTATACTCAAATAAAATATATGAAAGATTATGTATTAAATTTTACAAAAGCTTTTTGAGAATTCAGCTTGTCCACAACAATGAACAAACAAGCCTGGTCAAAGGTTTACAGAAAAACTGAAAAAAAATAACTTAACATTTGATATACTTATAAAAACAACTAGTCTCCAGAAATCTAAAAGTTAGATTTTACTAAACTTAGAGTTTATTGGTTAATAAATATTCTTCCCAATTTTTAAATATCTATTTTAAGGAGTGAAAATATAGTTGCACATTTTCTGAAATGATCCTACAAATTTTGTAGCAGACAATAAACATAGTTGTCTGAAATTTTCAAAGGTCTTCACACACTTACACTTAATATCTCCAATTGGTTAATATATACGAATGTGAAAATTCAAATAGGAGCTGAAAAATTGTACAAAAATGAATTAATTTTTAGTTTAAGTAAAATATAACTTAAATCTTTTGTATTTTTCTACAATTCTTTAATGGTGTTCCACACACACATATTATATATATATATATATATATATATATATATATATATATATGCATGTAGGTATAAAAGGCCGTATATCTTAAAATATTGGAAGCCTGACTGATTCTAATCCTTTTCTACACTCATTTTATTAGGATATAGGTACCATACCTCGCTCTAACCTGTTTACGTTATTATACCAATCTATATTCCCATATAATTATTTTCCTTATGCTCATCCTCATTTCCACATGGTTTTTTTTATTTAATTTCTTTACTTATCATTATTTTTTATTTTCATTCATTTTTTACCTCCCGTTAACCCCATTAACATTATATTGACAGCGTCTTTAATTTTTTACTTTAAATTTGTAATCATTGTTTTTCCTTATACTTTTTTCTATCTTTCTTACATTTTTTTTCTATTTTTTTAAATAAAAGTAACTCACCAACACTTCTGTGCAATTTTATTTTTGCACTATGTGGCAGTGATACTCCTGTAAGCCATTTGTTTACTTTTAACAACATAGATCTTGTGCCCGTTGAGCTGGTAATCCAGCGAAACTTTAGTCATACTCCGAAACCTACGTACACATATATGTACTAATTAATATATATATCTGAGAAATTGAATGATGAAAGGAGGAAACTTCTGAATGATGCATTTGTCCTGGAACAAAATGCACTACTTCAGACATTTCCATTATTTTGGGCAGATGTCCTGTTTTGTTATTAAACAGTCTAAGTCTACTGGACAGTGCATTTGAGGGAAAAATGTACTCTCTCTCTCTGGCAGAGTACAAACTTGCATCTCCCTTTGTAAGAGAGACCACTGTCTAATCTGGTTTATATCTTCCATATGTAATTATTGAAAAATAATAACAGTAGATTCTTGTCAAATGCTTGGATGAGTGAAGAGAAAAAAATTATCTTAATTTTATCCAAAAGACCAGCTCATGCACAACAAAATAAATGTGGATCAAATTGGAAATGATCAGATAAAATAAACTCAGATCAAACTCTTTCAATCATCTGAAGGAATCTCTTTTGCTCATGCTAATCACCAGAAGAATAACTTACTGTTTTCCATTGATATGATGTGGAATGATTATACAGAATAAATTGATAGGTCTGCTGCTAGGAAAGTTGGTTCACTGTGTCGTTCTAGATAATTTTTCTTGCCAGAATCTTTCTTGCATATTTATAAGTCTATCATTCATTCATGTTCTGAATATTGCTTCCACATATGGTATAGTGCTTTTGTTATGAATCTAGAGATACTTGACAGAATCGAAAGAAGAATCTGCAATATTATTGATTCTGACCTGGCATCTTCAGTTACTTTCTCACTGCCATAATAACTTCCCTGTGCCTTTCTTTCATAAATATTATTTTCATTTTTAATACCTCCATTTCAAGAATTTGAGTACAGTACTAGATTGGCAGCTAAGTCTCCTCATTTTACACTTGAAATGACTAAATGTAACTTCTATGTTAATAGTTTCTTTTGCATGTTTTGCTTGAGGAAATCTCTTCCTGATTCTTGCATTCCTGTAAACTATGATATTCAAAAAGTTAAAGGCAATGTCAGTCATTATGTTTTGTCTTTTTTGAAACTTGTCCTTCTTATTGTCCTTTTTCTTCAATAGCATTTTCACTGTTTTCTTCACTCTCAGTAACCCCTTGTGTCTTAGTGGCTTTATCACCTTGCTTGAGGTGAAATAATTTTAAAAAAATTGCCTCAGCACCTTAAGATCTTTATTTATTCTAATCACTAGAAACAAAACCGTTATTTGAATTCTTTTTGTCGAGAATATTGTTTTTTTTTTGGTTTTTTTTCAGTAAGGAATAAAAGAATTAGTTTTAAAGGGGGCATTTTCATTAATTATAATGAGGATTATACTCCTGACAAATTTAACTTTTGTTACATTGAAAATGGTTTGCATTTTCTTCTTCAAAAATGCAACATTACAGGCCTAATATTTTTGGTATATATTTTTTAAAAAATTAAATACTAATTTATTTTCCCTGTCTTAATTCTCAGTCATATTTTCTATTAATCACAGAGAATTTTGTTTTTAACCTGTCAGGTTAAAACTTTTCATTTAATAATTCATTTGCAGTGGTTAGATTCCAATTTTTCCAGAATCAGCCAATTAACAATTTTTTTTTGTTTTTTGGGTGGGGAGGAGGCAATATTAAGATGAAACTATATATTTGTTTAAAAATTATTTTTATTTTTTTTTTAAAGAGAAAAAAATTTGAACCTTAGTTAAAAATGGGTTGGGTGTATATATTAAAAATATATTAATTCTGGCTTTGGGGACAGCAAAAAAAAAAAAAAAAAAAAGAAAGAAAGAAAGAGAGCTTGCATTAGAAGAAAACCTGAGTGTTTTCAAGAGAACATCCAAAACCATATTTGAAATATTTGTCCCAAGAGGAATAGAGTGAAAATGAGAACAGAAGGAAAATTCTAAGAATTTCTAAAAAAAGAAAAAAAAAAAAAAAAAAAAGCTTTCAGAAAATAAAGTTAAGGTGCAGCAAATTTAAAAAACTTACCGAAAATATCAATTCTTAGCTAAGAATGGGAAAAATACAACCAAATTTAACACCATTGTTGGAAGAGAAACAGAAAATGAGGGTAAGCAAGTAAAACATAAAAATAAAAAATAAAAAATAACTTAAAAATGAAGAAATTATTGTTTCAACATTCCTCAGAATAACAAAATACATTTTTATTATCCAATTCTTGTTCTGCTGTAACATTCAATGTGTGGCCATAATGCTTTGCAAACATGACTGGACTTGATAACTATTTTGCTCAACCAGGACAATGGAAATGGCTGTTGCCAGAATGTTTCAGCATTATTGGGTCTTAACCTCTCCCCATACTTTATTTTTAATATCTCACCATCATTGTTTTCTTTCTTTTTTCTTTTTTTCTTTCCATAGATTCTGTATCTCTTCTTTAATACCTCACCACTCTTTCTTCCTTTCTCTATCCTTCCTTCTTAATATCTCCCCATTCATGCTAACTTAGATATCTTTATTCATTTTTGTTTGATATGCATGAATTTATATTTAATATGCACTTCATAGCCCTGTTCTATTAATAACTAATATGAACAACAAAGACTATATATATATATATATATATATATATATATATATATATACACACACAGAGGAAGCAAACAGATGTCAACATTTCTGCAATACATTCAATATATCAACAGATATGATGAATGGAAATTCAAATGTTATTTTGAAACTCCTCTATCCTCAGTTAGAAATGCACCTCCTAAAAGAATTTGTCTTTTGCCCACTTTTTGGTGAGTGTTGGTATAAGGTGAAAACTATTAACAAGGAATCACCATAACAAAACATTAGTACTTTAAAGTAGAATGCAATAACTTAGTAACTGCCTTTGTTTATTTTATTTACTATTATTTTCTTTATTGAGTGTTTGTTTTTAGCAAGTTCCAGTGCTCCATCTAGAGGCTGTGCATTGAAGACTGGGATGAAAGTAAATATCAGTGGTTAGCAATTAATGTAATGCAACCATTAGCAAAAGAATTGGGGTGTTTGGCACTGAGTGCAAATTCTTTGTTAATGATTTTATTTAAAAGTATCACAAAGGTTGATGAAAAATTTCCTCTCACCAGTTTTTGTGCAATGGTAGGGAAATCTTAACAGTGTATTTCAAATTTACTCACATCTGAGCATAAATTAGATATGACAGTCATTTGTGGATAAAATTTCTACCATCTACAGTAAAATGGTTTAACACAGCATAAATAAAAATTCCTCTGTATACTTTATTAGTTTTTCATCTACTTTGGTAAAGGAAAGCTTATATATATATATATATATATATATATATATATATACATACATACACACACACACACACACACACACACACAAAGGGTGTAACAAAAATACTTTTATGAATTTTGGGGGCATGTTCCTCATCCTAAACAAGGATGAAAGTCCATAAACATGTCTCCAAATCCTTCATTTTTTAACTATTTAATGTTTACGGTAGATACTGTTAAAGGTACAATCCAAGATACGATCCCAAATTACTTTGATCCATAATTTACAATGCCATGGATTCTGTCTCAGCAATGCAATAATAAGCAGTAGCAAATGTTGGATGACTCAGCTGCCTTCGGTCTGAAAATGCAATCTGATACAGCCGTACAGCCATGCATCCTTTACCATTCGTGTGGATGTATATAAAATATTCTGCCACTGTGAACTCACTACTACACATGTCAAATGTTGAAGACGAGCCACAAATGTACATGAATAACAAATGTAACCTAGTCTACATGGCAACACAGTGCCATGTATTGTAAACTTACTTTAAATTTATGGACATATGTTTATATGGACTTTTGTCCTTGTTTTGGTGTGAGGAATCTGCTACCAAAGTTTGTAAAATTATTTTTGATACACCCTGTGTGTGTATGTGTGTATATATGAATATATGATTTTGATCCTGGCTTGAAATAATCAGACATCTAGCCACACTGAGGAGCTGTGATACATTGAAACAGTCTGTCTGTGGATGACTATATATATATATATATATATATATATATATATAGCTAATGCCAACTGCTTTTCAAGGTAAATATTTGTAAATATTAAATAGAGCTGAGATGAAATACAAAAAATATTACAGGAAATATTATATGAAAGGAAGCCTATTTCCAACAAAATTAATGCATAAATACATACCATATTAAAACACACCAAACTTTATTTTCTACCCAATAACAGACAATATTACAAACCTGACAAAAAAAAAAAAATCCACAATAAAATACACACTGTGTAAATCAAAATGTCTATTGGTTAGAAATTAACATCACCATGTGAAATAATTGACCAATCAGAGAAAACTAAAACACTATTTTTTCTCAAGCCTACTTTCAGGAAAAATTTCTTCTAAAAACCCACAGATTTCGTCTTTCACCAGCAGAGATGCAATTGTCTCCAAGCCATTCACACACAAGAGAAGACATGGCTATATACGTTTTCCCTTCCCTCTTCCAGTGTGTCCTGCAAGAAACATGCATCAGCGACTTCAAACGAATCATCTCCAAATTTAGACAGTCAGTGAATTTTCGCCGATAATCAGAGTCTTTTCTAAATCACAGATTTTTCCGTGAACCAATTACCCAAAGTCTTTAACTCAACTAGAGACTAATTTTAATAACTTTTTGACTCTTGAATTCATGTTCATATGTTTGTAAAGATAAATAATTTGTTTAACAGGCATGAAACCATGTTTTCTTTATTTTTTATTTTATTATTGTTTGGAATTTGGATGCTCAGATTTTAATATAAGAAACCCTGTATGACTGATTTTTCTACAAGCTAATTAACTTTTACACTGTAAACAGGTACCTTCAGCCCAGGTTAATAATAATATATATATTTCCTATTACTCAAAACATAATTTTAGTGGATTGCATTTGTTGGTACCAATCTTTAGATGGAATGATTGCTAAAAATATCTAATCTTCAAATTTATAGGCAAATCCTACAGATGACTACTGGGATTTCTTCCTAAACAATAAAAATGGAAACCTTGGATTAATCTAGCATATTTTTGTTCTCTCTTGTCTTGAAGTCAGAATGCTACAATCACTTGAATGTATCCCTTTTGTACGTGAACACAATTATTGCTTTGTGAACCTTTTACTTTATTAATGTTGCCTTACAAATAAATTGTTTGCTTTAATATTACCTTGTTCTTTCTCTGGCTTTTGCTATTGTTTATCATAAACTTTGATAATTACATTTATTGAGCATTTTTGCTAATTACACTTAACACTTCAGTGTAGGATTAGGAATAATAAAGTCTTTCAGAGGACAAAACGCATCGGCAAAAGAATAGTTTTTCCTCTTGTCTCTTTTTATTCATTTTGTTCCTTTACAGATATACTATCTGAAAATAATTTATATATATATATATATATATATATATATATATATATATCCCCACAGCTAAAAAAAAAATAAATTCAAATAGCCAAGCTAGTAATTCTAAATCTTGGCGATCAGATAGAAAAGAACAGATTCTGGAATTGTGTCACATGTAAAAATTAAATAGACACAGTAGAAAAAAATAATTTTTGACTAGATTAAGTTTGCCATCTCTGCCACCGCCACCAGGGTTGAGAAAAGGAAAGGGAGAGAGAATGACAATCCTGATGCTTAGATGCGAGTGGGTGACAACGACAACAAAGATAACAAATTTGGATTCCTACTCTAACTAGAGAAGCCCAAATAATATAAATTGTTTCAAATTAGTTCAAAGGTGCCCCATTAAATCTGAAAAAGAACAAATATCCCCTGTTTTTATATCTCTATTTTTTTATAATTTTTTATTCAGGGTTCAATACAATCAGGCCCTTGAGGTCCCCTGAGTTGCAGCCCAGATGTAAATCCGATGCTGATTACAATAAAGATCTTATTGACGAGCTGGATATTCGGAATGGATTCTGTTGTAATGAGGAATGTTTCTTTGTTAATACAAAATAAGAAATTATACTCAAAATAAAGCATTTTTTTAAAAGGAAGATTTACAAAAACAAAACCATAATCTATTTTTTTCAAGGCCTCTTAATGATGGCATTTTTTTTCTGAGGGTTTTTTGTCACTATTGACAGGTTTATAGAATTTAAAAGCAACAGCTATTCACAATAATGGGCAAAGATTTAAAGAAAACAGGCAAAAGAGAAATCTTAACAAGTAGTCAATTATATCATCTGTAATAAAATGTTATTCTCTTAATTGGTTTTAAAGTTTAATGACCGCTTTGATTTAATCTCTGTGGGAGTGGGGAAGTGGCAGATGCATCTCTCTTCCTGCAATATGAAAGATTGGTTTCTTTTTTCATTTAAAAATTTATTCTTTTGAAAAAATTCTTAATGTTATGCAAAGACCAGTGATACTGTTAAAAAATTTGAAAAAAAAAATAGCTAAATACACATTTATAATATGAGGCCTGGTAAAAACAATACAAAATTAAAAAATAAATAATTTTTGTTTTTTAAATAACTGCATTACTGGATGCTTACCAATCATGAGTCAGGAAAAACACCCGTACTTACCTGAAAATTAAAAGAAAAAATATTTAGATAATTTATACATTCATATATTTTGAGTGTGGAGGAATAAATTGTTTTTAGCTCATCTCATATTGTGAAAAAACTTTTATGCAAATAATATCTAATTACACAAAAATATATTTTAATTATTTTTAGCTGATGTCATACTGTGAAAGATTTTCATACAAATAACATTGTAATTATTATTTTTTTAGCTCATGTCATAATCTGAAAAGAAAATTTCTGCAAATAATAATGATTAATATTGTAATTATTATTATAATTTATATGAATAAAAAGTAACCAGTCAGTAACCATGTTTTTGGTTAAAACGTTCAAACTTCTTTAGTTTTACTTTTGTTCACTGGTTATTTGACAGATGTTTTCATGACATTATTTATATGTGAACTATTGTCCTCATCTTTGTTGTTGTTATAACATTTCGACCATTATGCCCTCCAGCCTTCATCAGGGGCTTGTTAGAACAATCTAAACCTGTAGACTAAATAGTCTACAGGGTTAGATTGTTCTCATACCACAGCCCATATCTAGACATTCCCATCTAATTTTTAGTAATGCTCACCCTCTACACACTGCCTGCACATGGGATTGGACTCCCAATTACTATGTTACCAAATACACAGACTAACATTTTAATCCACTAGGGTTCCCATGGAACAATTCTAAGTGGAGAAGTTTTCTTTTATTTTTTTATTTTCTTTAATCATTTCACCCCAAGCAAAGTCCTAATGCCAGGTAAAATCATGTAAACATTCTGTTTGACTCTTGTAAATGATGTCACCTTTAAGTGACTTGAAATTGGTTCCATTAAATAAGAGAATGCCAGAATTAACCAAACACCGTGTCATAAACAGGCAAAAAACTAAATTCTTGAAAATGATAATAGCAAGAGTCAAAAGTACTCAGATTCAAGAAAATAAATTAACTTTGGAAAGGTTACCAATCATATAAAACAAGTTTGTCAAAAATTTGAAAAACTTAAAAACATTGTTGATATTGTTCAACAAAACTTGTTTAAAAGAATTCTTGCTGACTAATAACACCTAAAATACACACACACACACACATATATCAGGTGTGAAAAATTCCCAGAATGGCAATTATTTGTACCCAAGCACATCCAGACATGTTCCAACTTACACTTTCTTGTGACCAGATTAGTCATTCCTTGCCAAGCAGTAGAGGAAGCTTTATGTGATCATGTTATACTGTTGTTTATAATTATTCAATGATGGGCAGAATAGTACTTGTTAAAAAATGTACCTGACACTGAGATTTTTGTTTTTTTCTTCATTTCTTTTTTTAATTACTGAAAATGGCCAACGTTTTAGGAGATAATAGATCATTTGTTTCTTTTCAGGTTAAATCAAAAACCATTTTCAGTTTTTTTTTTTTTTTTGCCTGGTTCTCTTCCACAAATTCTATAAAAGGCAAATAGAAAGTCTCAAAACGTCATCAACTGCACTCAACTACCTACTACCCCTTTCCCACAGGCAAAACATTGCTATCCCCTCACTATTGCTAATTTCATGGCAGTTGTTCAGATGAAGTACATTCTTTAGCTCCATCAATCTATACCTTTACAGCTAGGACCCAACAAGCCACGTACACAGAGTTGGCTCATCCTCATTCCCTTCTTCCCTGCAGACAGCTTCTTCACTGGAACTGTTACCTTATGGAACAGACTCCCAAAAAGATACTTCTCCAAACACTATGTTCTTAACCTCTTCAAGCTCAAGGTCAACTGTTATCTATCCTACATATCCTCATAATATGTGCTTCTTCCTTCTTCTTTTTAAGAATGATAATCAATTTTGGCAAAGTTTAACCTTCATTCCTGCAATAAAACACACTGTCAAAAGGATGGTTTTTCCCTTGACACCACTATTATTTTAATTACTTTCACTCCTCAGCAATGTTTATTATTTTTAAAAGTGATGTGTAGAATTTTAATAAAACGGAATAATATGAAAGCTAATTTATACATTTCCTTTGTTCTTTGAGAATTTACGACAAAAATATTAAACACTATTAGATTGTTTATTTACAAGAATAATTTTATATTTAAAACATTCTAAAAATGCAAGCCAAGTAATACAATGCATTGTTTATCATTTCTCAATTTATAAAGAAATAAATATAAATACAATTTTTTTTTATTGATGAATTTATATAAAAATTTATATAAAAATTTACTAAATCATAAAACAATGTGAACCAACTAAAATGAAATCTTTATTATTTACCATTTTATAAAATTCAAATTGATTGGTAATTGATGTTTTGCCAACCGTTCCAAAGAACACAATTTGTTGAAAATTTTGTAGGTTTTTAGGAATGTTTGAATAAAAAGATTTTTTTTCAAATTTATTTCTTTATAAAATGTTAAATAATAAATATCATATTAGACTTGGTTCACATATTTTTATAAACTTGTAAATAAACATTGCTGAGGGAATCTTTGGTAGTTTAAAGTAATAGTGATGTCAAAAGAAAAATAGTCCTTATGACACACTTGTGTTTTTTTTTTTGCAGGAACAAAGGTTAAACATTGCCTCAATTTCTATGTTTAAGTTTTTGTAACTACAAAATTCAACAGAAAATTTTTCTCTATTTCTGATGTTCACTATATTTCCTGTTTTTTTTTTTTTCCAGGAATGAAAGAAATTCAATCAGATTCATGAATGCCTTGTGCCTTTGACAAAACAAATGAATGAAAACTGAATTTTTTTTCAAAGTGTGTGTGTGTGTGTGTGTGTGTGAGATGCTTGAAGTGTATACATCTATTAGAGAGAGGGCAGATATTAAATAGTCAAGAAACACTTTGGCCCAACCTGACATCTTTAAGCACTGACATGACCTTCTGAGGACTTGGAGCAATCAGCAGTTAAACAATCAAAGTAAAATTTAACATTAAGAATTATTCAGAGACGAACATTATAGGTAGATGCATTGTATTATATGAGTTTGTCAAATAAATTCAATTGGTTCATACACTGTTATTTAAATTAACACACAAAATATTTTTACCACAGAGTTTTGTTTTCTCGTATCTCTTCTTCCTTTACAACTTTCTTTTTATCATTTTATATTATTGCCTGATTTGTTAAAATTATTGATCAATAATAGGATTAATGAAAATGAAACAAAAATGAATTTATCTGATAACCGTATATATATATATATATATATATATATATATATATATAGATAGATAAATAGATAGATAGATAGATATTGGCATACACATGTTTAAAGTAAGAGACCATGCAAGAACCATACACTCTAAATACATATGGGAATTAAATAGTAATAATGATTGTAGTAGAACTGTTATTATGAAAATGGTGACAATATCAATAAGTACTTCTGATTTTCTTCTTAACTGATGGTTGGTCAATTAAGGATATAATGGTGACATTTTGATCAAAACACATGGTGAGGGAATTTGTTGTGAATAACAACTCAAGATCGCATGAAACTTTCAGATGTGATTTTACCTTTTTTGTTTCTTTTTTCATATTTTTTTTATCA
The DNA here is from genome assembly GCA_903632075.3 of Acanthosepion pharaonis. Taxonomy (NCBI): domain Eukaryota; kingdom Metazoa; phylum Mollusca; class Cephalopoda; order Sepiida; family Sepiidae; genus Acanthosepion; species Acanthosepion pharaonis. The sequence goes on along the minus strand of CAHIKZ030004626.1, from coordinate 5,072,415 downwards.
TTTCACCCCAAGTCTGGCAGTAAAGCCATTAAGACACAAGGGGTTACTGAGTGTGAAAGAATAAGAAAAAGTGAAAAACATTATTAAAGAGCAAGAACAATAAAATAAAAGGAATTAAAAAGACGGTAGATAATGATTGACATTGCATTGAAATTTTTGAAGATCAAAGTTGGCTGGAAAGCATGGAACTGGAAGAGAATTCTACAAGCAAGAAATGTGACAGAAGAAACTATTAGTAAAGAACTTATTGTCGCATCTAACCAATTCAACTGTAAATTGATCAGACCTTGTTACCAATGTAGTACTGCACTTAAATTCATAAAGTCTTGGTACCATAGTGAAAAGTTCATCAGAACAACTACAATGAAAGTATTTATTGAAAAGGCACAGGAAAGCTATGTTAAGGCAGGTGGGAAAGTGATTGAAGCTGAGATGCCAGGTCAGGACCAATAATATTGCAGATTCTTTAGGTTTTATCAAGAATCTCTAAATATATAGCTGGAGTACCAGACCATATATGGCAGCAAGATTTAAAGATTAGATGAATAGTAGACATATAAATATGTAAAATGAATTATGGAGAGTAAAATTGTCTAGAATGACACAGTGAAGCAACATTTTGTCAGCAGACGTAGCAATTGATTTTTGTTTTTATTCATAGTATTGTTTACTATTATATATTAGTTGAGCACTGTTATAGGTGTAATGAAGTATTTATACTTTGTATCCTAACTGTTATCAGAATATGGAACAAATTAACTTAGATAACTCCAATAAAAACACCATAGTCTCTGACAAAAAGAGTCTATACTCAGTACCTGAAGATAGTGTTGTGCATGAAACTCTGGTATATATATATATATATATATATATATATATATATATATATATATATATATATATATATATATATATGAGGGAGGAGGGATTAAATTTTTTGCAAGATATTTTTAATAAAGATAAGAGAATTACATTATATTGGCACATTTGTCAATATGGCCGATTTAGAGATTTAAAAAAATTAATTCCAATCAATTTGTTTTAAAATACAGCAAAGAATTTTGCTCATTGGAAATATCAAATTTAATCTATCAGCTAGAAATTAAAACTAAAAGCTTCAAGAGTGATTTTTCATTTTTAAAAATGCATTTTAATCCTTAGATATTGTGCTTCTTTGTGGGTACCCTTGTCATTATGTGTCCAAGAAATTTCAGCTGTCTTTTTCTCATACAAAGTCTAAGTGTCCTTTTTTTTTGTTTTTATTTTCCTCATAGTTTACGCAATGGACATAAAGAGCTGCATATTTTAATCTAAAGTTCATTTTTAAACTGCTGTCACTGTGTTTGGAGGAATTTTCCTCTTCTCATAGTCTTGGACAGCTTTTTAGATGATAAAAAGTTGAACATTAATCCTAATAAGGGTCCTTAAAAGTGGTAGATGAGTTTTAAAAATTTTTTAACTGATTTTTTTGAGGAGTTTGTACATTCACTACCATGAGGACTATATGCAAATCATCTATCCATAAAAAAAACCCCAAAAAACTATCAATCCCTTTTAGTCCCATTTTTTGCTTTAGGTCACTCACAGATGGAGAAATGGTACTCCTTATTGGCAACTACAGTGAGAGATGAAATAGCTACTCCCATACAGTATGCATCTATCGACTACTTACAAAAAAAGAGAAAATGGTTTAACTGTCCCCAATCAATAAATGCATGGAGAGTCAGTATTGTTACAATCATGTTAATTTGAGTCTGCCTTCTGGTTGAAATAGTTGCATATCAAATTTTCTGCTTGAGAAGAGTAAAAGCCAGGCATCTGAATGCTGATTTTCAAAGCATACACTTTGGAAATTGGTATAGACCTATGAGTGTGCTTGCATATATGTATATATATATATATTTTTACAACTTCAAATGTTATTTTAGGTGGACACATGTTTGAAATAGATGCCCCATTATATATATATATATACACACACATTTATATATAGCATTAACAATTCTACCCTTTAACACTCTTCTACTAAGCCTGTAAATAAATTGGTTATCCTTAATACTAGAATCTTTACCATCACATCCAAAAAGATATAATTAGGAAGAAAAATAAATCCAGCACCAATTTAAATATTGGTACTTATCAAATAAATTGTTTATAATGTAAAAGAATTTATGTTGGACAGACATCAGGATATCTAAAAGCTTTATATCTAAAAAAGATTTATGTTTAGACAACAAGTCAAACTCTCTCATCATACACGGGAATAAAATTGGTCATAACTCTGATTTTACTAATGCCACCCTAATTAAAAAGAGAATATAATTCTTTACAAAGTACTTTGAGAACTTAATAATAACAATATTACCAACTATAAACACACACCAAAAGCATTATATCTCCAACCTTTATTGAATC